>WFKH01007768.1:60672022-60682022 GCA_016163765.1 Magallana hongkongensis | reverse complement strand
GTTATCTATACAGTATGGTTTTAATCTCAGAGCCATTCAGGATTGAGAAGGGTTTCACCCAATCCCAATTTGTCGACAATTATGAAATTTCAAAGAAAAAGTCAATGTTTTGTGATGCTTCTTAACACCCCCCCCCCCCCCCAAAAAAAAAACCAAAAAAAAAAAACAACTAAGAACGGAAAATGAAAAGTGTCATAAAAACACGTTTCAAAGCTGATTGTAATAAGGTTGTTTGGCTAAAACTGTTTAAGCACAGAAAAGAATGCATTACCTTTCTCTCTGAGATTTCCGTCTTTTTCCATGGCATTGTAATGTTTTTTTATCGGTGTGATAAAGTCAAATCTCTCAGTAATGCACTCCAGATCACCCAATTTTGTCAACTCATTCAAACGTTCAACTACATTGATATAAGTCCACTTAACTTTGGACCTTTTAAAGTCCTTTGTCTTAGCTGTCATGCTTTCCAAGTGATCAGATAATTGATTTTTTATTTTTTCCGTTGCTATAAATATTTGTTTTTTTGTTCCCCTCTGCATAAAAGTAGATGCTATGATCTCGTTTTGAGCTAGAGTTGAGTCGAAATCCTCTAGTGTTTTAAGTACAAATGAGAGATCAGATGTTTCTTTCTCGTAAGTACTTCTTAATGATTTTTGAAACTTTGAATGTAAGTAATCAAGTCGTTCTTTTATGTCTTCGATGTTTTTAGCAACGTTTTTCAAAACCTCATTTTTTTCTTGATTGAGATCTGCCATATTTTTCTTTGTGTCCACAATATTACATGAGGTTAAATCTCTCATCTCTTTCGTTTCATTAATGACACTCACCGAGAAGTTCTCTAAATCCTTCTCGTCAATTTCATCCAATGATAACACTATTTTGCACTCTTTGTGTACTGTTGTTAAACAGTAGATGCAACCAAGTTTTTCATGATTTAAACAATACACTTCTATTGGTTTGTCTGTGTGAACCAAACAATTTCCAGGCTCAACTGTATTGTCAATTTCTGTATTTGTTGATTGCAAGTCAATAAATGTGTGCAATCCAAACGCCTTAACCCTTTCGTGGATAAATTTACAACAAGTCTTACAAAGGTTTTCTCTACATTGCTGACATCGGATTGTTGCAATAACCTGCTCGCCGTTTTGTCTACAGGAATCACATAAGACTTCTGTTTGTTTCTGATACAATTCCAATATTGCCAACAGCTGATGGTTTATCGGCAGTTGCTCTGTCCATTCTTTGGCTGATATTTTTTTAGCTGGCGGAGGTATGACAAGTCGACACACAGGACAATCGAACGATATTGTCTTCTTTTTTTGGACACAGTCCGTTATGGATGAATCAATAAATGACTGTATACACAACTCACAGAACGTATGCAGACATGGTAAATACTTTGGATTCCTCATTTTTTCCAAACAAATTGGACAATCCAAAACACTTCCTTCTTTACCTGAAGCGGCCATATCTATTCCTCGTACCCAGGTAAATTTGTTCCCTGAAGAACTCGCGCCGAGTGATATAGGCGCTAGATTATACCCAGATACAATTTCTTCACGAGAATTGAAGCTCATTAAGGTGGACACTTATATTTAAATAATAATGTTCGTTATTGCCATTTAATTAAAAATATATACCAGTTTACTAGTATTTCTCATTGATCTTTAATCTTGTAAATGATTTCATTTATTTTTACGAACATTATTGTTAAAGTCAGGCATTTGTCGTTGACTGTTGGATTCAAATACAAGTATTCTCAGATCATTGGTGTTTTGAACAGTAGGTCCTGCTATTTTTTCAAACAAAAATATCTGCAAATACATAAATTCATATAACGGTAGGAATATCCCTGGACACAAATCTTCCTGACACCCTATTTACCTTCTTACTAGAAATCATCATGTGACTGTCATGGCAACACTACATTATCGACGAGTCAGTTCTTTGTAACATTCTATGCAATGATAGATTTTGTTTATGGTTTACACTCCTTATCTGTAAAAAAATGATTTCTAATACCACAAATATACATTAACACAATTTTGTAATACAACAAAGACAGTTAACAAAATACTGGGTAATTAAGGCTATTATCGATTTTTTTTTAAAAGATGCCGTCAAAACCACTTTATGTAGAGCGAGGGTAGCGCACGGAATACACTCAGTTGGGACGACACCTGATATGAATGAATGTCATCACTTGGGTATTTAATCAGTTTGTTCAAGGTAAATAGTCTAAGACATAGAAATGTGATTTTAAATTCTAATAGTCTGTCGGCTCTTGTGACTTTCAGTGCTTTGATTAGAAGACTCAACCTTCAATTACAAATGCTGAAAATTTAGGACATTTTAACACCTATTTACTGATAAGGCTCAACCTAAAATTACAAATGCCGAATACATGCTGATTTTTTTAATCATACTTGTATATGTATTTTGCAATATTCATCTAAAACTTGAGGGCAATTGAACACGTTTTTACTGATTCTGAAATGTGAAAAGAGTATTTTTAACCGTAAGCATGGTAATTAAAAAAGATTAATAACTATACATGCACTCATAATCAATGACTGGCGGATTTAGAATAGGCTAAATACATTTTTTATTTTGGGATTAAACAATATAACATGAAATTTTTCGACATAAGGAATTTGATATCAAGAATTCAATCTTTGATGTCATGCAGAAAATACTAAAGATATTGAATGCCGCCTTTACTTAAGGTGGAATGTCCCTCTGATAAGAGAGATAACTTTTGTAGAAAATACTCTCACTTGGTCTGATAACTCACAATTATTAAGGCATGTAGTAACAAGGGAGGTGGTACTGGGTCCCATTTTATGCTGGAAGGCGATATTTTTTTAAATTCAAATATTAAAGATGAAATTTGAACGGAACGAACTGAACCCCAACTTTTAACGGGGGGGGGGGGGGTTAGGAAAGTTTTACAAAAAATTACAAGAAACTAATCATATTGATCAAATTTTTATGAGGTAATATCTATACCCCTCCCCCTTTCTCCCATCCCCCAAGACATTGGGGTTTTTTTTCAAATATAACTAAATTATATGAACTAGTACAGTACATGAGCAATACGTGTTTGATGATTTAGGCCAGAGAATCTTTAGATTGAATTTTTTTATTCTCTCTTAATAGCCCGTTCACAAAGGTAAATGAATTATAATTGGGAAAACATACTAAGACAATTGCGAACTCTAGACTTAGTCATCATCATTTGAAACTTATAACATTTCAAATGTTTAAAATTGAATCAGGTTTTTCTATTCTGAAAGATCAGATATGGGAAAACAAAATTTAAAAAAGAACAATATCACATTTTATTCAAGATAATATATCTCTATACTGAGATTATACCAATTACTGGAATATTATTCATTTGATCCCCTTTTTGTGTTAAACAAAATGCTCTGGTTTACATTTTTAGCATTCTTAAACATATGGATCCATTTCCTATTATCTTATCCAAATTTAAAAACAGAATACCTTTTCTGAAAAATTAGAAACTATGGTAATTTATCATATACTGTATGTAAAACTTCAATAGTTCATGAAAAAAAAATAACTCTTGCTGATTGAAGCAGTTTTTGTTACAAACCTATACAACATGGTACTAATCTGAACTAAAAAGCAGCGCTTCACTATGTAAGATGATTTGACATTGTATATAACTTTTTATTATTTTCAAATGCATTTAATATTTTTAATTTTATGCTGCGATGGTAAAATTTTGGTTTTCTAATTTTCTTCATATTGTATGAGTCAATCCCTACTTTTTATATTTTATTTATTTACCCAGGTTTGTTCCGCAGTTTATTTATTCTGGATCAAGGATAACTCTCCTGAAATAAAGCAACTTGTAATGTATTCAACAGTTTATTTTGTCAACAAATATACAAAAATACTGAGACTTACATGTAATACCTGATTCAGGTGGAAAAAAAGATGTACAACCTTTGCCTTGAGTAGATTCACAACTGCTGATTTAAAGCTTTGTCATGATTTAAATAGCCAAAAGAATAAAGAACTGATAGTGACCAATAAAAACTTTTCATGCTTGACATTTGACCACCGATACCGAGAGTATATCTCTCGATACATCTGTATTAAGGTGGCTCTATACACCCACAGTTTATTCCAATTTTCAATAGAAGACCACAAAACATATATTTATCAAATATTAAAATGATGATAGTGATACTGTAGGTATTTTTAAAGAAATTTTTAATGGTTTTTCGTGTTTTTGTAAAATAATTTTTAAAAAGTTAAATATTAAAGGTATATGTGGCGTATTTTTAGTGAATAACAATAATAAGATCTGATTATTTGCTTCATTTCTTTACTAAAAGATAGGACTTTCACACAAATTACGCTTTACAAGTCAATCGCATAACAAAGATACAAGAAATCAAAAAAATATTTTTTAATTTTTACCGGCACGGTAACAAATACAAAAGATTGAATAACCCCGCCTTAAATGGGTCACGTGACATCCATCTCGGTCTATCAACAACAATGGCGACGACGAGAAAGATAGGTATACGTTAAGTTTGACATATTTGGCAATGAAAGAAAAAGAGACAGACTGACAAGGATAGGAACAAAGGGAAGATTGTCATCGGAGATCATGAAGATTAATGGAATAGGAATTAAAGCCGAATTAAAATTAAGTTTCCATCATGAAGTTGTAGGGGTTTTGCTAGTCAGGTTCGTGCTCCATGTGTTCCATGTCTTTACTTTATAAGTTATAGACCACAAGTGGATTTTCGTTTAGAGGGATTTTTGAATAAAGAATAAATAAACACTCTAAGTACATGCATCCCTCAGGGAGAGGGGGTATTTACTCAGTTTACCATGTCTCGATGATCCTAAAATCGTGTTTCATCTTTATTACACATAATTAACAATTTATATCGTTCTACATTAATGAATATCGGAATAATAATGCTTCAAGTATCATCTGATATAAGAATTATGTAATTTAAAGCATGAAAAACGTGATTCTAATTTGTAAACAAACTGTTCTTCCATCGTGTTTTCAATGCTAGGTTTTCCTGCACTCATGCGCAGTGGCGTTATAAATGGCGGATCACATTAATATTCATCAGAGATGTAGCAAAGTTTAGAAACAAACAACTAAAGACAGAACATGTTTTATGGGCCTAGAGTTTGTGAAACGTCTAATTATAAGAAGCATGATGTATATTTTTACTCAAACTCATGTCAAAAATTTTACTCCAAATACGCCACATATACCTTTAATAAATTGAAAGAAAATTGTTTGTCAAATGATAGATATTTCCTTCCGACACATAAAAAAAAAAATAACACTACATAACATTAAAAAATATTATCAATGCAAATTTTTGAGTATTTCCCCAAAACATATAATTTTCATACCTTCTTACTTTGTTGACAAATCATCTGAAAAAGCTGCTTGATGTTATAAGAAAATGTATTTTAATAAATGTGACATAAAAAATTGAATGAAAATCATTACAAATAAACACAAAAAAATTTTAGAATTTTATTTGGTATGAAAATTCCTCGGGTAGGAGTTATCTTTCCTCAGACCCAAGACTTAAACACCTTGGGGACTTTTCAATTTCTTAGTTGAAGAAAATTTCCTAAATATTGTTTTGGAATGATAAATACATACATATTTCATTAAAGGCCTATATAAGTAAATATATTCTCTTTAATGCAAAACTAAGTCAAATAAATAAAGGGGAAAATTAATTTATAGGATTTATGTATCCCAACCTGAGAGAAATATATCTACATGAATGATATAAACATTATATCTTTAAAAATAATACGGTATTTACAAGTGTAATTGTATTTAAAAACATCGTACTTTAAATAATGAATTTCCCAAATATCAAATTAAATCTATTCAAAGAGGTATAGCGCCTTTTCCCATTATTTCGCCTACACCTGTGTCTGGACGGAAAGTACCTGTTACTAAATATAGCTTCAGGTACCTGTCGCATTATGATTTTCGAAACATAGATACTACTTTTGTAATGGTGTCTGTAACAACTGATTTGTCATAAATTCGGGACACCTGCATCGAGAAATGAATATTTAGAACTCTGTGTTTAATGTTAGTTGGTATTCTGAACCGTTATAACTTCTAACAAAATGCAATGAATCTAAGTTCACAGTTGTATATAGAATAGTGTGTATAGTGTTATTGAAGATATCTGTTCATATTGGATGTGCTCAGTCATACTCAAGCTGAATTAAACAAGATAATTTGAAAAAAAAAATTCCAGCCGATTAATTAGATACATGTAATTTAAACTATTCTTATCATGCTTCAATAGTTAAAAAAGTAAAAAATAGTTACTCTCTGGTGGAATCGATCCAGCTATCACAAAATCTAAAGGACCTCCGCGTTACCACTAGGCCACGCATCTAACAATTTCATTGCATGTCTTTTAAATATATATCGCTATATACATGATTGTATTAGAAAAGTCACTAATTGAAATAATTCTCTAATTTTCAGTACGAACACTAAATATTGAATAATATTGAAAATGTCTGATATTTGCAAAAGTGCTATATTTTAGGCGAAATCGTATATATTAAGTGCGCTATACCTTTTTAACAAAATTTTCAAAAGAGGTTCCCATACAATTCGCCCCAGTTTAAATCAGCCAGTACCGGAAATACATGCTTTCAGATTTACTTTTTTGCGTACTGCGTCATCAAAAAGTGGTGTATAGAGCCACCTTATATAAAATACCTTTAATTCTATGGAACGCCAATAGTGAAATCTACTACAATATCATAATTACACACATTATAAGTTTTTGAGATATCTAGCAGCGCTTCATCACTTTAACTTTGTTTCATTGGAATCTCTTGGTATTGACTTTGATGAAGATCAAAACGAATTTTTTAAAAAAAATATATGGTAAAATTAATAGCAGAGGGATATTACACATTAAAGCTGACATGAATTCATAAAAGCATTTGGTTGCCATATTAGTTTCGATCGCTCCTCCACTGCCACTGGGTTATATAAACTGGTATTTACTTATATTTTTGGTACACGCATTGAACATTTTGCAGATGATATTTCACTTATTAAAGAAAGTCAGGCGGGATTTAGGAAAGGGTTTTCTACATTTGACAATATTCTAGTTCTGCATTTTTTAACTCATACACTGATCAACAGTAAAAGGAAATTATATTCTGTGCATTTGTAGATTTCAAGCAAGCTTTTGATCCAGTATGGAGAGACGGGCTCTGGTATAAACTTCTTAAAAGTGGAATAAATGGTAAATGTTTTACACAGGCTTGGGGTAATGCTAAATGTAATGGTAATGCATTGCAATGCATTACCTGTTTTCAAAGTAATGCTAGTAATGTGTAATGCCACACATTTAGCATTACAAGTAATGGTAATGTAATGCATTTCTTTCCAAAATCCAGTGTAATGCTGGCATTACATGGCATTACTTTGCATTATTATGCTTATTTATGCATGTTCATTTTTAAAATTGTAATGAATTGAATAACTGAAATAGCATTGGCCATACATTAAAAATTATTTGAAAGAAGAAAGAAGTAATTCTTGCGATAAAAATATTTAAGTTGCATCATTAAAAAATATATAACAACCCATTTTTAAATTGTCAATATTATTAGCTATAACAACACAGTTTAATAACATTTTTAAAAGTGTTGTTATTAAGAGTTTGAAATCTTTTGAAAAATTTACTCCAATTAATTGTGCATTCAATAAATTCTTTACTATGAAGAATGTGTCAACAACACACAATGCCCTCAAGATAATCTAAGTATGAAAACAATCTATTGTTTTAGGAAGTGCTAAACACCCAATCCCCTTCTCTTGGCTGTGAGGACTGACATGCACCTTTAAAAGCAAAAATGAATGCGCTGTCGATCCATGATTTCTGGAATTGAAAACCACTTTCAATATTGTATCCCAATTGAAAATAAATTCTCTCTCTCTCTCTCTCTCTCTCTCTCTCTCTCTCTCTCTCTCTCTCTCTCTCTCTCTGTGTGTGTTTTATATTAAGTACATTAGGTTGGACTGATAGAAAATAGAAGATTCATGTATTTTTTCTCTTATTGCCTAAACACTTAATATATCTTAAGATGATATTGCCAAACAGTATCTCTTGATCCCAGATTCCACTGCTTCTGTAAAACGTTTATTTAATTTCATTTGCTGGGAAACCTTTAAAATTTTGATGATCATAAAGTGCAACAGCAATATTAATCTTGTATAAGTCATTTAATTTGAACCCGATAGTGAACATTGGGGGGGGGGGGGGGTAGCGTAGTACACCTATAACTTCAATTTCATTGTTCATTTCCTTATTATTACTTTTCAAATTTTCACTTGGTCTAAAAGAAGGGGGGTGGGGGGCAGGGGGGGGGGGGGGGGCAACTCCTTGACAATTCACTTTTTTATATGTAAATTTAAGAAAAATCTTTGCTGTGACAAAAAGTTGGGGGAGGCCCCTTTGCCGAATGCTGGTCAACCCGGCATCTGGTAAACCCGGCACTTGGTGAATTTGGCACCGAGAATAGTGAATTCGGCATCCAGTAAACTCGGCATCTAGTAAATTTGGCACCTGGTGAATTTGGCATCTAGTAAACTCGGCACCTGAATATTATTCATTTATCTCTTTGTTTCTAGACACGCATTTTTGAAAAATTCGACAATATTTATTATTTTTACACAATGTATGACTTATATTGTTATCATGACTGTCTGTTTGTGAAGAAAGGTGAGTGTTTAGTATAACTTAAATGTATTTTTACCTACAACCACATTTATCAACAGATACAAATAATTCATTAGCTACTGCTTTATAATAACATTTATTTTGAATTGAATTAATTGATATAATTTATACTGTAAGAATCTGTCTTTCTATGAAAATTTTTTGAGCATTTGCACATTTGGTTGTAAGTTGTCCAGTCCAGATTAATCTTTGGCTTAGCTTTGATCTTCACATTCATGAGAAAATTAAGAGGCACCCCAGGTAATTACGGAGAAAGCAGTTAAAAGATGAATTGAGACAATTAATTCATATAACCATATTATTGGTAGATGTAAAAATGCTTACCATAGGCAGTAATAATTTAAGGAGACGGATTAAATATCATTAATGAATAAACTGTGGTTTTCAAATCCATTTCTTATTTGCCATGTCCATAATTTCTCGCAATTTAGTATAATTTTTACTATATATTTCTTTTTACCATTAAAGATCAAATTTTTTCACTTGTCACTGAAATTATTGCAGATACTGTGTAAGATATATATTGCTTTTTCAGGATTGAACAGAATTCAATACAGTATCTTGTTGTTACAAAACAGTTCCGTGAATTTAATTTTATGTGAATTTAAGTTTTAACCAATAATGCCTCTACATGTGTTTTTTTTTCAATTATAATTATGAGAAAGAGAGAGAATTAGTGATACCTTAATCATTGCATGAAATTTGAAACAACTACGTATTTGAAAGTCTTGTACTTCAGAAATAAAACACTTAAATTCTTTAATTACATGTACATTTGTGTTGCTCAGTACAAGCATCCAGACATAGGTTAACTCTTGAACATCTTTGATTGTCATCTAGTTTTGAAATTTTATGTATTTTTCCCAAAGTATAAATGATATATTATAAAATTAATTCAACTTTATTACATGTAATGTAAATTCAGTAGCCATACAACTGATACAATGTTCATATATTTTGCTGTTTTTACTGTTCTTAACTAGTAATTACACTGTCCCTTGATCATATTATTTTAATATTTCATAAATATACTAAATAAATAGTCAGAGTCTTTTGTAATGTTTTAATTAGTTTCATAATCATACATGTAGATATTGATTAATTTGGGAATCAAGTGAACTTTATATTTAAAACTTTATATTTAAAGTATTAACAGTTTTAACATTTTAGTCTATTTAATGTCAAGCTAT
>WFKH01007768.1:60616850-60645619 GCA_016163765.1 Magallana hongkongensis | reverse complement strand
ATGTACATTCTTACTCCCCTACAGACATGTACATTCTTACTCCCCTAGCTATAGACATGTACATTCTTACTCCCCTACAGACATGTACATGTACTGGTAAATGCTCACCGTCAGTCTCGCGCTTCACTTCCGCTGTCTTGGCCTCGATGTTGTCTGCTGCGGTCAGGAGATCCTTGGACTCATCTGTCAGGAACTGACCCCTAGTCTTCAGCCTTTCCGACTGAAACCAGAGCAAAAATGGCATGACTACAAAAATTAAAATTAAAGGACCAAATATCCTAATTCAATGATTTAGTTTGCCTACTTGATGAGATTGTAAGCCTATTTAATGGATCTGGCCTTATCAAATAAGTTGTGAGCCTATTTCATATATGTTTTATAAGTTTATACATTGAGTTGGTGAGTGAGCATAATATATCTGTAGCTTGCTGTAAGAGTTGATGATCCTACCTGAAGCTTGCCATCATCTACCAGAGTTTGAACCTCTGAGAGTTCCTTAGATAGTGGTTCCAGGGAGATGTCCTGTGGTCCAGCTAACAGTGCATCCACTTCAGGCTAAATACAAGTACACATCACTATCATAATCAGCCAGTGTAACTGACAAGTAGCCTAGCAGCAGCAAATATATGTACATTACACAGTGTACATGTACCACCACTAAATGGCTGTCTTACCCTGAGGTTGATGGCTGCCTGGTTGATTTCCTCCAGACGGTTGTTGGCGGACATTCCAACGGACACGGACTCTAGGGTGGTGGACAGGTTGGTGGTGCTCCTCTGTAAGGCCTCCACATCATCCAGCAGGATGTGAACACAGCTATCACAGGCTGGTATCAAGAACAGAAATACATCACAAGGAACCATGAAATAATTGTAATTTCAGAGTATTCAAAGCTATGAACCAGTAAATATTGACCATTGATGTTAGTACTCTACTTGAATCATTTTCTTGAGGAAATCCTCCATTATTTCATATACTGACCTTGACATCCCTTGTTGGGGACCAGGATGTATCTTGGGAGACACCTGTCACAGCGGTCTCCTGTGACCCCCGGAAGACACTGACACCGGCCGGTGACCCGGTCACATGTGATGGCTCCATCCTCCTCACACTCACACGCTGTTAATGTACAGTTAAGTATAAAACAGGTGTGAAAGTTTCTGTATTGATTTCTCATTCAGTAAAGCATCTTTTTGCCTCTGATTACTGATTTTCTAAATGATTACCTCGACAGCCAGCAGCTGTGTAGTTCCAGAATCCCTCAGAACACTGGTCACAGTAATTGCCTTCTGTTCCTGGCATACATGTGCACTGACCCGTAACGCTGTCACACTGTGTGCTCACTGAAGCAAGACCACAGTTACAATCCCGACATCCAGCACAGCTATCAAATCCATACGTGTCAGGCTGCAGAAAAAATACTAGAAGGATTAGTCCACAACTGAAAATTCAGATGTACAATGAATTCTCACAGACATCTGGTTTACGATTCATTGACTGACCTTGCATCTGTCACAGTTGAGACCTTCCACATTTGGCTGACATTGGCAGGATCCCAAGTCACGGTCACATGACACAGAACCACACTGGTCACATGTGCAGGCTAAAACCACAACCAAAAATTATGTTACAACATATAAGAAAAATTTCACTGTCTTCACCTGTTCTTCAGTAAGTCACAGAATGAATGGGGTACCTTGGCAGTTTTTGAGGATTACTGCGTCTCCATGGTACCAGTCCTCACAATAGGCACACCCAGGTCCCATGGTGTTGTTGAGACACTTAAGACACTCCCCAGTGGACAGGCTGCAGGCCTCGGGGTCAGACATATCGATGTTACCCGAACACTGGCACGGACGACATACTTCTCCTTCTTGAGTTGGGTCTCCATAGTAACCAGGGGCACACCTGAAGGATAGACATCCCTTTACTAAGCATGTTCAGATCCCCTGACAGTCATTATAAAATAATGAATTTTCTTGTCTTTAAGATGATAATATACATGTTTGTCACTCACTGTTCACATCGTGATCCGGTGTACCCGGGCAGGCAGTCACAGGAGTACACGGTCCCCTCGTACACATTACACCCAGAGGCAAAGCTGTTAACAAGTTACATGTGTATAACAGATCAAATGTCAAACAAATCAAATTAAAAATCACAGGCAACATCCACAACACTTACAGTTCATAAAAAAATAAAACTATAACTTGTTACATTTGTTAGAGATGTTGTTAGAGATGTACATAAAGCTATTTTGACTTGTTCCTGAGGGTGTGTGATGTGAGAGTGACTTGACTCTGAATCTATACAGAAGCTTACTTCCTACTGCATCTTTAGAAGTTGTTATTGAATAATGATAATATAGTATGGTCTAAAGAGATACATACATGTAATACAAACTTGTTACTGAGTTTCTACAGATATGTGTTGAGTATACAGAGATAATGACTTGTTACTGAGTCTATATATAGACACTGACTTGTTATTTGGTACACAGAGATACTGACTTGTTACTTTCTATGGGCAATGGACAGCTACAAATCTGACAAACACCAGTCAAGGCATCGCCATAGTAACCAGGTAAGCATTCCTCACAGTGTTTTCCCATTGTATTGTCTTTGCAGTTCTATGGACAGAAATTCATTGGTCTCAAACTTTTGGAATAAATAAATGTTCAACAGCAGACCCTTTCAAATGTTTTGTTAAAATGTTATGAATTCATCAACAATCCTTAGGCTAAATTTGATTTCCAGATTCAATTTTTGAATACTTAAAGACCGTTACAATGTTACATAAAGTACTGACCAGACATTCGCCTGTCTCGGTATCGCACGAGTCAGCATGTCCATTACAGCTACATGGGATACAGACACCACGATACGGGCTCTTGGATGACCGGTAGTAGCCTGGGGCACAGTCCTGTAAATTGAAAACATCACTGAAATAATTGACAGAAATAACACGGTTCATATTCTTCAGAGAAAAAGTTTATAAACAGAAATAATATGTCTTGATTTTATGTAGCAGGGATTAATTGGATACCAGTTGATTCCAATAATTATCTTTATTCCTTAAGCTTGGAATTTTCAATCATTACCTGACAGCTAGACCCGATGTATCCCATGGGACACTGGCACTGTTCCACACTGAGGGCTGTGGGGAGGGGGGCAGGTGTGGTCCGTTCTTCACCACCAAACCAATTCCCAAACCAGGAGCCGCCCTCGTTATCCTTGTTCTCTGTGGTCCCTTCATCCTGTCTCTCCACTGCCTGCTCCAGCTCCACATTCATCAGTCTGTAATGTCAGAAACCTCTGTCAATCACTCACCACTAAAACTCACTTGTAAGGAAGCACTATGAACATTTCTTAAAACAAATTTACAATATCATTCAATTTGAATGTTTTCCGTTAATTCCAACATCGCAAAAATTGGAACTACCCTATAGCCAGATTGGACAAGATTTATTTTTGTTCTTTTTAATTCCAAATTTCTATTCTGCCCTAAGGCTCTCTGAAGCTGTGTTTGACTGACTGACCTGACTTCAGTTGTGGGGGAGAAATAGTTGGCCCGGATATGTATGGCTGTAATGTCCACCAGAATCATCATAAAAGTCTCCCTGGACACTGGGAGTCCATCCTCCGCACGCACAAAATTGTACTTGAAAAAAAAACATTACGATGACACGTTAATTATCAATAATGGGTTAGTATTGTGGATGCACATTTGAAAATAATTTTGATCAAAGCATATGGCATCTGATTTCTGCTCAAAAATATGTCTTTGCATTCAATGATTTTGTCAGCTTTTGAGGTTGTTTGGAAAATAAACTTTATTTAAAGTAAAAGTTTCCAAGAACAATAAATTTGTGTTTCTCATATGCATGTTTTTGCATAGAGTGCACGTAATTGAGAGTGAATTACCTCACAGAGTTATTCACATGTGTACTTCATTCAGAAAAATATATTCCTTACCTCGTTCAGTGTAATTTCCACTGGGTAGGTTGTGGTGGGTTCTGGCTTTGTCTGGTATCTGTGACGTAAGGTCATATTTCCTCCCTACAAAAAACAGAAAACCTTGGATAAAACCCGAGTGTAGAATGACTTGTGAATTACTCGCACTGTAATGTTTAGTCTGAGTATTTACCTGTAGAATGATGTCAGGTCCACTCGGCAGGCTTGTTTCGTTCCCTCGTGGAACAACTGAATACACCTCAAACCTCAATTTACCTCCATAGGACTTGAGCTGAAATTTTCAATTTTCATTTAATTGACTGACACTAAATATGCATGTGCTGTTCATGAACACGTTGAAGCAGAATGTTTTAGCATTGACATAATGAAATCAACTCTGTACGTGTTCTGACTGCATTAAATGCTACACGGTGATAAGTACAAGATACAGAGAATGCCCATGACCCAGCTGTCTCACCTGATCCCCGAGGTAGGAGGCCGAGGCGATCCAGTACATGGCCTGGTCCGGGTCCACTATCTTGGTGTCTGACTCCAGGACAGCTATGATGGTCTCCGACTCTCTCAGGGAGCCCTCCACTGTGTTGGTAACAGCCCACCCTAGCATGTCCTTGTGCTGAAAAAAACAAGAAGAAAACTCTGTCACCAAATGTTCTGATTTTACACCGAAACCTGTAACACTGCATGCTAAACACATGGACGTTGATGGTTTGCTGGACAACTTACTGTTCCCCAGACCAGGGTGGAGCTGTCACACCTGGCCGTGGTCCCAAAACAGAAACATTTGGTGCAGCCCTTGGGGTTCATGGGGTCAAGGTTAAAACTGCCTGGTTCACACACATCACAGTCAGGGGCAGCAACATTTTCCTATAAACAGGTGAAAACCACGGGTAACCAATTAGACAACGCTGATTTTCTCTGTGTAAGTGACACTTTTCTTCATTCACACACACACTTTCTATGAACATGACTTAGTTTATACACACACTTACTTTACACAGACAGGCTCCGCTGCTTGCGTCACAGATCTCCTCCTGTGTACCCTGGCTGTCACAGTTACTGCATGGAGAACAGTATGGGAAGGAGTAGAAGCCAGCCAGACAGTAGTCACACTTACGGCCCCCCACATTGTCCTTACACCTACAACACAACAGGTACGCAACTCTTATTTAGCACCCTCAGTGATACCTACATGTGACATTTGTCCTGTTTACAGTACTGTAACTTACGTGCACTGTCCTGTGGTCTGGTCACAGTTCATGTCCTGGTTCAGAACACCCTCAGCATTACATTTACAGTCCTGTAAAACAGAACACCTTCAGCATTACATTTACAGTCCTGTAAAACAGAACACCCTCATCATTACATTTACAGTCCTGTAAAACAAAACACCCTCAGCATTACATTTACAGTCCTGTAAAACAGAACACCCTCAGCATTACATTTACAGTCCTGTAAAACACACATAGTCTGTAGTAAAAATCCTGTTATATCTCTACTAGTAAAATTCTGTTAAAAACTGGGGTGAAAATAGAGATATTTCTTTTCCTGCAAACAAAACAGGACATCTTTTCAGACCTTCCAGCAAAAGAAACAGTAACAAAATCATCTGATTTCCAATATTTCTCTGATATTTTGATCATATAATTCTGATAATTATCACACTCCACAAATTGATATCAGATCTTAATGAGAATGACAGAACAAGGATTGACTTACAGTACAGCCCACTAGAGGATCAAAGCCGTAGGTAGCGGACACACAGGTATTACACCGCTCTCCTGTCACTCGCGGAGGGCACATGCATTCACCGGACAGAGGGCTGCACATTCCATAGGGACAGTTACAAGCTGAAATAAGAACTTCATGTACAGTTTATGTACGATAAAACACACACATGTAATTAACATCAACATGTAAGAAATACGTACGTTTACAGCGTGGGAATCCATAGTATCCCTCTCGACACTGAGTACATTTCTGACCAATCACATTGTCTCGACACTGACACTGTCCTCCAAAGTTGGAGCACTCGAAGCTGAGCGAGCCATCCGTGTCACAGCCACAGGCCAGGCCGCCATTGTTGAAGTCAGTGGTCAGTGTGTACACTCCTGACTGACAGAACTCCGTGTCATTCCTGTAACAACACAGTCTCACAGCTCATGTAATGATTCAATTAACAAAGGAAAACCTTGTGATTTCCCTTAATTAAATTCCTTTACAGAAAATTTTTAGATTTAACCCTTACACTTTTATCAATTTCCATCTGATAAAAATGTCTTAAATACATGTAATATCCCTGAAATGTACAAAGACATAAGTATGATTGAAGTGTTTTTATACAATAACTAAAAATAAACATTTTCTTTTCTGTATAAGAATTACAAAGTGTACCAGATTTACAAAAGCACTTAAATATACATTCATTGAGACTACATCACTCAAATTCAAATTAGCATCTTCTTTTGTAAAATGGTAATGATCACTGGCTGTATCAGTTTTTACAACTGTGAAAATAGCCTCAATACTCACACAAGAACAAATCCTGGCCCCACACACCACTTTAAGAAGTGAGCCGAGTTGTCAATAGGTTGTGGGTTCAAATCAGACGGGGAAAACTGCTGGACTGGTATCACCATCAGATAATCCTAGAGTCAGAAAAGTTCAAATATTTGCCCAAGATTATCCTGAGTTCACATATGATACATGGGTCTATAGTCTTGTATATTAATGGTATAATAGAGTGTCTAAATTTGAGTAACGCACAACATGTACTATAATTAAAAAGGGCCTGCAATCATTCAATGTTTTACAAAAATCATACAGTACTAAATGAACATTCATAAGGTGTTTTACAGCAAAGGATCATTTGTTAAGTGGTTAGAGATCCTGAGAAAATTATATTTTTGTGACATATATTTGCAAGACTGACCAATAGCATGTTTCGTCCCATGGTGTTGTTGAACCTTATTGTAAAGTTGCCAGGCTGTAGAGAAATCACGTTTCTGACTGTCCCATCAAACACAATCTGACTCCGGCAGCCGTAGACACTTGGGCAAAAGCGAGGCTTGAAGGTCCCTACAATAACATGTCATTGTTATGAAAAAAACTATGTATTTCAGGCAATAAATACAACTCATAAATAAGTATTCTTTAAGCTATTTTTACCTGTGATTGGGGGGAATCCCTCAGTGAACAAGGTGACCGGAAGGTCGGCGCCGGCCTCCGAGGGCATGTAGAAGTGGACCAGGACCACATACTGACCAGGCGTGCGGATGTTCCCTGTCAGTTCCACAACTCTCTGGGGACAACAGGACAAAAACACAGATATACAATACAGAACAAAGGGATGAAAATACATATGAAGGAATACAATACAGGACAAGAAGACACAAAATGCATGAAACAGGATACATGACATAAGAGGATGGACAAAAATGTATATGTTAAGTTTAGTTTATTTACAGCGCCCATGCCTGATAGTTGCCTTAAGGTAACTCCAGTGTTTTAGAAATCCGTGTCAAACCAAACATTTTTTAATTTTAATAGTTAAAACAACTTATAAACTTACTATAGAGACCAAAATATTTATACCTTTGCACGTTTGTTTTCCTACAGTGAGCTTCAGCTCACAAGGTCCAAAGATTTAACAGCCAAAATTTAACACCATGATGCTTGATCTCATAACTTATTAAATTATGCACCAAAATACATCATGTTAGGTTATAATTTAAGCAAATCAATTGATTTTCAGTAAATCATAAAAATGTTTATTGATTTTCTACAGAAAATATAAAAAATATTACATTTTTTCTTGCCACGACCTTCCCAAAAAAATCACAAAATTGCATATTTTTAAAAATTCTAAAAAATTATTTAGTTTACATACATTTTTAAAAGAATATTTATTAAGAGTTACATATTGTGTTAACAAAAACACATACTTTATCAAAATTGACCATCTAGTTTTTGCTTGATAGTCTCTTGAACATGTGTACCCCCATATTGAAAATGTAAATTTTACAACTTGTTTTTTGCAAGCTTTGGAAAAAATTGAAATGTACCAAAAAGGCACAATCTAACAGTCACTTAAATTGATGCACTCAATGAAACTGTATTATACATATAAAATTAAGGTCGAGACTGCCAAAAAACTCATAGTTGAGTGCACTAGTACCCCCTCCCTCTTCCTGTCAAATACTTTCTATCCCAGTTTTTTAACATATTTATCTGCATGTAGATTAAACATCAATCAGTGCTATGTAGTTTTAATTACACAAGTACTTACTTATCATCTACTTGTCCCGGAGGACACATGAGGTCGTCAAGCTACAAAAACGCAGTGTAATTGTTGGAGGAGAATGCATACAATATGTACAATTATATTACACACTCATTTATTGTTTTACATTTCGCTAGTTTCCTTGCTTTCTCCAATCCCTCTAAACGACGGAGATGCTATATTTTAACAAATTTTCCACTTTTTGACCAAACCATAATAATTTTAAAACACTTGTTGTGTGCCAAAATTATAACCGGAAATTTATCATGCCGTGTAAAAAAAGAACCGGATCCGAAAGACACTGGAGTTACCTTAATTACCTTCATCATGATTATCTCTTGTATAGATGTATTTATAACCCTATCATATACATACATTAATGTTGTTGAGTTCAATAAGTCCTTTCTCGGTGATGTGACTTGGCACCACGGTGGCGATCAGGTTTGAGTTTGGTGGATCCTCAAAGTCAATTCTCAGACCACTGGATGGAATGGTGTACCCTGACACAACACATCTGGAGGTGAGAGCAAACAAAGAAAGATCAAGCAAAACTAATGCACACTATTTCCTTAGATTCTAATGTGTATGTGTAAGTCATTTCCAGCAATTTGCATGTAATACTTACATTCCATTGATGCGGATACAGATGATACTTGGTCTGATGAATCCAAGGGACCACTCGTCGTACGGGATAGCAACCACCGAACCCTGTAAGCAGAGACAAAAATATATAAAGAGGAAGAATATGGCAGCCATTTGTAGAAAACAACTTCACTTACAATGCACAGGCAGTTTAATTGCTAAAACAGACATAAAACAATGGCAAAACAACTTAAGGAAACACAGTCAGACAGACAATATAAATAAATGGTGTAACAAAACAGGTGAACAGATGTTCTATATCTATTTTGTTTGCAAAGGCGTTACACTTACAATGGCCACATCCACATCCTGGTCGCCTGTGACGCGGATATTGATGGTGTCGTTAATGGTGATCACCGAGGGCATGTCGTCGATGTTCTTCATCACTTGTCTACACAGCACACTGTCAATGGATCGGACGAAAACAATTACAGCAGTGTAAATATATAGTAACATTTGTAATCAAAGAACAATTTCATTATTTCAATGTGTTATTTTGCTTTTTGCATCGAGGTTTCAAATGATGTAAACAAGTACATGCAGATTAAATATATAATTTTTGTTTCAATTTTGAAGAATCCCATAGAAAAACCCAGAAATATGATCTCAATAAACAAGACGACTACAAAATAATCACAGCTACACCTGTAATCACAGCTACCGTACACCTGTAATCACAGCTACACCTGTAATCACAGCTACCGTACACCTGTAATCACAGCTACACCTGTAATTTTAACCAGGTGAAGACAACACTTGGATTACCTGTATTTACAGCTGTACAGGAGAACAGTGCCGAGGGTCGTCTGTCCGTCCACATTGGCCTCAATATCCAGTTCCTGGGATCTGTTGGACAGGGCGAAATAGTTGAACACCAGAACGTAATCTCCGGGCCGGGGAACTCGCAGGTTCAGGTTCAGCTCCCGCTGAAATTACAAAGATGTACATATCAATTAAACTATCATCTATAGCAGCAGTTATTGTTCTAATCTGTTGAATGCATTGATCGCTGTACATTGTAGATGAACATTGTGCCAATCACTGTAAACCTTATATTATATGGTTTTTTGGGGGGTTTTTTGCAAATGTTTACTTGAGCAAGCTTAAGGAGTCATTATAATTTTTTTCCAATTAGTACTAAAAAAAAAGAACAACTGTTTTAATGACAATAAAATCCATAATCCACCAGAGGTTGCTTTCTACTTAAGTGGCAATTCATCCCAAATGTACATGATTGAATGACACCAAATATACGTGTTGCCATAACATTTTGAGACAATGATATTTACCTGGCTATTGTCCAGCTGAGCCAGAGTGGGGATTCCCAGCTCATCCAGAATGATCTGATTGGGGAACACCTGGGTCGGGATCTGGCTTCCATTACGGTCAACAACGAATCCTGATCCTCCAATCACAGTGGGGAACGTCTCCAAGTCTGGATACCCGTACGATACACACCTGTAATACATTCATAACCCAGCTGCTGATTTACCACTCATAAACTGTAGTTAAATACAATTCAAATTCAAAGGAAATCTGAGCTGGTGTAACACTACTTACGGCCCCTGATCTCCAGGGATTTTACATGGACGAGTGACTTTCTCTTGCAAAACTGTGGCCTCATAGTAAGCATCTGGTACTAGCACCATGTAGTCCTGTTTAAAAAAAAAAGAAGGAATTAAGAGATACATGTATTTATTGCTGAATTGAGGTCCAATATAGAGAAAAGCTTTTACAGTAGGATAAACAAAAGTATTGCAAAAATTTCCAAACAATTTACAAAGTTCCTCACCAGAAGTAGGATATCGGGGGAGCTGATGGAGACAGTCCAGCGACCTGGATTCAGGACAAATTCATAGTCCCTTCCACTGCCAACGGTCACAAACATAGGCTCCGTGGTCACCTGGAAGAAGACCTCACTGCTCTGTGTGACGTCTGTCGGATTGTGTGGTTTAAGCATCACCTGTCCTCGCAGAACGTTGTTGTTTACGTTGACGTAACGGTAAATCAAGCGGTACAAACTGGGCTTCTTGATCTCAATGTCCATCTCAACTTCAGGCTGAAATCAAAATACTGTAAAGCATGAAATGTTGCCAAGGTTGATAAATTTAATTTTACATGACAGAGAGATAATGAACCACATGTGAGTAACATGAGCTCTCAGTGACTGTAATACCTGTATAGCTGTCAAAATAGCATATCCTCTCCAGGAGAAATTGGGAAAAAATGTTTCATCAAAGCCGTATCTTATTCTGGATCCTTCTGGAGTGTGACCATCTTCTATCTCATACTTGAACTGCTGCAGGGTAGGGTAAAAATGATTCCTCTCTGGTCTGAAAATATGAAATAACAATCAACACAATGTTTATAACTTGTAATTCATTGTTACTCGAATACATATTGGTATATTGGTTGTAATTACTGAATCCCTGAGTTGTACTCACACATCACACCGCCTGCCACCCACTCTCGGCTTACAGGGGCACTGTCCCGTTCTCTGCTCACACCTCAGATTGATGGATCCACCACTGTCACAATCACACTCTAAAGATAGCAAATAGATTGTCCTTTATTTTTGCTCCACTAATACTATCATGATAAGTCACAGCCTACTGGCAATAACTACTAACTTCTTTATGAAATACATACCTGTACATCCAAATGGATTGGCCTCCGACAGTCCATAGAATCCACTGGCACAGGTGTCACAGCGCCGCCCGACCACGTCCAGTTTACAGGTACACTGACCCGACGATGCATGACACATGTTGAGTCCTGCCACAGTACCAGGGGCATAGCAGGAGCACTCTTAAAGGGAGACAACTCATTCATCACAGCTCAAAAACACAAAAGATCACTAAATGTTCATAGAATATCAATAAAACCTTCAATGATTGGATCTGTTGAATGTAAATTTATCCATATGCTGATACAATGTTAATATTTAGACATTTAATTTAAGAGGGCTCGATGGTCGTGGCAATTTTTAGACTATATTGATCTCAATAAGAAGAGCTCTGTATAAATATATAGTAAAATACTTAATTTTAAAGCTAATATATGTGGAATTTTTCTTTACAAAATAAAAGTTTATAGCTCAAAACATCCCTTCTAAAACTTTAAGGCAGATCTGATGGTTAATCTGTTGACCACCCAGCCTCCTTAAAGCAAGTTAACATTTTCATGAATTTGAGACTCATATTCCAACAGAGAGAGATAAAGTAGCAGATGAGTAATTACCTTCACAGCCCAGTGGGTTGTTTCTGTCCAATTTGAAGTAGCCGGGCATACACTGATCACATATCCTTCCCATCACACGTTCCTTACACTCACACAGCTGACCTTTGATGACCTCACCACACCCTCCCAGGGGGTACCCCGGGATCTCCTTGGCTCCAGCAGGGTTACAGTTACATTCTACAAATCAATCAAAGTAAGTTGATACTGAGTGAATAAATTTACAGTAATAAGACAGCTTCACAAAGAGCAAAAAAACAGATTTTAAAGAATCCGGTGACAGTTGATTTAATTTGATCTTATTTAATTTACTATGAATCCACAGTTAACACAGGATACCTTCACACATGGGGTAGTTGTAGAATCCCTCCTTACACTTGCTACAGCTCAGACCATCGAAGGTCGGGCGACACTCACACTGTCCACTCAACTGCTCACAGGTCTCTCCGTACGATCCATACCGGTCACAGTTACAGGCTGAAACACAATAGGGACACTCGATGCACCAAGTTAATCAAACACCCAAAGATGCTCAATGTTATACATGTAATTCAATCAAACCCCCAAGAGACACATGATGTATCAATATACTCTAACTGTGCTAGTGCATTATTCTTGCAACAGGTGCTGTATTTGTTAGCTGCATACTTACAAGCACAGTCTGGGTAGCGGTAGAAGCCTGGATGACACCTGCCACAGGTACGCCCCCCAAAGTTTGGTTTACATGGACACTGACCATCCTCCCGACACACCTTCTCAATGGATCCCGGCTCAGCACATTGACACTCTGCAGTTGACAAAATGTCAAAATAATATATATAAACTCACTATAGACAAAATGTTATTATATAAATAGTGCCTCTTTGAGAGGGTAACAGTTGAAATGGACACAACGACATCCCCGAGAAAACGTTGTCAACCTACACGAAGCGGAGGTTGACAATGGTTTTCAAGGGGTGTCATTTTCAACTGTTACCCTCCCAAACAGGCACTATTTATTTTATTATACTGAATGTCTTAATTTTAAAGAACGCATAACTGACTTCTTTAGGAATGACGTGAATTCTATGGCAAACCATACGCGCATAATTTATGCTCTTGTAACAATTTGTTGTGTTACCCGTTGCCAACGCTGAGGGTAATAGAACGGATCATAAACTGAGTCTAAACCAATCAGATTTCAGTATTTAACATAAAAGTATAACAAAATAATATATAAACCCACTATAGACAAAATGTTGTACATATAAAAAATCACTGTGACTATAGACAAAATGTTGTTTACCGGTATATAAACTATATATAACATAGACAAGTACATATAAATAAACTTACTATTTCTAACACAGACAATAGGGTACATGTATAAATAAAATCCCATTTTATATCACAGTCATACAATGTTTATGCACAAAATCACTATTTATAATCTATGTAGATAAGAGGACACAGATATTGATATACAACAAAACTCTATGTTTTTCATATCTGTTGGAATAAACTCACTATATCTATCCTCTGTTGAAAAATTGACCCAGGTGTTGATATATAATACCATTCGATATTTTTCATTATATATTGAATGATTATTTTTTTTGGGGGGGGGGGGGGGGGGGGAAGGGGGCAAAATTTTAGACGTTTCTATTTAACCTGCTGTAGACACACAGATACATGTACTAATGTATAATTAAAATGACTACCAGTTTATTTACCCTGGATCAACATCATCTTTAATCCCAATATTCTTTAGATGCACTGTACATACATGTACTTAATAATCAAATGGTCATAACCTTAATCAACACAGTTCCAAAAGTTTGAGTTTTAGGAAACATTCTCCCAGATCATTGATGTAAGATTGAGACTGACCTTGACACGTGGGGTAGTTATAGTAACCAGGTGCACAGCGGTCACAGCGGGGGAACATGAAGTTTTCCTTACACAGACACTGGCCCGTCGTCTTGTCACAGATCTCCTCAGACGTTCCCGACGAGTCACAGTCACACACTGGATAAAACACAACGTATTTACATTGATACTACAGTTCATACCGACTCATTCCGTTATAGTAGTAATTTCAAGTTATCACTTAACATTGCCCTCCCACTACAGTAATTGTGCCTTGTATGAAAATTTGATGGTAAATTAAATAAATCCAATTCATATTTCACCTTCCAATTTGCAAAAACTGATATGGGTGTTCAATATCTTTACATAACTACGTGTATTTAAAGAGATATTCTGTCAAACAATCTTTAAGATTTATTTCAAAAATAATTTGGTGATGATGTCATTGACTCACAGGTGCATGCTGGGTAATTGTAGTAACCATGGGCACACTGGTTGCACTCCTTGCCGGCAAAGTTTAGTTGGCATGGACACTGTCCAGTTTCCACATCACAGTTGTTGTCCACAGATCCCCCAGTGGCCGTCTCACAGGCACAAGCTGAAATTGACCACAAAAGTAGGTCATTAACAACAAGTTACACAAATCAAGATTGTACATTTCTTTCGCCAGGAGAAAAATGCTATAAACCCTGCAAATCTCTTAGACAATAGACTTACGAGTGCATTCTGGGAAGTTGTAGTATCCTGAGGCGCACATGTCGCAGCGTTTACCCACAAAGTTCTCCTTACAGGGGCAGGGCCGGCCCCCCTCCAGTGAACAGATCTCTCCATCTGTACCATTCATGTGACACTGGCACGGAACACAGGTGGGGTAACCCTCGTATCCTGGGGCACAACTACAAAGGAAAGGAACGTTACAATAGGTACTTTCCTGTTAACTGAAACAAGGCACACAACACTGTTTCCTGGGAACATGTTGTCTGTGCTCAAACATTGATGTAATCATGATGAGTTGTTTACCTGTCACAATAGAGGCCTGTGTATTCCTTGCGACACAGACATCGTCCTGACCCCTCCTCACACTCCCCCGTAGACACGTTCAGGTCACACTCACAGGCTGAAAGTTAAAGGTCATACATAGAGGTCAATCGTTCACAGGCGATTACCCAGCATTTTACAGATAGTGCAGTAAATTAACACATCCACTTACGTCTACATGCGTTTGTGTCGTTCTTCAGGACTCCGTAGGGTCTGTAGTAACCAGCCACACACTTGTCACAGTTAACACCGTATGTATTGTGCTGAAATCATCAAATCATCATTTAATTACATTAAAAGTACAGAATATTACATTATGGCATATCTTTAATGCTTTTTTTTTTAGGGACAGTGGACAGCAGTCTGGCTCACCTGACAGTTTTGACAGACTCCGCCTCCCTGGTAATTCCCATACATATCCACACTGAGTCCAAGCCGATCCACTTCCGCATCGTAGAGACACTCGGTGGCATGGCCATAACACTCACAGGCTGTACAACAAAATTACAGATTGTTACTATATCTAAAATGAATTATAAATATCTGTACAATATATCTAGAATTGATAGACTACAGGTTGTCCAGTAGACTTAATAAATCATAAACAATGAAGCTTGGATCTAAGCTTGGATTTTATATCTAATAATCCCTGATTTGTTAAGACATTACAAGAAATGGATAACTAGGTTAACAACAATCAACATAAATGGCAACTTACGTTCACACATGAAGATTTTGTCTGCCCTTGCCTGCTTCCATTTCTTTTGGACAAATCCTGGACAGCAGGTCTCGCACTGGCTGCCGCATGTGTTATGTTTACAGGAACAGACCAGGAGGTTGGGGTTGTTGGAGTCGCTTCTGTCGCATGTGTTGGCATGGCCATTACACACGCATCGGCCTCCAATGGAAATATCTTTAATACTGTAGAAGTACTAGAAAGACAAAATAATAAAATACGAATCCAAATCATTTTCATCCTTTACCACATACTTTAATTCTTCCCTATGATTAATAATTGTGCTTGTACCTGACATTGCTTTCCTATAATAAACAATACAGTATACTGTTGAGTGTTCTTTACTATATACTATCAAAGAAACTCTCAAAAGTACAAACCAAGTATCAATACATTTAAATGTCGACTCAAACTCAACTCAGTTCACTACTGAGTCTCTTTGGTGACAGTGAACAGATATAAAACAATGTTGGTCAGACTACATAGAAGCACCCCTACCCTGCGAGTGACGGTCGGGTCCTGTCGGGCGACTGCCATCAGGTGACCCAGTAACGTCTTGGTCCGGAGCAGCTTGAGTCGGACATTGGTGGCTTTGGTCCATTGCTGAAGCTTGCTGGCGTAGGTGAAGTTCTGAGCACTCGGGCGATTGTTGACCAGGGAAACCACAATCTGCCCAACAAAAACAATACAAGAAGAAAGAAATCTTACTGAATGTTTACAATCATTCAATATTATGTTTTGATAGAGAGAGAATCTCTTTAAGAGACACAGCTTTATTCAAACCTTTGAGTTTTTTCTCAGAAAAAAACCAAAACAGAAATTATGTTTATAGAAATTCTAAAACATCCAATCCAATGATTGCAAGCAAAAAACAATTGAAACAGTAAGCAGACATAGTTTATGATATCTTCTGTTTATGGACATTTCTAACATTTAACAACTCATGTAGAGACAGAAAGTATAAGCTGATTGTGTCCCTTGTTAGAAATTAACTGCAATAATGAGAGAGTGAGCATGCCAAGCTCAAATACCCCACACTTGCGAACTGCTTGACAATCCTATACACATACTAAATGACAATGTATGCTTAAATTTCCAGTAGGAACTATTAAAAGTAGCATAACTCGTAGGAATGAATGTTGAATCGGAATTTCCTAGCTGCAAACATGCATATCAACACATCAGGTCCTTATGTACTTAAAGTTTCATAATATTTTGTTGAGAGTTCAGAGAGGAGTTAGTCTTACAAAAACAGAACTGACAGTTCAAAATTGGCATAACTCAAACTAAAAAATTGGTATCTCTTTTATAACTACAAAAATTCATGCAAAATCTTTTCAGTACATGGTTTTAAATAAACTGTTTCAGTAATATATTACTTTAAAGTTTTGCCAAACTTGGAGGTTCAGAATGGCATAACACCCCCAAAAAAAATCAAATTAGAATTCCTCTAAGGTCAAAAGCACTCCAATGTTTATTTATTCTATCGTATATCATGGTAAAACCATTCAAAAGTAATATCTAATATTTGATAATTCTACATCAATTAAATTGTGATGTGTGTAAAAATTCTTTATAGGAAAAAATGCAAGTAACTCTTCAACACTATCTGTATCATGATATATATTGATATGATATATCAAAACCAAATCCAAAGATCCAGATAAATCAAATATTATTTTAGGATTCAGCATTAATGGCTATTGATAGTGGAACCTGCCAATGACTGCCATGCTGTTTGCCACTGAGAATTGTCTAGAATTAACATGGACACCATTTTATCTAAAGAACTGTAAATTCTTTATAGCATTTGATCTTAATTTGTCTACCTTAACTTTTACAGGAAATGGGCAAAACTAGTCTGAGAGGGATTGAATAGTTATTCATCAAATTGAATATAGAAAATTTTCAAAATAAATGCTTTTTTTTTACATTTACTTAAAAAAATCTCTCTCTCTCTCTCTCTCTCTCTCTCTCTCTGAGCAGATTACAGCTGATCATCTGAGAATGTCTTATCTTGCTTATCCCTAAACTTTTTGGCTCTATAACAGAGATGTTGATCTCTGGTCCTGTAAAAATGATGATAAGAGGATTATCTGGGGGTAATCTGGCAACACTTACACAGACTCACACACACTGCCATACCAAAGCAAAATCAGAAATAAAACCCCTGTATACAGTATATGAAGTGTTCTAGGATACTGATTTCAAGAATGTGTCCTTGAAAAAAATATACTGTTACCAGTGAAGGGCAAAGGGAGAAAAGAAACCCAAGTTTAATGGTAATTTCATGGTTCTTTTAACATTTTCTCATAAAATCATAACAACCTTATTCTACAGCATTAATTCTAAATCCCCCTTATCAATAGGACAGACTCTAGCATTGTGATGAATGGGAACCTTCTATAGCAGTGGATCCCAGTTTATGCTGTGGAGATCAGGCACTTCCAGCTTATCAGCCAATCAGACTAAGCTGCTGATAGACACCGCCACACTTACATGTAAAGCAGGCCTTACCATAATCATGGCTAAAAGATTTCATTTATCAATTGCTACTTTGTTCTCAATGAAATTTAAGCTTTAATGTCAAATTCCTTGGAGGTGTTGAGGAAAGTATTTAAATCGTGCCAGCAATGCATTGTTAAGGGGGTGATATTTAAAGTGTTGACGGCTGATATTTAGACATGCACCCGTCAATGATTAGATGACAAGTAGTGCACATCTCCAGGCTGACATCTATGAGAGCCGGGTCAGCGAGTGGTCTGCTATCACTGACACAGCAGACTGGCCGTGTTTGTTCCCTGGCTGCAGTCAGTGCACTGACCCATGGTCACAGTTAGTGGACCGTCTCTCTGTGTCATTGCTGACAAAGCAGACTGCAGACTCTGTCAGAAGGTCGTGACATTCCCTGGGTTTCACGGACTTACAGGAGTCTGAAGTAACACCTGCACCCACTGACCAGGCTGCAGTGCTTTAATCTTACTGACTAACACACACACTCTCTCACATACACAGAAAGGCATTGTATAAGGTAACAAGATGTTCAAGTAGTGGCTGGAATGTTTCACATCAATGAATCAGATACAGCTGTTTCACATTATAAACTGGGGCAATTCTTATCATGAAACTCAATGCTCTTTATACAAGGAAAATAATTTCTCACTTAATCACCCACTTTTGCACATAGGACAAATAGTTACACTCACAACTGTAACAATAGGCTTACATATCAAGTTATTCATACAATTGTTATTCGTTTAGTAAAGTAAAAGTGGTATGAGAAAGGGATAATAATTTTTTTCAATAGCAAGAAAATTTTATAGCAATTCAAATTACAAAAAAGGAGTCTGTAATTTACCTAAAGAGGCCACATGTAATTAATCAATTTGTTTATTTTTTTATAGAATAACTCACCTCTCCATTTTCAAGAGGCACAATTTTAGAGAACTCGGTAGAGCATATGACTGCATCATCAGCATATATATCCCGGTCAGCTTGTACCCCAAAGAACTTCATACAGTCGCTGGGGGTGTCCGCAAAGTACTGCCAGGGTTTCCATGACTGACCGAAGTCCGTAGATCTCTCCAAGGCCCACACCCCGGGGCGGGGCGAGTTTGCCATTTTGATGAAGACATATGCAACATGGAATTCCTAATAACAAAAATGTAAAGAGAATACATATATATGGGTTATGTATGGTGGGGTTTTTTTAGTTTGGATGGATGGGGTCTTTCATGATTTTAATGGATTTTTTTTTTTTTGGTGCTGATCTTTATTTATGAGATTTCCAATTATCTTCATATTAAATTTCACAGCAGACAAATAATTTAATGAATATCTATCAGGCCTGATTTCTAAAGTTCTTGATCTAAAACATTGATGATACTTGTTTAAAATATTTACTTGTTGAACTAAATTGGGTTTCTCTGTATATTCATGTACATTGGAAATCATAAAGGATTCAGTATATACTAAAATAACTCAAAATGTATTCAGTTGTAATATTAATAAAAATATAAATATGATATCAGGAGGCCTTCGTGTTAAATAACATTTCTTTTGCCACTGTGTTAATGTAATTTAAGACCCTCTATAAAATTCCTCTGGCTTGGACAAAGGGCTTCCCAAAAAAATCCCTTTAAACATACTGTGACATTTCTCAAAAGTTAAACAAACAGACACTTGAGGCCTGAGAGGTATTATTTTATTGATAAACAAGGACTGTTATGTAAGATTTTATTTATATTTCCTCCAATGAATGGGATTAAGATCACAGCAAAGAATAACAAATCATAACTCTATTATTGCCAAGGTGGCCCATAATTAGATTGACTCAGCAGGTCTTGTCAGCTGACTTTTATGATTGAGAGCTGTTCATTTCACACCTAGAGTCAAGATGAAGCCAGGTAAACCTTGCAGACAATGGACAGAAATGAGGGGTTCCAAGCCTCAAGTGTACACTTAGTGTGGTAGGTATTAGACATTCAGCTTGTGTATACACCCTGATCCTAATTGCTGATAACACAGCTTCTGCCAAAATCTCTTATCAGCAGTTGTCATGGTAACGGATTTAGAATATGCGGCCAACTCGCTGCTGAGTCTGACACAGATTATATTTTATTGCCTAACATGCATACATTCAAATACCAGTCAACTATGTTATTTTTGAATACAGAATTACACATTACCTGTCCTAGATCAATGGTTAGGTTGACCTGGTTGTAGGCCATCCCCCGGGACAGGGGCGGACTCTGCCACCAGCGCTCTGTGCCGTCGATAGCGTACTGGGGAGGGTGCCGCTTCTCGGGGTAGCTGGGTTCACACACATCACAGTACTGTCCCTGGATGATTTCTCGCTCTGGATCGGCAAATCCATTCTCTGAACTAGCTCCTGTCAGTCGACAGTATAGCTCGGGCCCTACAACGTCCACCCCGCACGTGGAACTTGCATAGATCAGCCTCTCCTGAGCCAGGTTAAAATACGGTGGCGATAAAACTTCTCCATTTGTAAATTTGAGGTAAAATAGTATTGTTGGCACTACGAGGAGGTACGCTCTCCCCGTCGCCATTTTTCGCAAACTAATCAGTTTCACAGACTGGGCGAACACTTATCTCTCAGACTGGGGTATCCCACTCTATTAATAGGTAGTGCCAAATTGGCTCCCCCAGTCACGCGGAACGACGTAAGTGGAACATTCCATTCGAGAGTGCAGATGCGGGATACAGCTTAAAGTGGTACATTGACTGTCCCCGGGTTGAGTTGTGTAGTGACGGCAGGTAAGCTGTGTGCGACCGTCTAAGATAATGTCTTAAAAAAACAAATCTTACACCGACAAAGACTCGGGAAATAAATGATATCCTAGTATTATTTTTTAGCGGGTCGCTGGAAGAACGCTGAGACTTTTCTTTCACCGTCTGCCGAAATGTCTGTATTACCAGTGTTTTTAATTAATTATGTCACTAATGATCGTAATCAGAAAAAACATAGAATGAAAATTCAGTGTTCCGTGCTTGTGTCTCAAGTTAACATACGTTTGTAATTGGATATGAAAACGAATTTAAAATAAAAAGGAACTTCAGACGTTCCATTTGTAAGTTGTAAAGCGGCTCTAAACTACATAGATCTGTATAAATATATGCTCAGTGCTGGATAATGCACCTGATTGTACTCCTGTATGCACCCAATTTAAAACAGGTTCTTCACTGTCTTCCAAATCCAAGTTAACGTTAATTTATGTATGTTTTATCTTTTCCTTTCAATTTAAATCATTACTCATGACATCGACACTAAACAGCGACGAGGTTTCCTTTAGTAAGTTGAAACATGGACGGAACATTCATCATAATGCCAGCCTATTCTCCCCGCAATGTGATGATGAACGTGACGGCGCCCCGACACCCACAGTTCAACTTCCTGACCATCGCCGGTCTTAGTAAATGGAAGTGTTGACATGTTATATATACTTACACGTGAGCGTTACTTCTCCATATAGGCTGATAACTGTCTTATAAATCGAAAATGTATATTTGTGGGCAAGATTAATTTATGAAAACGAAACAACGACCCTGTAAGTTTGATCCACTCTGCTATTTTATGCATCTATATAATGTGTCTGTATCAATACAAACGTATTGCTTTGAGGGATTGTGTATTTATAGCTGTTTATTTCTGTACTTGCAAATAAATGCATACCCTTGCATATATGTATGACAACTTGATATGTGTTATATCATATATACCTCCCATTGTAACTTACTATGCTCACTTAACAGTACAATATTTATATCATCTAATATTTGTTATAATCATGTTGTTTTATTGTTTTAATGCATATGCCCCCCGAGGGCCCTTGATTGGTGAATAAACATATAATGGATATATCGGACACTTATCATAGATAACCCTCCACTTCAGTGACACGCTTTACAAAATATCTTTATACGACTTATGACTAAATTAATGAATACCGATTAAACAAGTTTTAAGTAAAATAATGCTTTTATATTAAGTTCATGCTAGTTCATGCTAGACCCTATTGAATCATTCCATAAGACGCATTCAACGCAAATTCTTTGTATTAAAACATAAGAATTATTGAAAAAAAGGTGAAATTATTGAGAGTAATGAATTTATCAAGACTTCTGTGAAATATTACGCTGCCAAATTTTAAATTTTCATTTGTTATAATGTTTCATTTAATGCATCAATTTCCGCTTGACAACTCAGTTTTGCATGTTTTGCAAAATATGGGTGCATTACACTTTTTCATACTTATTTAGAAATTATTTTTTTTAAATGTGAGTTTCACTATGTCCATGTTCTGAATTGATTGCTTTACAAATGCACTACTGAGACGCCACTTTAGAACAGTTCTTTGATACATTAAATGGTCATTGTTGAAGCCTTATCTCGCTCTGACATCTTCGATTGAATTTTGAACAATCAATACAAACACAATCAATATATATATATTGCCTCCATTTAAAACTTCTCCCGGTGAGAGTGTGATTTAAAAAGCCATTTAAAGAGACCATCGGGTTTGGCATTCCGTAAAGCAGATTTTAAGAACCTAACTACACACATGCTGTACAAACAATTGAACATCATGGAAGGTAACGAGATGACGGAGAATGTGGACCCAAAGAAGGCCCTGTGTAAGGACTGTGACCAGACGTTCCCGACCATGTCTTGTTACAACGAGGGCAAGAACTTCCTGTGTCCCGTGTGTTCCGGCTTCCTGGTCGTCGGACGCCGTCTGGAGTCGCCCACAAACGATGGAAGGGTTTCCCCGGACAGTAAGATAACCCGAGCACGGACCTTTGTGCCTAAATCAGACAGCCCTCTTAGACTTCAGAGAGGGGCAACAATGCTTCCAAAGCCTCTAAGCAAACCTAAAAGAACGAATCTGACCAAAAACTTCCAGCGCGCCAAAACGTTTGCAGAAGGTACTAACATCCAGTCACGTGACACAGAGAGCGGGTTCTTGCCTGATGCTAAGACTTCAAACGTCAAGTTAAAATCTCACTTTAGATGCCGGGAATTCAGTGGCTGTATCAATTCTATTTGGCCCGTTTCTCCTCTCCATTCCTGGATCGTCATAAAGAACTCTGAGGTGGCTTTGTACGACAGAAAGGGGGGTCTACAACACAAGGTGACAGGGATCCACCAGAACATCACCGACCTGGCGTTAGACTCGGAAAAGAACATGTACTTGGTGTGCTTCAAAGAAAGACTGGTTCTAAAAGTGACACTGAAAACCGGCGTGAAAATCTCTGTCTTCGCTCAAATGACGATGACACACCCTACCGAGATAAGTACCTCCACACGTGACCATGTGATCGTGGCCGGGGTGGGGGTCACCTCTGTCCGGTATGTACCGGGTATAGGTAGGGAGTACGGCGTGTTCATCTACGATACTCACGGAAAAATGCTCAGAAAAATTTTACGGACGAAGCAGGAGTTCCAGTATCCTTTGTACGTCGGTGTGAGCAAGCATGAAGAAATAGCCGTCGGTGACTATCTACTGAAAAGGGTCGTACTGATGTCTATAGAGGGGCGGGAAATCTCTTCCTTTGATGGATCCACCACTTTCTCGCGCCCCTTTATACCGAAAGGCCTGTGTTTTGACCAGTTGGGCAATGTGGTTGTAGCGAACTGGGATGGGAATGTGTGCATCTTGTTGAGAGATGAGGGTTTCTCCTCCGTGGGTCTGCGGTTCGACAAGCAGTTCTCTCCCTTGTCCCTTGCGGTCGATGAGGGCAATGAACTGTGGATCGGTCACAGAAAGGGTGGAAATGTGGAGGTTTATGAAGTGGATTATACAAAACTGCGGGAAGAAAACAGGGAAAACCTAAAAGAGGGAAAAGACAAGGATAATAGTGAAGAATGCGATATAGACAAAAAGAGTCGCGGGTTTGTGCAAATAAGTCAGAATATGTCAGACATCACGTTAAACATTCCTAGAGAGGATATGACAGTAAACAAAGACATGGGAACTGATGTATCAGACCAAAACGATAACCAAAAAAATGTTACTTAGCTACAGTGAAAGTGTAACTCTCCTGCATGAAGTACCGACATTGCTACCTCAAAATATTCAAATACTAATATAACGCTAAACCCACGTTTCGCTGTCCCCTAAAAACACATCGGTTAGGGATCCTGTGAGTTGCGGTTGCGAATTTGCAGATCAAACCAGTCTATAGCTTTTTATTTTCTTTCCAAATTTTTTTGGTTATATTACTAACACACTATATTTGGTTCAAAGCGTTGAATCGTTGTGTAATCGTGTGTTACGTGTATCATACGTGCAGTGTATATGCTGTACATTGTTTATAATAATCAGTTCTTTCAATGTTTTCTCCCGTAATAAAAATTCCAGATGTACCCCCTCCCCTCTACCAATCAACGCAGGTTAAACGTTATAGCTCTGATGTGTTTACAAGGAATTGAAATTGGAAAAAAATGAACAAGTTTTGGTTATCATTTACAGAATTGTGGGGACACTGTTTTCAGTCATCAAAGGTAACACGTTGTAGGTGTGCGTCAGAGATGAAGAATACTTCATACAAGGGATGTTGAATAAAGTCAATGTTTTTGATAAGTTTCACATCTTTTTGCTTTAGTCAAGAAAATTTTCTGATAAACAAAAGCAATAATCCATATGTACCGTATTTTAAAGCCTAAGGTTTTGCGAATGGATATACATAATTTCCAAATATGTCTATTGATAAATCCATAGTTTGAGTTGTGCAGACGCGATGTTAATGAGTGAAATAAGTATTTATATTGTTGTTATCCTTCAACAAATTCAAATAAACAAATCCACACCTAAGTCATTAGTTAACAAATTTCAATTCAATTCAGTTTATTCGCTCAAACCATTAACCAAATTTAAAACTTATCATAATTCAATCACCCGGCATGCTCAACTTGTTGCCATTGTATAGGTCTATAATAATTAGCAACAATTTATGAAATTTAGTTACGCTATAATAACACTGAATAATTTGACATTCTCTGTGTCATTTCGGGAGCAGCATTCGGGTAGTGACGATGCGTCATGCGATGCCAAAAATTCATCAAAGAAAGGCAACGTTGACGCTTTTATATTTTAATCCTAAAAGGCTGTCTTTGGTGATTCATACGGCTATGAAACTGGAAGTAGCAGATATTGCTGACCAAATAGTGCTAATTAACCTTTCTTAATTAATTCTTATATAATGTCATACCGCATAAATCATCAGAGAAAGCAATTTACTGTTTATATTTACATCTCTTTTTAAACCTTTTTAATCATTATTCAAAACTGTAACTGTAATTCAAGCCGTGAAAAAATACGCAGACGAATCCGTCAAAAAAAAGTTCATGAAAAATAAACTTCTAAAACCAAAATTGGTACTTTTTTAAACATTTTAATATAAAAGTTATACAAAGTTGAAAAGACTCGTGACTGTTTTCAGCATCAATTTCTCTATTATCGTATTTCAACACGAACATTTTTGCAAGTCGAAACAAGGGAAGAACGAGTGTTAACGAAATCGAATAATATATCCACGAGTTACTGGGAATGGAAATGACAACGTAAACATGATTTCAGACTTGATTTTATTTGGGTAAGTTTTCAGGGTATAAAGCTTTTAAGCCTTTTATATTGAAAAAAATATAAATCAAAGAACACTTATGTTACATGCTATTTTGAATGTAACTTTTAGTACGTATTGCTTACATTTAATGGGATGAAAATGGTAAAGGTACACGCCAACTAAAATCATTTTCTCCGTTTAGAACGTTGGTGGTGAATGCTGGTGCTATCTTGAACTTTAAACTGTAAGTACCTTTCAGTCACTTTTAAACAATACAGTGCTATGTCCAGTCACTCTTTTTAAAAAAATTGAGAATTGGTTATACCATCGGAGACTTTCATAATAACAGACTATATGAATTATAACCTATTTTTTGCCAGGGTCAAAGGAAAGAATGACCAATTCGAAGTGAATGCTGAACCAACCTTAGGTAGTTTATGAAATTCTTTTATCAATTGTTGAATGAGGAACTGTGTGTCAGTTGAATTGTACCTAGTTCTCAACATTGGAGAACTTATCTCTATAGTTCACCAAGTATTAAAGTTGGGTGTCTGTGTTATTTTGTAAACACCCACTGATATTAGAGAGATCATAGAGATGACATCTCATCTATTTCATAATTATGCAACTGATATTGCAACATGTAATTGAAATTCAAATCCAATTCTTAATTTGAAGTTTGTTCTTGATAAGTTTGATTATGACTTACGGGCAGTACGTGCAACTGTGAAGTTGTTGTTTTCAGGGGAGAAGATCCGAGAGTTTTTACAGAGTCTGCGCTACTTCAGAATCTTCATAGGATTATGGAATATTTTTGTCATGTTTCTCATGCTAGTGTAAGTGCCCAGTTCAGTAACACTAGAGCATTTGATCTGTGATAAAGTTACAATTTCTAGAAACAGTACAAAATGTTAACTCATTCTTTTTTTTTCCCATTTCAGGTTCTTCGGTCATTGATCCACACTAATGCTGCCTTATCCTCACCCTCATTGTAAACAGAACATTTATGTAACATTTCTGTTCATTATGTGACGTCACTTTATTACTTGTAGAAAATATTTATTATAAAAGAATTGTTACACTAATAAAAATGTTTGTTATTCTTGATTTACGTCCCCTGTTTCCCTACATTTAGCCAAGATCTTCACCATCTCAGTCCATTTTAAGATGGCTACACAGTTGCCAGATCTGTTTCCTCTTTTTTCTTTTGCTTGTCCATGTTCATTATTTTGCTCGTTTTCTGCATATAGTTCTAAAAGGAAATTATGTATTAACATATTATAACAGAATTGAAGTTTGAATGACTATTGAAATTGTAATGTGCCTGTATTAAAAGGACTGTAATTCAAATTAATTTCACTGTTTGCCACTGTAAGATTGGTGTCGTGATCTTACCAGTAAGTCTGTGCTCATATAGTAGGGCTTGTTGATGCCGTCATTTTCCTTACAGTCCTCACAGAAACACAGAAAGATGGTGTCTATTGTAATCTGGAGGGAGAAAGAGGAAAAAAGCAGAGAATATGAATCCAGTAAAAATTTGGTAAAATTATATTTTTATGAAATGTGACCTACCTCATACACTAGGAGGAAACAGTGGGAGATGGCGTAGGCAAAGGCACAGCTAACAGTCAGGGGGACAAACACGAAATTTACATCCTCATGTCCCTGTGAATTAAAATAACTCTGTCAAAGATTAATACCCTCCTTAGAACATTTTTTATTAAAATGCAATGTTAATGATGTGGCCAAAGTCATGGTCAAATGGCATCAGTTGTGGTCATGTCATCATGTCATACCCTTAATTAAGACGTGAGCAAGGTGTGTGCCACGTAAAGCTGTGTTTTAAGATGTTACGACCTTAACAACGTCAGCTGACATTTGCCCATAGTTATGACAACCCCTCAGGTCAAGTTCAACTTTTGTGCCAAGTATGACCTTATGTTGTTTCTTCTGTACAGAAGTTATGGATAGACAGAAGTTATGGATAGACAGAAGTTATGGATAGACAGAAGTTGAATAGAAAACCAGAAGACAGGATCAAAAAACAAACGACGATTCATTTAATATATGCCTCAAAACTTCTTAAGGCAAGTTTAATTTTTTATCACTGTTTGAAGGTAATTGTAGTTTATTAATATGTGCAATGACAATTTTATACTGTAATTTAAATTTCCGTCACACCTGCTAACACCCATGTACCTTGGCTGTAAACCGTTCAGACTGACCTGGAAAAATTCGTTGCCGACCATGAGGACAACAGCCATGGTGCTGAGTTTCCCGAGGAACAAGACAAAGTCTCCAATAGAGTTAATGGCCGCCACTCTCAAGGCGTTCTCCAGAATGAGTAGGAAGGCCTTCTTGGCCCCCGTACAGAATGAGTGACCGAAGATAGCTGTAAACAAATCAATAAAAATTAAATTTGTTGCTAAATGTAAATTGATAGTATATAAATCTCGAGAGCTTAAATTCCGAACACACACTGCAAATTCATCCTAAATAATAAAGATTTACTTTATTACTATTTTCTTCTTTAAGAAAACCTTTTATATAAACAAGAAGCGCATCAAGAAATGTTTATTCTAATATACAGGGGTTTTTAGCTCACCTGAGCTGAAAGCTCAAGTGAGCTTTTCTGATCACATTTTGTCTGTCGTCCGTCTGTCTGTCTGTCCGTAAACTTTTCACATTTTCAACATCTTCTCCAGAACCACTGGGCCAATTTCAACCAAACTTGGCACAAAGCACCCTTAGGCAAAAGGGATTCAAAGTTGTGAAAATTAAGGACCACGCCCTTTTTCAAGGGGAGATAATTGGGAATTATTGGAAAATTTTGAGAAATTTTCAAAAATCTTCTCAAGAACCATTTGGCCAGGAAAGCTGAAACTTATGTGGAAGCATCCTCAGGTAGTGTAGATTCAAAGTTGTGAAA
>WFKH01007768.1:60569360-60603061 GCA_016163765.1 Magallana hongkongensis | reverse complement strand
GTTTCTTCTCTGATAAACTGTTTATTTTACTTTTCGTACTCCAGTGGTTGATTTGTAGTGAGATTGTGCTCTCTGTTAGTTAATTTATTTCAAAACTTCCGTTTCCTTTTGAGTAATATGATTTGATATCAGTTCTGGTACCGTATCATATTGTCTTTCCATTTAAATTTTGCATGTATCCCATTGGTTTATTTGTGGTGATATCTTTTGTCCGATTGGTTAAAATGATTTTTATCTCAAATCTATTGGTTATTTTATTTGATATTTCGTGCTATGTTGGTTTATCTTATTTGATCGAGAGTTTGAGTCCTACTGGCTATTTTAGTTTTATCCCTTTACCATATTTTGTAACATTGCTATGGATATTTTTTGAATCCACGAAATGGCATACAAACTTCTGGTTTACACATACTGCGGGGTGACGGGTGTAAGGCAGATGTCGTCATTATTGACGTAAGCTGACGTGTCATATCTACACAGACTGGTGTTGGTGCGAGCCATGTATGCGTCTACTTCCGCTGACGTAGACAGCGTCTCGTTTGGACAATGAGACAAGCAGACGACAATGTCAGGGTCACTAGAGAAGGAAGGAATGATGTGCGTTCCCAGCAAATCCTTATAGTAATCCGGATCTAAGTGTAACGTTCTCCTGAAAAAGTAAATTACATTCATTTGTCTAGACTAAGTCTACTGTACCACACTTTCTCAAGTATTTTGCTGTTTTTCTTTTACATAGAGGCGATTTGGCCAAGTCTAGACGTCTAGTGAGAGATGTTTGGCCTTACCAAAGAGTATTTACAAGAGAAAAAAAGCCCAGCGTCAATCAAATAAATTCTTGATATTTCTTACTTTTTTCCAGCCATGTCCCGTCCTGAGAGAGGAACCCCTGGTATGGGTGTGTTCTTTCTGTCGCAGACGTTACCCCAGCTGTCCACGCCGTACACAAGACGAAACGGGTCACCCTGGGAAACCCCGCGGTACGCGACGTAAACCTGCCAACGAATGAAGGTTAACAGCAACTACGAGACATCGCTATTCGTAGCGAGAAACTCTTAGATACATGTATATTCATGAGCATTTCTATGGATTTAAATTATTACATGAACATGTACATATTTCATTACGAGAAAAAATATCGGTGACACAAGTGGACTTATTTCAAATAAAACATTATAGGTATGATCACAAAATGTTTATCCATCTTTTACGACATGTAATACCAGTTTTGGGAGTTTTTCAGTATTTAAATGCTATTGGTAGAGAGAAAATCGTCTCTCACACCAATTAGAATATTGCTGAACCACCCTTAATTGTCCCTAGTATATTTTGATGTGGCCAAGACGCTTTCTTCTAATAACATGTGTTACTGGTAAATTCACGGTGAGATAGTTTTAACATGTATTTTGACAAATTTGTGTTGACATCGTCGAACAGAACTCGCAACCAAGGACCCCTTTTTCATCCGCGCATCAAGCTATCGCTCTATTCTATATACCTTCTGAACCATCTGCGTTTTAATAGCAAAAATTTCTGGTTTGATTTGCAAAGGAATTCCCATAACATGTCTAATACAGTAGGCATGTCCTTTGGTTCAAATGTAGGTTTAATCCTAAGAATACACCAATTTAAAGCAAAATATCAATGTCATGTACATATGCGAGATAACACTCTCAGTCAAGAAAACCCCTCAAACACAAGGGCTAAGTCCGTTTTGACCACAAGATAGTTTTTATTTAATTGTGGATAAAGAAAAGACTCGCAAACAAAACGGGCTTAGTCCCTGTGACCTCACACAGCGGACTTGTTATGCTCACCATTCCCTGTTCTGACCACAAGCTAATCGTACCCATAGTTAAATTCTTTGGTTATTGATATGAAGATGCTCGCAGTCAAATCGGTTGCCGAGCCCGTGTGCCCTCAAATAACCTAACTATGATAGCTTACCATTCCCCCCAGGTAGAGGATGAAGATGATGAGGAACAACACGTCCCGGCATTGTCTGTCGGCGATAGGACCGTCATCTAGCTCTGGCCAGTCCTCGTCCTCCTCTGTCTACAACATTACATCTACTGTTATTGTAGTCACTACAGCACAGTGTGCGACTGTGTACTCACACATTTGGTAGGTTTTTGTGACCTCAGAACTGAATCCAACAACCTTAATACCATGAGGCAAAACGATTTTGTAGCATGCGCGACTCCCAGGAATTTTAGTCAGATCTGGTAAGGGAGTACCTTATCTCACCCCTTAAAAACACCAACTCAATATTTTTTGACAAGCAAAAAAATTATAACAATGGAATGCTTAAATGATTTCCAAAAGCAAAAATCATAATCCGTTTTTCATTTTTGTAAATTTTAATCTACTTGGTGGGTGTAAATATAAAATTTACACCCACCTACTATTGCTGTCCTATGTAGATCTTATATTTACATGTATAACCACCCAGTAAACTCAAAATTTACAATATGACAAGTGGGAGGCGGGGTTCTCTCTGCCCTATTTTAAAGGGGCATGGTCACGATTTTGGTCAAAAATTATTTTTCCGATTTAAATCTTTACAGTGCTTCAGCAGGCATTTTTAATAAGCAACCATAATTTGAGTTTCATTCGTTGAGTTATAAGCGAGTTACAGAGCTTACAAGTTTTTGCTATGTAAACAAAGCTTTTGTTTACATTCTGAATGTTGAAGTAAAAATTCCAGTTTTAAACCTAAAATGAATGTGTTAAACGTTAGGAACTGTTTATTTGTGCTTAAAATGAATAAGAAGATAGACAAGTCAGCTTGAAAAAGATTTTTTACTGGTATATTGAACCTGTGTAAACAAAAACAGGGCACGAGCCTTGTTTACATGACAAAGAATTGTGAGCCCTTTATCTTGCTTATAACTCTACGACTGACTCTCAAATTTCATTTGATCATTAGAAATGCATTCTTGAAGCATTGTAAATAATAATAACGGAAACATAAATTTGACCAAAATCGTGACCATGCCCCTTTAAAACATAATTATATCTTATATATTATAATATATACCCCTCCTTTTCCCAACTAAATAGCATGTTAGAATGTTTCCCGAGGCTGGGGGGGGGGGGGGGGTTCTAACGAATATTTGATCAAACTAGTCTACAGTAATATATCATATGCATTCAAAAGTGCAAGTAATCCTGCGAGAACGAACGAGATGTAAACAAAAGATTGAAAACCGTCAAATTTGGACCCTGTTGATTTAGGACCTTCGAAGTTCTATATCGAGATATTGAGCAAAAAGTGGTGGAAGCAGAAACTTGGGAGGGTATAGCCTACTTTTTAGCGCATTATTTGAATACTATATGACTGTTGATCTGATAAGTACAGAACATATTGATATCGTCTTAAATCATCAATGTCTTTATCTATTAGCCTATTACTCAAATGTGGCTACCTTTTACAATCGTAACTGTTATGTACATGTATAGGTCATGAACTTGAAGGACACCGAAAACAAAAATTAAGAAAACCTGTATCAATAAACTAGTTTTTTGACAGGAAAAGTTTATTGTAGCCACATGTTTTACGTATATATCTTACTTTAAAGGGTTTCACCTTTGTTGTTTTTGTTTTTCCACAACAACTTGAGCAACCCATCTCTCGTTTCGTCTTAACGTCACATATCTAAAATGACGTCATCACAATAGAAATTAATGAAAAAAATACTATTCATATTTTGTTAGTTATATACCCTATACTCAAATGTTATTTGAATTTTTTTGTATGAAAGGTTCAATTTTAACAACAGAGTGTATAATTTTCAAAAAATAAACACTTGCAATCACAAGGATTATTGTTATCGGGTTCGATATCGTCGGTAGTTTTTGTTTACTTCCTGTTTTGCTATGAAAGGGAATTATGTTCTGATTGTGATTTTTCTTTTGTTTAACGTCGTATCATCTGAACGTAAGGGTATTTTTATGTTGTTGTGCTTTCTTTTACTTGTTTTTATCGGTGGTACTATGAACAGTCGGCGAAATACTGAATAGGAAAAAAAAATCAAGTTCATTGCGAGAACATACTGTGTACCATGTACCATGATAATATTTCGAAACATCTCAGATTATCTTTCATATTCTTTACTAAATTCTACTGAATTAAATGTTGATTTAATATGTAATTATTTTTTGTTCGGTCATAACGATTAAATTTATTGTTTCATTATATTATTGATTTTTCCAAAAAAAAATGTCCTTTCGATTTTGCTTATTCTGGGAAATTTTTATAAAGAGAAAGTATAACTTTTTTGAAATTGAGCAATGAAAGAAAACTGTAAACAGATGCAATAACACAGGGAAATCATTTTCCCAGTCCGTGATCTATTATTTTCAATGTTGATTTTAATAAGTTCCTAATTTATTACACTCTCTCATAAGTATAATAAATTCAGTTCTTCTGGTTTTCATTGAATGTGGAATGAATATTTTGAACATTCAAGGTATAAATTAATTCTTTCTCCAGCTTTGTAGGAAAAGCAGTTAGTACAAATTCTTAATTGTTTATGAATCCCTACGTACAGTGCTACACATAAAACTACTTAAATATGAAATATTTGATGGTTTATTTCTGCTGTTGATTTCAGTGTACTCTAGTACTGTATCATGGACAGTGACAGTTCAGATGACCGACTACAAAGGCTACCAATCAGCGGGCCTTACGTCCGTGTACATTCCAGCCAATGCAGCCAGTACTCTGCTGGACATCAAAAGCTCAGCCTCAGATCTCAACTGTCCTCATAAAACAGTTAATGTGTAAGTGTTCATTAATCAGACAATCTCAGCAATAAAACTAGTACAAAATGAACTCGCTATATCCTATGGTGAAATAAAATGAGCTCTTTGCTATAGTTCATGATTAAAAGGTTCCTGCTATGATTATGAACATGTGACTACCAGTAATGTCTTGTACATGTATATGTAATTACATCCTGCAGCACCAAACATCATGTTGTTACACATCATAACATATTGCACATGCATCATACCAATATATATGTTTTGATGGAATGATGACTGTTTCAGATATGTGCAACCGGGGGGATATCCTGTGGGAACGCCCTACAATGAGTCGTTTCCTGGAAATTTCCACCTCAGAAGGAATTTTGAACACCATGTTGTTTCAGTGACAAATAATCAGTCATCACTTTTAGTACTGCAAGCACCCCAGTCTGGACCATGGTTTATTGCTTCCTTTTTGCCCAAGAAATCCAGTGAAAAAATCACACAGAAGGTAACCATTTAATAAGAAACAATAATTAATCTTTTAACATGAAATTGTATTTTATGACAACTTTTGAAGGCGTCAAACATTTTTTCAAGAACAAAGAGGTATAAAATATAATGATGTTAAAACTGAATAGCATTGCAATTAACACTCCAGAAATTGATCGAGATTTTTTCTTACAGGTACTTATATCTCTGTTAAAAAATTGTTGTGTGCACTTCAAGGAATTTAACTTTCATGAGAAAACATTTCATTCTAAGATTATTTTCTTATGTATTGTGTTTGTATGGTAGGGAGTAGATGAGAAGAAATGTGCATACGCTTTAGGAGTCCGTGTCATCACCGCAGTCCAGGAAGACATACAGGAAGTCCACACCAGGGGGCAATCCGAGATCAGGCTCGACACGAGCGAGGGACCAAATAAAACTGTTAGGTGAGGACACAGGCTCTGTGAAGTCATGACTGCTCAACTGCACAAAAAAATGACTTAGTATATACACATAATTGTAATAGACTACAAACATACAGTGAATTTGGCTCTCACAGGATGGTGTCAGTATATATATATATGAACATGACATGCAGGATTGCAGACTTTAATGCAATGGCTTATTTTTTTGTTATCAATGTAGAGTTAAATTAAAAAACAGTCACAAACTGATTATTACAGATTCTGGCTTCCGGATAATACATATGCTTACACAGTGGTGCTTAGTAACTGCTCTGTGGAGATAGACAACACGACGAGAAATGTTTGCTCTGTACTGGTGGACGCATCAACTGGTACCCTCCCCTCAGTAGACAATTCAACCACAGACTGTTCAAATGAAAGTGTGTGTGAGGCCGTGATTCACTCCCCTTTAATCACCAGCTGGAACTACCTTAGGTTTAGATACAAGGGAAATGGATCCGTCAACTTCAAACTCAGCTTTATTCCTAAATGTAAGTGGTCCACATGCTTTATCAATATAAATGGTTGTAAAGTTAAAAATCGCCTACTGTATTTTAAATGAGATCAACCTTCGATGGCACGTTTCGCACAATGCTCACAAATAATGATGGGCCAATCATGATATTTTGACAGTTTGTCCACTGAATAACATCTTCCAAATTGTGAGTCCCTCCGACCAGACTAAAAGACAGAGTCCAACAGACAGAATACAGGACACAGTGGATCTGGTTGACAACAGTAGTCTTGCCGCTAACACCAGTGCCACGCCAGCTGTTGTAAACTCGAGTCTGACTCGTGATAATGTCTGTATTCTGATCTCCAGCTTGGGACGCTTCCAGGTCTCCAAAGATCTCTTCAAAGCTTACTTCTTCTTTCCTAACATCTTCATGAATCCAATACCAGCAAATGAAATCCTTGTGTCTGATGAAGCTGTATTGATCACAGATCTTCATCTGGATGCTGACAAAGACATAGGGGGAACATTAAAGCTTACTCTCACAAAATTACTCCTCAAAAATGTAAGTATGATACAGTAGAAAACAAGCTTGAATGTTCTTTTCATTTTGTAACTCTGCACTCAAAACTATAGTTTTCTGCATTTTAGTATTTTCTTAAACAAATAGTTTTCAACTCATTTATTCATAAGCTTCCCTCCCCCACCCTGCCTTTGATTTTAATGATTGTTAGTCAAAACTTCCAAAGTGTATACTACATGTACATTAACTCTACCAAGACACCAGTGCATTAGGTCACAGTTTACTTTTCATTTTCTCCAGAATCCTTCCCAGGATTCCTTGGTGTGGGTATGTCTTGTCAAGGGCTACCTCCCTCACCAGGAGACCATCAGAGAGTGTTCCCATGGCCTCCCAGTGACCGTCTTCTCCAATTCTACTGGCCCGGTCACCCGCTACATCCCCTACCCAGAGGCAGGGACCTGGTATCTGGCACTCCACAGTCAGTGTTGGAACAGGACCTCCAATCAGTATGTATCTGTGAAATGTATGTCAATGTTAACATTTTGTTAATAGTAGAAACTGGTAAGGAAAAATAGTCTTATATAAATCATTTGTTACCATTACAAATGCTTCTACATGTTTAAACATTACTGGAGTCTCCTCTGAAACTAATATTCATTTATAAAAAAAATATTAGATGTAATCATCACATTTAAAGTAGTCATGGATTAATAACAGTAGATTTTATAACAGCTGCCTCTGTGTTATTGGAATGTTTGTGTACTGGATGTTGATTCAGTTATGTCCCCTTATTTAGTGTGGAACCCTGTACCTTGTTGCCAGGGGTGAGCCTGTCCCTCAGCCTCACTGGCTGTGTGGACGGTCAGTGTGGGACGTTCGGCGCATGTGAGGAGTACATCAGTGGGTCCCACATCTTCAGCACCTGTCAGTGTTATGCGGGTATGGGGAGTTAGGGACACTTGCTTCATCTAATATATCACAACTAAAGTACAATTTCATGAAAAAAAATCCTTGGGATTTAAATCAAGAGAAATTTGTTACACTGCAAAATCAGATTAGAAGTATCATTACAAAAATACTTTGATATTATACCTGGTATTTGGTATCAAAACCCAATTTTACTTTTTGTTATATGATACTATAAATGTTGAGCAGTAGGTATTATGAGGAAAGTGAAAAATTCACATTGTGTAAGTTGAACTATTTTCTAAGATTGCAAATCATCAAAGAACCGAAAGTTGTAAAATGTTCAAGTAAATGGATTAACTTAGATTAATATCACTTCATCAACATGATCAGCCTTGGTCTCTCTTTGTAGGCTGGGCTGGGTACGGATGCACCGACGGTAGTAATGCGGAGAGTAATGGGACCATTTTGATGGGGACCCTCCTTCTGTCTCTCAGTAATTTATTCTTTATCCCCAGCATCTGCCTCGCTTTCTATCGCCGCTACTACCTAGAGGGCCTGGTCTATTTTTTCACCATGTTTTTCTCAACAGTAAGTTACCATTGAAGAAATTATTATAGACATTGGTGTATTTTAGTATCATACCGAATATAATAAAGGAATGCCACAGGTATTTTTAAGGTAAAATCATTTAGTAATCTGTTAAGAGGGCTGGATAGTCGTGGCCATCTTTAGACTGTATTAATATCCTTGAGAAAAAGAGCTCTGTATAAAGATGTATCCAACTTTTCAAATATATGGATTTTTTATCTACTAAATGATAGTTTATAGCTAAAAAAATCATATCTAAAAATTTTCAGATAATCCAATGAGTAATTTGTTGACCACCCAACCTCCTTAAATTTGGTTACTGAGTCATATAAACTCTCAAGTTCATGCCTACATTTAACCTTTTTTCCAGTTTTACCATGCGTGCGACTCCAGTAAAGGTCTCTACCAGTACTGTATGATGAAGTACGAAGTCCTCAGCTTCTGTGATTTCCTGGGCTCGTACCTTTCTTTCTGGGTCACGACCCTGGCCATGGCTCGTCTCCCCGAGAAGGCCCACAGTTTTCTGGTGACCTTGGGGATGCTGGGGCTTGCGGTGGGGATGATGTATGACAAACACTCCCTCTATGTATTCCTGATTCCTATATGTCTGGGGATCATCATAATGATGGCTTCCTGGGTAAGCAATACTTGTACAACCTGTAGCTCCTTGGTAAAAGATTCATGGATAGTGTCTACTTTGATGAAGAAAAATGTATGCTTCAAGCAAAATAAAAGATGTACCGCACATTAATGATACTAAAAAGTAGTTTTTTTGTAAAAATTTTAACTGCCTTTGTGTAAAGATACATTGGTAGATTATTCATGATATATCGTTTACATAGGAAAACAGTAATGATGAATTTTGATTCGCAGATTATTAAATGTGTTACTGTTAGGTGGTTTTTGTTTACAATACATGTATATAAGATAACACTAACGATAAATTTGTATTTGTAGATTATTAAGTGTATTAGGTGGTTATAAGAGAACAATGATGATGAATTTTGATTCACAGATTATGAAGTGTGTAAGGCGGCGACAGTTGTACCCCTCCAAGCGTCGCTACCTCCTCTTCCTGTTGCCAGGTGTTATATGTGCAGCAACTGGCGTAGTCATCTTTGCCTTCCTGGAGACAGAGGAGAATTACCAGTACATACACAGCGTGTGGCATGCCCTGGTGGCGCTCTCCATCGTCTTCCTGCTACCACCGCGACAGAGAGCTGACAAAACAGAAGGTAGCAAACCTTTGATCAATCAGTACGACCTGGAGCTGCTGTCTAGTTAGCTCCCTCTGTTTGTATGTCTCAGGGACCTATTGCTCAGTGCTTCTTATAATGGCCTGTGGCCAAGTAGATCAATAGAAGGCAGAGGAAGGGTGGATGAATGAGAGGATGCTTCAGGGGAAATAACTCACAGCAATAAAATACACTTAGTGCTTCGTGTGATAATATGACTAATGTTGTAAGTTTTTAATGAGGGAAAGTGGTCATGGCCATTTTAAAGTATTTTTCTACCTCCTAATGTAAAAGAGTAATTTAATAGAATGCAAGCAATTTTAACTGAGCCAAGATGTCAATTTTTGTTGGAGAATATATACATTGTAGACCAGTGGTTATCCAATAATCCCCCTAAACTTTTCAAATCTTTAAAACTATTCTACTTCAAATTCATTACCTTGCCTAAAGCACTACATTTACCATGGGTACTAGACTTCCCTATCGTGTCAAAATTCAGGCACCAGATAAACCTACATACATTTATAGAGAATTTATTCATTTTAATGATTAGACATTGAACAAAAAATGTTACCAAAATTCTATCCAGCCAAATTTTGTTTTCCTTGGTATTGCTTAGAATTATTTTTACCTTAAAGAAACATAAATTTTATCACTGAAATTTCTTACAGTTGTGTAGATTTTATTCATTTTTAGTGTTTTCTTTTAATGGCTAACATTTCTTTTAGGAGAAACCTTGCTTAATATTGCATGAATTGTATGTACCTATCAGTTGCTGAGTAGTGCTACATTTTCTTGTGCAGACATATTTGAAGCATGGTCGTATATATGAAGCATGACCATATATAGATAATTATATTTACCTAGCCAGCAATGTGTGAGTGCAGCAATCCAAGACCAGGTCTGGTTCTGCATGAAGTATTCTAAGATAAACAATATAAAAATATGTTAACCTGTTAAGCAAAGAATCTTTTCCTTTACCATAGTACCTCACTGTGATACCATTTGACATTGTCCAAGTACATGTACATTGCATGCTAAAAAGGGAATATGCATTGTAATTGTAAAGTTTACAAAACATGTCAAACAATGTCAGTTAAACCTAAATCCCAAGAGAAAATCTCCTTCTAAACAAAAATAGTCAGTCACAGCACCTGTAAAATTTTGGCTTCTTTACTGGTGTTCACTTCTTTGTTTCACTTCTCAGATCAGGATACCATATCAACAGTAGTGTCAGAGAGGGAAATGACTTATAGTGTGGGGAATGATATTCAGTAGTGTCTGCCTAAAACTAACAGCCATCCGATGGCGGTAGAGGGGCCATGATCTCTGATGTGATCTTGCAGTAACACAACTAACATGGCATTATGTACCATTTCAACTAACCTGTCTTGTTGCTTGGTTTCACCTTGAGGATGTGGAGCATGCTAATTGAAGTCTTTCACAACCTAAAGTGTTTAAATTATATCATTAATCAATGATTTACATTCAGCATGGTTTGTAAATGTATCACTTATTTTGTTATTTGAACATGGCTGATGTTTTTAACAGCTTATTTTACTTAATGGGGATATATCAAAGACACCCTCTGCATCAGTTTTGTTAAATAGCAGAACAGAAAATGGAATGGAAACAGAAAATCTGATAACAAGTGAAATACTTGACAGGGATCAAGAATCAAATCAAGATGGGTATTTTTTTTTTACGAATTTTTTCTGAGCTTGGATACGTCACAGTAAATGTACATGCAATAATATAAACAGACACCATTACTTCACTCTGATTGCCATATATCACATATCCAAACATTTGGAAAAGTATAATCTCTATACCCACCAATGGCAAAGCTCTTTCGCTTTGTTTTAGAAATCAATTTGCATCAGTGATCCTTGACAACTCGTGAACAAATTAAATGAAGTAAGGGTACCAGTTTATATCTTTGGTTTTATTCATTTTTTCAATTATGTACCGGTATTTTGACTTCCCATTCCATTTTCTGTTCTGTATTTTTGATAGCAACAAGAACTAGGTACAGTTTCAGTCATATTTTGCCCTGTTTTAAAGTGATTTTTAAAAATGTCACAAACAATGGAAATTAGCATTTATTTACACAAGAATACCTAAAAAATAAGAATCTATAAATAGTTACCTGATTAGACATTCACAAGGGTAATTGTGATGTCATAAAAAGTGCTTTTCCCGTATTTTTCTTTAAACTTAGCAGAAGACACCAATTTTTCAGTAGTTTTTTGAATAGAAAATTATGTCTGCAGCTGTCGCCCATGATGAAATTCACATTATAACTTTATCATAAAATATAATAATTTCCTTGCGGGCGACGGCTGCGGACACATTTTCCTCTCCAAAAAACTATGGGAAAATGTACCATTTTTCATCATTTTTTACTACATCTTAGGAATTTGACATATTGTTGAAGTCAATATTCCCTTTTGCAAACAGAATAAAAGTGCATAACTTGGTGCTTTGTACACACATGTTCAATGTGGTATATGTGTACTTTTTAAGAGATTTCGACAACTTTTGAATTTATATATAGAAAGAAACTGTACCTTCTTCTTTAACACTTTTGCATTAGACTTAATGTTTGTTTAATATCATTTGTAGTAAGTAAATTAAATGTTTTATATCTTTTCATTTTTTATGGGGATATTTTGCTTTATCTTTTAAACATTTTAGTACAAATCAGAACTTTTTTTTCTAGTATTTACAACAAAAATATACTGGTAGGTTAATTAAGGAAACAAATTGAAAGTAGAAACTTTGAAATGTGAGGCAAATAAAGACAATGAATTTAATCAAATTTAATCCATAGTTTACTGAGTAAGTGATGGTTGAATATATATTTATAAACGTATACAAAGGTGCATTTTTGAAGAATAATTGTATCAGTTCTTATGACATTAAACGTACAATGTTGCTTTGCTCTTTATGCTTTGTTTGAAGTGTGTTCCATGGTTGGCATTTTATGCATTTAGGCAGTTATTGTCTGTCTAGTTTATATCACAGGCACCTGATATTGTTATCAACAAGTCATCAAATAAAGCAGATATCTTTAAATAGAAACATTTTTTTACATAAATATATACACATGTATGCCCTATCTTGTGTTTTTCATATAAAGGGAAGGCATTTTCTGCTGTAAAGCCATTTTATACAACTTACTTCAGGTGCCTGTGATATGAGAGAGAGAGAGAGAGAGAGAAAGAGAGAGAATCGTTCATGAAATCCATTGTTGATCACTGTAGGAGCAAAGAGACTTCTATAATGATTCTCCTCACAAATATTATTTATTGTGCAATATATTAAGTTAGCCAATTTAAAAAACTGCAATAAAAGAATTTACATGGATTTTTGTTGAGTGTTAATTTTTAATGAAGAGTTGAATGCTGGAAATGCAAATGAAATTTTAGAATCTTCAGGCATGTAGTCTTATTTTTGAAAGGGGGGGATGGGCAGACTTATCCAAAATCTTGACAACAACAAAAAACCCCAAACAAACACAAAACCCAGCCAATCTTCATTCTTTGGGGAGGGGTGGGGATGAGTGCATAGCACCTAAAAGTTCTATTATAATGTTAAGTTTCATTAGGAATTATTTATTATTTACTAAGTTTTAACCCCCCTCCTGGTGCTATGTGCCTGATGTTATAATAGATAAAAGGCAGTAACAAAACTGAGGTTACTCTTATTCACAGCAGGCTTGTGTACGCTCTACAAACCATTGGTGTCTTGTGCCTCCGCTATCCGTCTCCTGGAGAACAATTCCGAGGACAGCGAATCTGAGACGAGGGATTAATGAAGTGATTGGTGGGATCAGATCCTAGGCACTGCAGCGTTGATTCACAGGATCATAAAAATTCAAAACTGTGGACAATTCTCACCATTGTGTTTCTAGCGGAACATTTTAAGCTGGAGTGTATGACCCATGTTAACAATTCACAGCAGGAATTCATTGGTTGTTTTTGAAGGGGTTTATCAAATCCAGCATAATTCTTCAGAGAATCTCAAATGTTTTCACAGCTCTGTTTGTGTTTTTGCCATATCTTGATTTTTTTCTGAAATCCAAATTAAAGCAGTATGGTTGTATGGAATCAAGTAATCATTGCTTTGTTACCGCTGTGAACATTTTACTATAATTTTGTTTCAGTATTTTATTATGCGATGATAATTTTCATCTATATATATGTAGTATCAAGATTTTATTGCTTTTGCTTTCTTTGATGAATTTCAAATAAATAATACAATTTATCATAAATCGTATATAAATAGTAACGGAAACCTTTGTAACCACAAATGATTTTCAAGCGTACCGAAATAATCAGAAAAATATATATACAAGTGTATCTCCCATTTGATATATATACATATCACTGTATGCTAAATTTCTGTCATCCCCTTTTGAATATGAAAAATTTTCTTTAGATAATAACAGATCAAGATTTTGATTACACACATGTATAACAGTACTGAGTTTCCTTAGTATACATGTCAAATTTTACTGTAAGTTGAATTTGATCTAAAGAGCCAAAGACTAAGCAGGCTTGATGTAGCCTAATCTACTGGTAAGTACATTTACTGTTACATATTCTCTAAGTTTTGTATATTTGTATGGATCATGCATAAATAAGTCAAGTTTACTATGTAACTGGCCCTCGTGAGTTTGACTGGTGTAAACTCATTTATTGAACCAAGTCTCAAACCTCACTATCCCCAGGGATTAAAAATACCGGTACATAAAATGCAACAGACAGATGCATGACTACAGTTACATGAATGTACAAAAAGTTAGTACACTGTACATAATTTACTTTGTATATGTACCAATAGCTGCAGGTCTGTAGCTCCTGGTCTGAAAAAACTTGGATGGGCGACCTGGGAGCTACAGTTCTGTACGTGAAAAGTTGCAATTTACAGCGCACAAAAAATTGTGCTAGTTTTGGACTGATTAATCTTATTTCAAAACACATTCTGTACAACTATTTGATTCCAAAAATTTCTCTTCGGAAATAAGATTAATCAGTCTAAAACTAGTGCAATTTTTTATGCGCCGTAAATTGCAACTTTTTAAGATGGACGGAACTGTAGCTCCCAGGTCGCCCATTCGAATTTTTCAGACCGGGAGGTACAGACCTGCAGCTACTGTATCAATATCTCCCTTCTAGTCCATTTTCCATACAATTTTCTCATATACCTATGTGGTATTGAAAATTAATGGACTGATCGGTCTTTTTTGGTCAAACCCTTTCTGACCATCATAAACAAACAGAAATAACTTCACTGATACATATACATGTATATAAGTATTTATTGAATGATATTCAAGACTGAGGCACTACTAACAATTGATATGTATTGCTGGGGAAGGAATTCATAAGGCAAGAAACAGTCTACAAGTACAGCAAAAGGTCAAGAGGTCAGATTTCCAAGGGGTCATCATCACTCAGGTCAAGGTCAGACAGGTTCAGATCTTCATCTAGAAATAAAAATACATGTACCGGTATATGAATGAATGTGTAATATTTGACAGCAAATGAAGAATAATTCAATTTTACATGATTAATGGCTTAAGGAATGCAAACGTGATGATAACATTTAATATCAAATCTAAATTCAGCAGACAGAGAATTAAACATGACCAGCAGTTCTGTGTACGTCCTTGAGTTGCCATCCAGATTTAATGGTAATAAAGTATTCAGGACATGTTACACATAACATTATTTAATCCTTACCTTTACCATAGTATAATGCACACCCTACTTGTAGAATTTGCTAAACAACACTCTCTACCATTCAAGACTTTAAATCAGTAACAAATAATGAAAGAAATATGCCCTTTCTTGATTTTTTTTAAACAAAACAGAATGCAACAACAACAAAAAAATAAAACGTCAAACAAAACCAACAAAACGGAAGCTTGCAAACCACTGAATGAGACACGAATGTGAGACACATTCTGGAACTTACCATTACTCATCTGTGATTGAACAAAAAATAATGGAGTCAACTTCACCACATACAGAAATGTAAAACAGTCTCTTAAAACAGAAATTTTAATTTATGGCAGTTGGCCATCTCTTAAAGGTGTTCGACTAATGCTGCTGATTTCAAACTTCAATCTTATTTGGATCTCCTAAACCCCTCCAGCCATTGCTTCCTACCAGTAACACATAGTAATATCGCTATACAGTCCATGTATATCTGGATCCACAATACGGATCTCCTACATCCCTCCTACTTGAGATACCCTTACTAGAGATTTTCTCTACAATCTTGTCTGTATACATACATAAATCTATTACACCTCTCCTATCAGTGCTTGAGAAACAAGTACTGTAAATTCCTTATTTTACACGAGTACTTAATTCCACAATTCCGCTGTTTTGTATCAAATCCCGAGAATGTAAAATCGCGAGCACCAATTTTTTGTCATAATTTCATATAGTTTAAAGCTGTCTGAAAAATTAAAGCGAGATTTTAAAATCCACGAGGCTGCACAAAATTTTCTTGCTTAAGATATCTTGATCCACATCCTGTCTGAATACAGATCACACTTACTGGCTAAAGATCTCTACACTCAACCTTGAATGGATACACCCCTCTTGCCTTTGATTGAGATTCCAATACAATTTTTTGTCTAGAACACCACATCCTCCCTTATTACAAATCTTGGGATTCTAGATACAGACCTGAATCCACTTCTGTGGAGCTGATCTTGGCCCTCTGTGGATTAAACATTTCAAAGTCTGTGCTCTCATCATCATCAGAAAGGCCAAGGTCATCTAGATCCATCACGCTGTTCACCGATTTCTCCGATTTATAACCTACAAGTCAAAGCTCAATCAGGTATATGCCTTGATTTAATGTGTAGTACTATTAAAATTAAACCAAGAAAAATTAAATTGGTTGATTCAGGTTATTAAATACAAATGACAACAATCTGATGGAGAACCTGTGAAATCATTATCGTAGAGCTGTGACGACTTGGCGTTGATGTACAGGGGTGTGTTGACGCCACTGTTTGATGTGTAGCGCTGTTTGGGTGTGGCTGATCCACTTCCCAGCGAGTACTCCAGGTTATCCAGCTTATTCCTCAGCGTGGACACACTAGACCTACAGACACAGTCACACTGGATATTGAGCCTGTCAGGTATTAGAGTACAAATGCATTTAGTAGAGATCTGTGATGAGGCCTGTGTCTTCTTACCTTAGTTCCTGTATCTGGTACTGATCCCTCACTCGACTCATTGTGTCAGTGGTAGAATTCAGAGAAGACGGCCGATTTAGCACCTACACATATACACGTATGTACATTAAAATTGAATATCATCATAGGATATAGTGTATGACACACATGATACATTTTAACTATATGAACAGATGAGAATCTAAGTAAGAAAATTATCCAACCTTTTCATATTGAGGCACTCCTCTCTGGTTTTTAACAACAGATGATACTTCATTTTCTATTTTACCTAGAAATGAGGGACAAGAAAGAGTATACAACATTTTTTTCATTCCGTATCAACAATTTTTACCCCGGTAAGAATTTTATTTATCAGTAAAGTATACCTAAATCTATATTTCAAATATAGTAGCTGTTTTAAACTATGGGTACATTTCAATACAACTCAATATCTGATCTGATCCATGCAGTATCTTCCATATTCTTACTTATTCTAGATTTCAGTATGTCTATATCTCTTTTCATGAGGTCTAAGTCATCTTGTATGTTGTTCTTCCTGCCAAATAAAGATAAATGCTGTAATAAGACTCTATATAAGTTAACTTATCTTTGATTCCTTGGTATAAGTACACCCACTATGTAATTGCATATTAGATATCATGACCTGTAACAGGCAAGCTATGTAACCCAGGACCCCTCCCTCTGACTTACATGTCCCTGATGTCTCTGTGTACCGTGTTGTCTATGGCATTCCTCTGGAGCTGGAGGTGTATATTGTTAATCTCGCTCTGTAAGTCTCGCCGGAGATGGTCGATTTTGTTTTCCACATCTCCTCCTCGATCTGGTTTGGGGCTGTGAGTTCTGAGGTGATACAATTGATCTACAACACAAACACATATGAAATCACTGCCATTGCTATAGAATACTCAAACAAGTAACCAGGCAGGTTCAAGATACAGGCTGTACTAATTCAGGCAATTTGTAAACAGGACTATTTCTGCATATTGCTACAGTCAATTTATTAATCAAATCTTCATCAAACTGCTTTTTGACTATACAATGTTCTAAAATAAACCAGGCTTTATTACTTATATCGGTATATTATGTATCCATCCTTATGCTAATTTTGCAACCTTTGTTCCTTGGCATATATTTACACATAAAAAAGCAATTTAGGACTACATTTATATGGAGCCATCATTTTCCAGGTATTTTAAACCATATATGTATCATTTACTAGTTATGAGTTGAAACATCTTTAAGATTATAGCATTAAGCATTCAAAAATTTTGCAGCAAGTTGCAAATGTTTACACAAAATGGTTCTCAGAGGTCTACATTACACACCTCTGACATCCCTCATCTGTTCACTGTAGTTATTCCTGTCGGTTTCAAGCTTGTTTACCATCTGCATTAGCTGGTCAATCAGCTGAAAACAAGGCAAATTCAAAGAATAGAATACACGGCATTTATGTAGACTTATTACTTGGAACCAATTTTATGTACGATGTATAATAATGATACTTAATATTTGGATTGTTTTGCATATAAGAGTAAAATCACATCCTTTGCTCTTCTCACTTAGATGGCTAAGTACGGATCTAAAGAAATGCCAATAGAAGGTCTTGCTCTAGTGACCTTTTAAATTTAAATATTCACTAGCGATTTACCAGCGGTAATAATGTGCCCCCCCCCCCCCCTCTTTTTGTTATTTGCCATTCCAATCCAATCCCATCCCATTCCAATCCCATTAAGGAACTTGTCAATCCTAAAAACATTACAGCTGCTAGAAGGATATGTTGTTTTCTAAAAAACTGTTTCAATGCTAGAAAGGAAAGTCAACAATGAACACTTACCTGGTATACATTTTTATGAATACCAATAAGTCTTTGCACAAGCCTAGTTTTGTTCACCCAATGTTTTGTCCATTGTAGATTTATTAGTTAATGTTTAACTTTTGCATGCTATGTTTAATGTTTTGTTTTATGTAACTCATTGTCATGACTGTATGCCAACATGGTAATTGTCAATAAATGAATTGAATATTTGAAGAAGGGGGGGGGGGGGGTGCTACTATTCCATAGGATCTTTATAATGGTGAAAGTGCAAGGGTGATTCATTCCTGAAAACATCAGATATTAACTATTGCAGAGGGCTACATTATTATTGTATCTGATCGTAGATGTACATATGAATGTAATGTGCTGACCTTGTTTTGTTGTTCCATCTTCTCCTGGAGCGAGTTGGCAAGCTGAGGTTGAGTGAGAGATGACTGGGTCAGGGCGGCCACCTGGGGGGTACTGGTCATCACGGGGACATACCCTGACATGTCCAGCAGAGAAGAAGCACGCCTCATTGGCAGTGAGCTGCTGACTGGGAAACAATCATTTATGGTATTAGTTACTTATAACAATAGCTTTGTAGTCGACATTTAAATCACCTTTTTTTATTCAAATTGTCGTTAGCAACTCCGACAAATCATATGTAGAAGGCCTAGTTATAGAAAACTAGCTAGCCTACATGGAGTACTGGCTAAACATAAAAGAAAAGAAGTCACAATATATTTCTTGTTTCTTCCTATTGATAACAATAAGGATACTTACAACCCCTACTTGTTAAATCTAGATGTCCATGTCCAGGTGTATAAAGCTTCCTCTGAAAAATAATTAAAAAAAAATTTAATGGCCTGGGGCGTCAACATAAACAATGAAAATATTGAAGGCGATTCGGGTTAACAGATTTAGGGCGATTGTTCGAAAAACGACACAAATCACAACATGCATCCAAAATATCTAAACAACATGTTTTACATACCCTAGCCTTTGACAAGTTTGACTCGGTTTCACGAAGAATAGACGAAAATTTGTTCTCCCAGTTCATATTTTCTGGGTTGCGAAGATTTTGTTTACAGCAGGTGGCGCTGTGTATTTTTCGATAAAATGGAAAATCCGATCGGCTAAGAAATATCCGGAGTTCATGCAATATTAAGGGGTTTTTTTTTATTTGAACATTTTATTGCATAATAAATTATTGCATAACTACCACGTAAAAAGATTTCAAAAAAATTCTACAATTTATTGTATTTTTTTTTGGCATTTTCATTGTACGCACAGCAATTGATGTTATATAAAACATTTCTTTCTTTTTTTATTATTTTAGTACTGAAAATTATCTATATAAGAACACGTCAAATTCCTATGCTTATAGAATATCTTTTACATACAAATTGAAATGATAGTCTAGTCATCTACATTCTAGCCACGCATAAGTACAATTGGGATAAGTAAGTTATTTTTTTTATATAGAAGATATATTAGGATAAGAATTTGTGTCATCGATTAGAAGGGAAAAAAAAACTATATTTCAATTTCAGAAATTTCCATTTTCGAAAACAATATGAAAAATAGATCTTAAACCAACTGTAATTTTTAAGTTTTGAGAACTTGTAATAATTATTACTTTGTGGGTTTTTTTCCCCTTTTTATGTGTTTGTGTATGGGGCTGAGATTTAATCTGCATTTTAAACAAGAATGGATATGGGTTACCCCATATCCAAGATATTCGACTTTTAAATTACTTGAATTTTCACTGTGCTCAGCCGATCTCTTAAGTTAAAATCACTGAACTTGTTAAGAAACTGACGTATAAAGTTCTTCATGTCGTATTAAATACTGCCACCTGTCATTAGCAAACAGTGCACACATCCTTAAACAGAGTCTACACGAGTGCAATCAGAAATACGGTGCAGGGTTGCGTAACCATTCCGTCGTTTAAAAAAAAAGAAAAGAAATAACACACACTCAAACACAACAAATAATTAAAAGAGATTGTGTGATAACTAACGAACAATAATCATGAAAGTCATATAATTATTGTAATAATATAAGCAATATTCATTAGTGAAACAATTGTCAATCGAAGAATGACCTATATTTTCGTGAAAAAGACTGAGGAGGCAGCTAGCGTAGGAATATGAATACTTCACCTTTACATTTCTTGGGTTGGGGTGTTTTTTCAAAATAATTTTACGTTAATTTTGTTTTCTTCCACGTATGACATATACATTGATATTCTAAACATTTATTGTAATGTTGTATCTGCTGATCATGAACAGAACTATATTTTTCAGCGCAATTGTGTAAAGAGTACCTGACTTTAGTAATATATCTTGAATAGATAGTAGGCACTGATCGAATATATTAAAAAGTGAAGCCAATTCAAATGTAACAGAAGCGTATTCAAGAATTGGTATAATAATGTTATATTTAATTAATTATTTTAAATGAATTATTCCTGCTGAGAGTAAATATAAAGTTTGGGTTTTTAGTGGCTTAATTTTTATGCGTATGGTCAGACCCACCGAAATCTTCCAAGAAAGACCACAAGTGAAGGATAGGTTGATAAAGCATCTTTACAGAAATAACAAAGCTAGCAAATTACAGAAATAACAAAGCTAGCAAATTACAGAAATAACAAAGCTAGCAAATTCTTCTACTTTGTTCTCTTCAACGCTGGTATCTATAACGTACAAATCACAATGACTAAAGGAATTATCATCAGTATACAATATACAAAAATATGACAACAATTAAACATAGATCTATGGGATACACGTAACGTAATACACAATCCAATACTAAATTCTCACAATACTACATGTACATGTTTCTTACAATTGAAATGCAGTCGAGTGTTCGACGAGAAATTTAAGTGGCTTTACATTGTGTTTATCAAAAAATTATTAGGCATGCTATAAAGCACTGTCCTATCCATGATTTTACCAGAGTCATCTACCTTATCGATAAATATTGGCAACATGTGAGCAAGTTTTCAGTTTTGTTATAGAGCCACACTGTGCAGACACATGGAGACCTTGACATTGCAAATGTTCTCTTTCACATTCAATGACTTATATTGCCGGACCAATAGCTTTACTGAAGTGATGCCACTTTTTTTTAAATGAATATTTTAGTGGGATCAGTTTCATCAAATTTTCTATAGCAGCTAATTTTATTAACAATTGTTACAATTCATTTTTTGCAGTTTAGAGAAAAAAATTATTTCAATAAAGATAAAGGGTCATAACAAACAAATATGTTATGCATGTATATGTATATCTCTGGCAGTACCTGTCTCGTGCCCATTTTAATGTTCTGATCACATGACAATGCCAACTTATTATTTCGTAGAAAAGAGATAGAAATTCTCTCTACATACTTTATTTCAATTCAAGAATTCATTTTACATTTGACATCACAACAATGGGTATTTATAGATTGTATGCATTGGATGTATTGTTTTCACATACATAGCAGATGCTCTTTATTTAGATCAGGACTTCAAATAAATTACTCCTACTCATATCATGACTTTTACCATCTCTAAATTATCAGTAATGCCTTAATAAGTTGACTAATGGTAGCAAACTACGCAGCTTACATGCAGAACTTATAAAGGTGTGAAACATGAAGGTGTAACTTTATGCAAAAATTGCTGTTTTTACATCTCAGTAAATTCTGCTGTTGACCCATGAATGATTAAAACGGCCTAATTCAGAAGAATTAGTTTGCATTTGCATCGAAAATTTACGGTCCACGTATCTGATGTGTATACGGCACCATGGGTCGGACGTCAGCTGCTAATGTCACCTATACTATAATCATTGCAATGGAGCCGCTTTATTGTTCAAATCAATAGCCACCCCTCGTATAGTTTATGTTTTCTATCTCCCCCATTGATCAGCGCTATTGATCAGAGAGCCTGGTCGATTGCTCCACGGTCCAGTGACGATGGACCTATATACAGTCCCGGGATACACAAGTCTAGCTTCACACTTGGTGGCATAAATCGGGAACGCCCTGTTTTCAACAAGAACGCGGTAGTTAATTCCACTAGAGTACCCAACACTGAAGACTGCCGTCATCTAAATAATTCAGACCGAACCCTGGGTGCCATGCCTGAGTGACGCTGAATGGGACACCAGTCGTGACGTTGGCATTTTTTCTGTTTATACAAGAATGTCTGCCTGAACATGGACCCGTGGTTCTAAAATGGCGTGAATTTTCTGACTTAAGGTGCGTACTTTTCTTTATGGGTTGTCAATAGTGTTCAGATATTGTTGTTTGGAAACTACCTGGTCGGGTTCTGTGGGTAATGGTCAGTGGGTAGGGGTAGTGAGTGCTCTGTATAACACCACGCCCTGCCACCACCCGTACATTAATCTAAATGGGGATTGTTTGATAATCTGATTGATTAAACTGTTATACTGTATATTATAGTTTCTACAGAATTTCAAAAAACAAGACACGTTGACATTTTGGTAGTAGTTCACATATAAATTTACCTGTCTCTTTCACGAAATAAGAATGTTATCAAACGGTATTTTGTCAGTTTATTGGCGAGATTGGGGAGGGGATGTGTGATGTTGGATTTTTTTAAAATAGGAAAACGGCAACGAGAAATTATATACAGTTAGTAAAGATTGTAGAGTTTTATAAGTTGTTCTCTTATTCAATCCAACTTTATACATAGAATCGATGTACATATATCTAACAACCTGCTTTGTTCAACCTTGTTGTAACAAAAGCACAGTAATTTAAGACAGTAACAAGATCCTATTGCATAATGGTCCGACATAAATATACTCGTAAAATCCCCCAAACTGGGTTTTTCAAGGAACTTGACAATTTCTACATGCTATCGTTTGCTCCTAAACCCTTTTTAAACCTCTTACGAAAATCTGAAGTTAAGTAAATGTAATCAAACAAACAGCGAAAGTTAAAACACGACCTGAACACTCCATGGAATGGTGTCAGTGCAATCTACCCACAGACAATTACGTTTGACCCTTACCGATTTAATCTTGTTCTTGGTAAGATACTCTGTTGAAAATTGTGTGATATGTATTTGAACATTTAACAGACAATTTTTGGTGAAATTAGAGTTTTCAGTATCATTCTCGTCGTTTGATTTGTTTTGTCTATCAGTTCTAAATTGACAAATAACAACTTGATTTCACTACGTTTATGTACGAAAATGAGACCATTCTTGGGTCGCTATTCTATATTCTGAATAATAGTTCTGCCTGCACTGATCCCGGAAAATAAAATCACCAGGGACTCATTTCTGTCACAAACAGGAATTTCTTAATTACATTTTTTAGCACACGCTTGAAAAATGTATATTGCCAACCAGGTGATATTTTTTTCTTAATTAATAATACTAATATTGAACATGTCTTCCAGACTCTTCCCCGTATGTTTTTTTTTATCTGAAGCTGAAAAAATTCAATCATATTTTTGTTGCCGGACAAAAATATCTTGGTGTTAGAGACATAATATTTATCTGGCCATCCATCAGTTTACGGGTTAGGCTTAGCAACTTGCAGAACTGACTTTTAAAAGTAGTCAGAACTTGTTTAATGTAAACTCTTTTGGACGTCTGTTTAAACATTGAGTAACGGCAAACAGTTCACTTTACTTACTGAAGACCCAATGCGTCATGAAATACACAGACGTGTTTTTGCATATTGATATGCAGGTTTCATCTGTTTAAATCATTCAATTTGAAGTGTGAAAGTGCATACAATGGTAAAAAAAACTCTCTCTCTCTCTCTCTCTCTCTCTCTCTCTCTCTCTCTCTCTCTCACCTTTCAATTTTCATCTTGTAAAATTTTTCTTAGAAATAAAAAAAAGTATGTTTTTGAAGGCGTACATGATGTATTCCAACAAGCAATGCAACTAAATCTAGTTGGAACTTCATTTCTAATAAACAAAAAAGTAATGCTATATACCATTCTGGAAATACCTGCGCTTTAAACAGTTTACACTTGTAAAATAATGTATAGCGTCTAGTGCTACCAGTCGTAATAATACATTGTGTTTTTATTTAATTCCCACATTTAAAAACATAACCGTGGATCAACGGACAGCTTTTGTTAAATAGAACACACTCGCCATTGTATTAGCTATATAAGCCCCTTATACATATACACAAAAATTGACACACACTCTGCCCTTTGCGCGGTGTTTCTGGTCAGAATTCTGTTGGTGTATTTCGGGTGTTCAATACTTAGACTAACTTTTCGATGTTTTCAGATCATGATGGACAGAAAAGACAAACGGACCCCTGTGATGGATATATTCCCGGGGGAGGGGGAACAGAAGGAGCACCTGTTACCGGTTCGGACACAGATCGAGAAGTTTGAAGAGAAGGCCCGTCTGAACTTTAACAAGAGCCGTCCCGCCCCCCAGCCCCCGGGCCGATCCTTCGCCCTCCCTAAGATCGGCAACTACCAGCCCAAGTCCTTGCTACTATCTAACTACAAAAATAAGGATGAGAATAAAACGGACTTCCAGAAACTAAGTGACAAGGATGAACTTGTTGAAGAACCAAAGAAGTACATGATAATTGGTGATAAGGACACACCCATCACGATCCACCAATCATCGGACATCATAGACACGCCCCCAGAGAATGAGTTCTTCCCACGATTCGGCTCTGACAATCCAGTGTATGAACCGGAGGAAACACCCGCCATCGCTGCTGAAAACGATTCAATGCTAGATTTCGAGAAAACTAGCAAAAACCCTTTGTTCGGGGAAAACGTAGACGATATTTTATCTCAACAGAATGAATCCGGTGACGTTGAAATGATAGAGGAGATTTCAGTAATTGATACCAAACCGATACACAAGAAAAGACCGGCGCCCCCTCCCCCAGTTCTAGCCTCGCCAAAACTAGAGACTGAGGAGGAATACCCCGCCCCGGACTACGAGCCCGAGCCCGAACCCGACTATGATGACGACGAAACGGCGAGGACAAAAAACGTATATCCGCCATCACTCAACTCGCATTCGCGGCGGCCACCAACGGAACGAGAAATGGAGGGGGACGACTTCTCCAAATATTTACACGACAGTGAGGACGAGGATTATTTCTCAGACCACACGTACACGTGGAGGAACAAGATCAAATACAAGCGGAAAAACCCGCTAAATCGCCCGGTGTCGCATCCCGGGAAAAAGAAAGACGGTCACTCGAAATCCAAACCAACTCAAGTGAAATCCTCCAGTCTGAATAAAGTTCCTGAAGAAGACATGGGACGGAGAACAATTCGTGACTTTAGTTTTACTGATTGTAAAATTGGTTATGATGATAGGACAGTGAAAAGTACTACCGCTAAGGGGCGCTACATGAAGCGCGGGAAAGACCGACTTCCGCTTCAGCAGGTGAGCACTGGATCATACGAGGACTTTCTCAGAAGTCGTTACAACGAGAATGGCAGCAACGGAAGCGCTGATAGTGGGCACGAAACGGGGGACGATTTCGATGTAAACGCGGACTTATTCAGAAAGAGTCAGCCAAAACAACCGAGAAACAATAAACAAACTGTGTGGGAAAAGTTGACCTGGCGATTTAAACGGAATTCCAGGGGCTATGCAATGACTTAGAGATTCTATCATATATGAGGAATGCTGAATTGTTTTTATTTTTTGAACACTTTTACTGTCAAAGTGTCAGTGCTATTTAGATCACCCGTCGGATAACGTCGGATTGCCAGAACAAGGTTGCTTTATGTGATAATTTTAAGCGATTGTTTTCTGTTGATTATGCTGTGTTAAGATTCCTATAGTGCAGCTTTAAACTTTATCACGGCCATGATTAAGGTAAATTATCAGCTTGAAAAGAAATAGTTTATTTACATTATTCCTTATGATGATGTTTTGTTGTTAATTTTTGTATATTCACGTTTTACTGAGGTATACCATGTAATCTACAAACACCATTTTAAATAAAAAAAAACCCAACAAACAATTGCTCCAAAATGCAAGGTTAATAAATTTACTTATAATGCAGGAAGGATATTCTATTTGACTTATATATGCCGGTTAATGAAACCTGTTGAACTGCTCGTTCTCTGTAAAACATGCAGGATTTCCTGTCAGGGTACAACCATCTTGAAATTCATAATTCATACTTGGTTCCCTTGTGATAGAAACTTTGTTACCATTGATAAGCTTATGAAAGTTAGTTTTTTTAGTGAGAGTGTGTTTTTATGTGCAATAATATTAAACCAATGATTCCAAGGTAACCACATTTGTAATCTATTATCACGTGACTATCGTCTATTGAGACCTAGATGTTGAACCACTTGCGTATCTTGTTTTACATGTACATATAATTACATGATTGATTCCTAGTTTATGTTTTTGAAACACTGTTGTATAAACGTAATTCAATGATAATGGTTGTGTATATATATAAGTAAATGTGTCTGACTGTAAACTAATATGTTTCGCAATAACTGCTGCATTGGTTTATCAAAAGGCCATAATTGTACACAAACCGCGATATTTTTGATACGATAAAGTCATATAACTATATTTAAGATATTCCTCATAATAAAATATTGAAGGGAAAACAAGAGACTTTTGTTGTTATATGATACTAAATTTCATTTATCAATATCAGATATGTCACCTTAAGATTGGAGTACAACTTATTAGATTAATGCAAATATTAATAATGGCCGGCTGTCTTTCATACATTGAGAGTTTTTGTTCAAGTGAATTTATATCTTACTCAGGTGACCATTAAGGCCCACGGGCCTCTGTTTATTTAATGCACATGTACGCGATTGATCTACCCACCACTTGGTTACTTGGTCCCATTGAGACACAAGAAGAGTCATCTACGGGTCATTTTAGACATCTTAGAAGAGGAATCAAGTATCTCTGGTCTCACAAGTTCTAGACGCAGACTTCCAGAACAAAGACGAACTGATCCAAGTCGCCGTAACACTGCTAGACCATTATGAAATGGTTACTGGCTCAAACTGTAAGTCACCAAAAAAAAAAAAACAACACACCAAAAAAAACAAGACAAGCCCCCCCCCCCCCAAAAAAAGGAAAATACAAAAACCCAAAACATAAACAAAAACAAAAAAGTAATAAAAAAAACACAATGAAAAAATTCTGGCTCCAACTAAGTTAGAAAGAACCATTGAAATTTTTCCTGTCACCAACTAAGTTACGTTGTTCCAATAAGTCACACTATGTTTTAAGGTGAGAGTTGATAAAATTGTAGATCCCTAACCTCAAACACAACAGTAAAGACGAATGACGATCTATTTACTAGTATAGAACATTTGTAATTGTGATTTTTTTTGGTAGTAGAATATAATGGTTTATTTAAATAATAAAATGCATTCTTTGGTGATTCATGCGGGATATGAAGGTAGCGACATTGCAGAAAAAACACATGACCCGCGTTACTAACCCGTTGGTGACGTACAGTTTGAGCCAGTAATCATTTCACATAATGGTCTAGCAGTGTTACGGTACGTCTTTTAAAGTTTAAATTAGGTTATAAAAATCATTTTAACGATAATCGAGCTTATAACGAATGCATTATTAATTTTTCTTATTGTCAACATTTTATGGCAGTGCAAAATGTTTGGCTCTCATTCAGTTTAACATATGAAAAGGTTTGCAATCGTCATGAGAATGTGCATTGTTTAAAGTTACCCAATTTTGAACTATAAATGTTTTAGATACTGTTTATGTAGATGACCGAATTGTTGCTAAAAAGTAATCGAATATACTGATATATTAAGTAGTATAAAGGGATCGTTTTAGGGTAATGTGCCATACAATTAATTGATAAAGTCATTATCAAAATAAATGGGGTTTTTTTAACTACAAATGCTAGGGGTTTTTTGATTTCATTTAAAAACGCTTTAAAATATTGATGGGACAATTGCGTTTATGGAGTTATGGACGCAACTGGGAATTAATAAAAGGAATATATTAATACAGCGAGGGTGTATACATGGTATAGTCTAAGACATCCAGTGAAATATTAGAGAATGATATGAATATGAAAGAATATTAAACGACACTATGGAGAACACTTCATAATCCCCCTGTATTATATTTTGTATCGGAAAATAAAAATACATGTAAATAAAACTGATGAACAAATGGTACAATTTCATTAAAAAAAAATTAAAGATTATAGATGCCTGTATTTAATTTGATTCTAAAACAAAATCTAGATATTCATTTCATCATATGTTATTTTTTTTAATGTTATTTTTCATTATTAACTAACTTACGTATATCGTTCAGCGCTCGTTGTGTTTGGGGATGTTTGGCGTAATTAGTCCCTCTTTACGGAAGTGAGTCTCGCTTTGAGAATCAACTGTTATGGAGTCGGCGAATGTCTGCTGGAGCTAGCAATGCAACTTGTGATGTTTTTCATGGCGCAAAAACACGTTGATATCTCGATTATAGAACTATGGCAGGCCATGAAATGGTGCACAATGCCATGTACGCACCACACGAATACGATGCTGGAATTTCTTCAGTAGACCAAATAAGTTTTTTAAACGGAGAAGATGACATTCCAAGAATCACGCGAATCGACTCGGCGGAGGTTGTGTACAGAGCTCACAGAAGGGCCAAACTAGTGGGGAAATATTTAATGGGGGACATTTTAGGGGAGGGTTCATATGGAAAAGTTAAAGAAGCTCTAGATACAGAAACATTACAGAGACGTGCAATTAAAATTATCAAGAGAAGAAAACTGAGGAAAATAAACAACGGGGAACAAAATGTGAAAAGGTAAACATGGTTGATGCTCATGGAGACCATAGGTATTGACAAGTAATCAGACAAGATGAAATGAAGTTCACATATTAAAAATTAAACAACAAGGCTAATTTGTTAATTTTTTATTGATCATTTTTCATTTACTCATCCTCAATGAGATGAATTTCATTCTTTCCATGAGTTCACTTGGAAAATGTAATGCTTATAAACATTGTCTGATTGCTCACAAAAACTTCTATTAATATACAGTACAATATTTAGAGTTTCTAAATTTTGTTGTGAAATACTGTATGGCAAGGAGGAAAATTAGTCAAAAATATCTAACCTTTTTTTTTACTTGCCAGAAAAACGTCAGAACAGGTGCCATTACGAAAACTGGAAATTTTGGCCACCTCCAACTGGGGGCAGTATTCTCATAATGGCAATAGTTCTGATGTTTCCTGGCAAATAAAATATCTAAATCGTAAAAAAAAGAAGCCAGGAAATTTTGGAATATGGAAAAATCTGCTCAATTTTGCAGATTGGGATTATTTTAATATTGTCCCAGTTTTAATTTTACTGTATTTTCTTAATTTATTTGGGCATGATCTTGCAACAGCAAAAAAAATTATTAAAAATATTTGGTGTCCTGTTTGAGATCCCTTTATTAATCAAACAATGCCCAACATTAAAAAATCTTTGCCTTGAAAAAAGAGAGCTAAATTTGCAAGATCTCCTCATCCTAAAGAGACATATATAGATAAATGATTCAGCTCTTAGGAATGGAACAATTTACCTGCTTATGTGATGCAACCTTGTTTATCATGCTTGACATGTGGGGCTTAATTGACCCCTTCACGATAACTGCAGTACTGCTCTCTTGCAGGGCAAATTGATATAATTTGATGCAGAAGTTACGTCATTTTTCACCAAAATATGTCATTTTGCCCTGCAAACTGGCAAAAGAGCAGTATCGCAGTTACCGTGAAGGGGTCTATCCTGGTTGTACCTGGACATGACAAACTCATGTTTTGTGTGATCTATTGTTATACCAATATATGTTTTTGACAAATGTATTGTGTGTGGCTTTTATCCAGAATATTGGTATGTTAAGGTATTAGAGTAGATAATATATATATTACTTTAATGTTTAATTGTTTATCTTTTCTATTTCTTATAATATTTATCTTCAATTAAAAACATACATTGATTTATTTGCAGAGAAATTCAACTTTTAAAGCGATTAAAGCACCGACACATCATTGATCTATCAGACCTGCTTGAAAATGAAGAAAAACAAAAAATGTATCCTTTTCTCAGTTTGGAAATATGATTACAAAATACGAATATATATACCATTACTGATGACACTATTGTCATACATGTGATAAGTCAAAGACCAAAAAACTGTACAAAAAAATGGAATTTGGGTTAGAAAACTGTACACTGCTCATCAAGAAACGATACAAAAAACGGTACAAATAATCGCTTAAATTCTTCTGATAAAGCACCTTATTTCTAAACCAACAAATGAAAACTGTCGCAAATGTCTTATTTTAAATGTTGTAATAAAGTTGTCTATGCTTTTAAATTTCATATTGTGTTTTATAATCACAATTTTCTAACGAATCATATGAATTGAGCCAGTTTAGATGATAGTTTGTTTACCAACTTTATTTTGTATAACGTGAGAGTCGATGTCTCCAATTTACATCCTTTTCATATATATTACTGATATATACACATGATACACCAGCAGTGCTTAAATACATCAGCAAATGCAACCTTACAGAAATTTCTGAGCATAAAAACTTAAAACCATATCCTTTATTTCAGCGTAATTTATGGGAATAAACACATTTAATCATTGTATATATTACGTCCGGAGAGCTGGGTCAGATTCATGTATATTTCTAGAGTTGGCTAATTTTTTTCAATAAAGTTACAAACATCATGTTATAATTAAGTACCCCCTTTAAAAACAAAGCTACTTAAAGGGGTATTTTGATACGGATTTATAGTGAGATGATTATCCCAATTGGCAGTTCACACCTTCACACCCGACGGTTTGTGTACAGTACTCAAGTATCAGGTGATGTTCTCCAGTGTCTCGCGAGCGAGAATGAGAGGAAAATGGCAGCATTTAGTGAGAAATTCAAAATACTGTACAAATTTTCATATTCCTTGAATTTTGGTGTCCTGCCGGTACACCGTGAATGCAGTTGAAAAACGGTACATTTTATGTACCACCGGTACATATCACATGTATGTATTGTTAAATGCTCAAACTTGCATGGGCAGAAGTTTTGAGCAATTGATAAGGTACAATATGATGAACTCAGACCCACTATCCTTAACAGAAAACTCAGGTATATGATCATGGAGTACTGTGTTGGAGAACTACAAGAATTATTGGAAGCTGCTCCTGATAAAAGATTTCCAATATTTCAGGCTCACAGGTATGATACATGTCTAAATGTATTACAGGTCATACCTAATCGTCTGTCTGTTCAGAGTAAAGACAATTTTATGGTGCATGAATTTGCATATCATTGATTTTATTTGTTGTGACACTGAATATCAATATTATTATTTTTATTTGTGACCCTGGATATCAACAGTTAGATTTGTCAGATGGTGATACATGTATCTAGCAAAGATGATCATTTTGTTGTATCAGGTACTTCAGTCAGCTGATTGAGGGATTGGAATATCTACACTCCCAGGGCATTGTTCACAAAGACATCAAGCCAGGCAACTTACTTTTATCAACAGAGGAAATTCTAAAAATAACTGACCTAGGTGTTGCAGAGGTATTTACAACTGTTCTTGTTATCTAATGCGTCATTGTGAGTGTTTGTTGTCTACATAGGTCCGATGTACTTTGTCAGGCTCAGATGATTATCTAGTCACAGTTACCTGTCTCCCTCAATAAGCAGCTAGTTCATTGACCTTTCAGGCCATCGATACGTTTGCTAGGGATGACACTTGCCACACCAGTCAGGGAACACCAGCATTCCAACCTCCCGAGATAGCCAATGGATTGGAGTCTTTCTCTGGGTTCAAAGTGGACATCTGGTCCAGTGGGGTCACACTGTAAGTGATGGGCTCCAACTTGTCTTGTTGTCATTAATGTTTTCTGTATTGACCAATGTCTGTGTCCAGAAATTAGTCACAACATTATGTATACCTGGATCTTTTTGGACAGGTACAACATGACAACAGGTGTGTACCCGTTTGAAGGAGACAACATATTTAAATTATTTGAAAACATTGGCAAAGGTCAGTACCAGATTCCAGATGGAGTGGAGGACAATCTGAAAGACCTGCTCACAGGTAAGACTTACCTGTTCGTTTACCTTGACCTGATTTGATAGGTCTGTTATGCACTATTGAACTGCAATCTACTATGTTCAGCCATTAAAATATATCACTTGTCAATTATAAATGACGGAATAAAACCACTATAGTTGTTTGAGATGATTAGTACTACCGGTAATCAATTTTGGCCAGTTATTTCTTTTTGATTATTTCTATTTGTAATAGCTACAGCATTCTCTATAAATGTAATACAATAATAATATATTGTGCAATCAACAACTTATATTTGCTTCCCTGCATCAACTACCTGGGATGTTTCCAGGCTCCAACAATCAAGCTCAGACATGAAAAATATTGATATTTTCATCTTTTTCACCAAGATGCAGCTCATTATCTCAATCTCAAACTCCCACATCAAGGAGAGTACCTTAACATTAATTTTTGTTTTTACCACCAGGCATGCTACAGTATGAGGCAGCAAACAGAATAGCTTTAGAAGATATTAAGAAACATGAGTAAGTATGTACATAAATTGATGACAAAAACCAAGTTGATTGCATTTCATACTAAATGAGCATCACTAGTCAAGTTCCATGTCTGATTAGAAATCCGTTTTTGTAGTTGGGTGAGGAGGAAACACCCCGTGACTCCAGGGTTCGTGGCGTTTAAGCCGATTCAGGGACACGAGGACATGCTGAGAGGGTTCACAGTGATTCCATACCTCGAGGACCTCCATTTTCACAACAGTGAGGAGGAGGACGAGGATTACGAGGACCATTACTACTCCAACATGATCAACACGCATCCTCATGCCGAGCCCGCTGTGGCTGGTGCTCAGAGTAAGTGGAGATCATGCAGCAAAATGTAGAGAAAAATAACAAGTAGCCAGAGCTCACAGCCTCACTTAAATAGCATTGAACTAAACTAAACACAAATCTTCTTCTCAAAAACTATTAGGCCAGAAAAGCTCAAATTGGAGTGGAAGCATCCTCAAATAGTGTTGATTCAAGTTTGTTTAAATCATGGTCCCCAGGGGGTAGGGGGGGCCACAATGGGGGGATGAATTTTTATATAGGAATATATAGAGAAAATCTTTAAACTTTCTTCTTCTCAATAACTATTAGGCCAGAAAAGCTCAAATTGGAGTGGCAGCATCCTCAAATAGTGTAG
>WFKH01007768.1:60544283-60555658 GCA_016163765.1 Magallana hongkongensis | reverse complement strand
CACCAAAATTCCACAGCAGAAAAAAGGAGAAGATTTTTAAACAATATATACTCTATCACCCCCCCCCCCCCTTTTTTTGTTTTGGAGCCAGAACCCCTCTCTGTCATGAAATTTAAAATTTTTGCAGAAAGCTTTATGGTCTTTCTATGCAATTAGTTTCTATTCAGTGTCAGTAGAAGTAAAGAAGAATATTTGTAAAAATTATATTCATTAACAGTATCTGACCATTTTGACCCCAACCTACAATCAGAACCCCTACCTTGGGGGTCATGGAATTAACAATTGTGGTAGAGGGCTCTATGGTCTTTCTAAATTTGTAGTCATTATAAGTAAAAGTATTTTAAATATAATATACATAAACACTATATATGACCATTGTGGCCCAATCCTGCAGTCAGAGCCCCTCACCTATATGTAGGATTCATGGAACTTAACAATTTTGGCAAAGGGCTTTATGGTCTTTCAATATACCGGTATGTAGTCGTTTTCTATTCAGTGTCAGTAGAAGTAAAGAAGATATTTCAACACTGTATAGTTACATTATCACTATATGACCATTTTGACCCCACTCTAGAGTCAAAACCCCTACCCCGGGGGACATGAAATTTAAAATTCTGGTAGAGGGTTGGAGATTGGCCATGTAGTTTTCAAGACGAAGTTAGCAATCTTCAATTGTTAACGCACAATGCACGTCGAACGACGACGGACGACGATGGACGGAAACCAATTGCAATAGGTCACCTGAGTGACCTTAAAATGCATTGATTAGTTATCATAATCAAAATGTAAAGGAAATTTACAAAACCTGATTATGATTTCAAATATCTTTTAGGCACTTTTGCTCTTTTTCATCTTCCTAAAGAACGGTGTTAAAAAACAATTGTGCAAAGAATAAATTATATATCTACATTAGTAATCTGTCGCTACTGTACTTGTTGCTATATTTGTTTGTTTATTTTGAAAGTTTCATTTTTTATAATAACATCTGTTTTTCTGTGTATATGGACCAAATCAATAAAGATTCAACTTAAATGCCAATCACAATCATTTCACTTTTTTTCTCCTTTACATGATCATTGATTCAACGATATTGTCTCCTGTTAATGTCAAATTGATTTATGATTAAACATAACGAATCACCAAAACAGATAGATAAATCATTTCTATAGAAACGTGTCAACATGATTTCCCGTCGCTTTCTCGACTCTGTCACGTGACTACCCCCAACTTCCGTACCCGCTAGTGTATTTTTTCATATTGATTAACTCTTTATCGTTTTAATTTAGCAGGCAGCAGTGCGATGCTCCGGAGAAGCAAGATAAATAAAGGGAATAATACAGAGCAGATAGCGTACCTGTGTTGCTGTCAAGCTCCCATTATAAGGACGGTAAAGGCTGCAGCAGGCGACATACCGCAGAGCATGAAGTTACAGCAAACCAAACCTCGCAAAAGTGTCAAATGAAAACAATCGACAAAATGCCATAGTCTTTGAATAACCAGTGATTTCTAGGATATGCTTCCTGAGTTTCAAAGACACCATACCACACCTGACTTCTCTGTGTCTAAACTACCGCGCAGTACGAATACATCACAATTCTTGAACTGCGAGGGTGTTATTTGGTAAAAAAAAAAAAAAGTGAGTACAGTGAAAAATAACCCATAAGAGTGCTAAAACTGAAAGCTGAGGGAAAAATCTCGATAAATCTCTTTAATTGCTGTGATTATTGAGCAGTTCTTTAATTAAGACAATACAAATAGGGTCTCGTTATTCGAGAAGGTTGCTGTTGATTGAGAAACGTGACTCCATCTGAATCAATGTTCTCCACAGACTTTCGTCGATAATTGTAACTGACAGAAGAGAGAGAAACTCTCGACAAAAAACCCCATAGAATCCTAGGAATGTTACAACGGTAAAGATGGACAAAGCTAGCAATGCTGATAAATGGAGTGACCGGATGTCGATGTCAGGACTTCCGGTCGGCGAGAAAGAAAAACCGGATGAGAGCTCGGCGTCGAACAGCACGGTGTCCAGCGGGATCGGAAGTGGCGCGTCTTTAAAGAGCACGGAACTGGACGCGATGTCCGTGGGATCCGGAACAGCGGGGTTGGGAAAGGTTCTGTCCCTTAGTTTGAAGGGCGAGTGGATGCTTCTGGAACAGGTGCTCCGTACCCTGGATAAAGGAAACCCGGATGTGTCCCAAAGAGAGGAGGTAAGGCATTGTTACAGCATATCTTAATGATAGCGGAATGCCAAACTTTAGCGAATACTCAATTAGTACTGCAATAGCGACCAAATGATCTGAAATATGTTATGCAGTGCAAGTTTTAAAGTAAAAGTATGTTCCTATTGTTTTTGGAAGCATATTATTAATGTTAGGGCTGGAAAACTGCTCTAAATTCTATGATGGGCTGCGCTTTCCATTTCTGGATATACTAGTACTTTTGGAATATAAAAATCTACTCCCAAGTGGCCAGCAGTATATTTATATTGTGGATGGCTTCAAATTATAATAGTTGTGATAACTAAAGGAAACCACTAATTGTATGTTTTTGTGTCTTAGGAGTATAAATAGATGTGTTTATTTTTTTTATAATCAAAAGAGAAGTCATGAAGATACATATTTCATCACGCCAGTGAATGCAACAATATGAAATATAATAAATTAGGAAGGGTTTTCTCTTCAATATTAAAAAAATATATTATTAGACTAAATGAATTAAAGAAAAATAAAAAAGAAAGAAATTTCCATGAAATCATATTTAAGAAAAATAAAAAAAATTCCATGAAATTATCATTGAGGAAAAAGACATTGAATATAAACTGTAGGAAGAACTATAAGGGGTTTTGTTTTGTGTGTAATGAAAATATTTTTGAGTTTTATACCGTCAACATTAGTATACATTATTTATGCTGAGACCTTTTTGAATTTTTTCTATCAACAATGTTCCCTGTATTCCTGATCCTAGCATTAGACGCTGTCTGTAGTCATGTAGTCCCCCGGAGACCCGGCGCTTGTTTGGGAGTTAGGATTACGGAGTACGGAAATAGCGCTGTATTGACAAACGTATCAATAATCTCCGTGAACAATGTTAACAATGTAACCGACACCTAATGAGGCGGACACCGTCCTAATAGCGGCTACAATCAGAACAAGGCCGCGAATAACCCAGTGTCCCAATGTAGGAGACAAAGGTTAACGGCGCAGCAACATTACCAAACAAAACGGCATTCTGTGGTTTCATCAATATTCGTTGAACACCAATTTTCGTGGATTTCGTTGTCGAGTCGGTCCACGAAATCAAATGCTCATCGAAGTAAAATAAATGACATATCAGATATTGGTATTGTTAAGGACATGTCTACGAATTTACTTACCCCTGAAACTGTGAATTTTAGAACATTTACGTCAATTGATGCCCACGAATATCGAAGAAGCCACAGTAGTTAGCATCCAAAGAAGTATAGAAAGCTCGGCATAGTAATCATTAACAAAAAAACGAAACTATCCCCCTATTAAAACGGCATAGTGTGTAGATCCCTGTAACGAAGAAAGTGAAAAAAAAATAGAAAATGGCGTTACTAATCATCCCCGAGTTCATGTTCCAAAGAGGCGTCGCAGTAAAGACAACATGAAAGCGGTGTAGTTACTACAAAGAGAAAACCGCACAGTTACTCCTATAATAAAACGGCATGGTAACTACCTATAAGAAAAGGCATAGTTTTTACCTATAAGAAGAATCGGAGAAAAAGGCACAGTAACTACCTATAGGAAACTGCCTTGCGGCGCCCAATAAAAACGGCATAGTAGCGATTCAGTGAAACAGCATTGTGAAATGGCCCAGAAAATACTGCATATATATCCCGAAGAAAGAACATAGTAACCAACAAGTATAGAAAGGCGTAATTATAAGTTACAGCGAAGAGAGAGTGGCGCAGTCACTACCCATACAAAGTCACAGAGACTGTGTACAGTGTAGCGATGACCTTTATATAACGGAGGAAACGGCGTAGTAATCACAAATAGAAATGGCGCAATAAAGTACTGTAAAAAGTAATTATTACCAATATAAAGGGAGTAGATAGTTTAGCGTTGTAAAGACGAACAGAATACAGCATAGCAACAACAATAGGACACAAAGTACGCGGCATAGTTTAACCCACAGAACGGCGCAATTATAATTAACGCTACAATGAATGGGCGTAAATTTACCATAAAAACTGCTAGGGCAATGGCTCATAGAGACCGTATTATTTATCATTTCAAAGGAAACGGTAAAGTCATAACTATCGAGAACAAGGCATAGCTTATAAAAAAAAAAAACAACTTGGGGTAATGTGGCAAACTGTAGTAAATACTTCGTCAAGTAAATTGATGAGGTATCTAGTATTCCATCAAAGAGTTATACCATTATCAAAGAACAAATAATTTTTATCCGAACAAACGATTTCTGGAACTATTGGCACAAGAATACTTTTATATTAAAAAATCATAAATGTAAAACTAAATGCACAGAGCTATTATATGTACATTTGAGATCGATAAGCCAGTTGATCAAAGATATTGGATGATCTAAGTGTATTTGATGCTGTGTGGGTAACAGAAAACTTCACTGAAGAACGAATCAATTTTTAGCAACAATTTTTGGAAAATGTTCAGTCAGAGTAGAAGAAATACTTTTGGATTTAAACGAGTTTTACTATCCAGCCACGTCTCTCCAACACAAAGTGATGTTTAGGCATTGTGTTTTGGGGTTTCAACCCTTGGGGTAATTTATGATTTAAGGCGCAAACAGCTGTAAAAGACATCGGTGTGCGTAAACAACATGATGACTGTCTAAAAAAAACAGCCAGTGCCTTAACATGTCCAAACAAAAAGCAGACACACCAATTAAAGAGTGGCAGTTTCTTAGCATGGCTCACTAATACAAACTTGATTGAAAATCTAATGAATAAACACGTCTATGCATACACATATTTCATATTCACATTAATAAAACGGTCATTTTCTGAACATGTCAAACCAATACACAGACATCAAGTTTTTAATCATTAAGAAAATTGTACAAAGGAGGTTCAATGGTCATAAAAATCCACTTTGAATTTCAGAAATGATTTTTCTATCCATAAACTTTAGAAAAACCCAAGAAGTTTTAGTTTTAAAATTTAATTTGTTTGAATATTTTCCTGAGTTTTATACCATACTCTTCATTTTCTGGAGGTTCAAATTGTTTAATGGTATGGCAGAGAAATTGTTTCCTTTATAATGTAAATGGTAAAGATCTACACAAAAAAATCATAAACAAAGTCGCGACAAAACTGTTAAGGACAAACAGCCAAAATGCTAATTAACACGGAGCAGATAGATAACAGATAGATAACCGTCACCAACACTAGATTCTAAATACATCGAGTTCCGTCTTAACATTACTAAAATTAAAACGTGGTATTGCTTTAAGAATTACTGTATTTACCTTTTTAACAGGAGAATGGGTTGTCTCCCCTGATGGTAGCCGTGCGGGAGAACAAGCTGGTTATTGCTGAGCGGCTGCTGGATCTCGGGGCAAATATAAACGACAGGGCCAATGTGAGTATGCTTATACTCTATATGTATGGACCTCGGGGCAAATATAAACGACATGGCCATTGTGAGTATACTTATACTCTATATGTATGGACCTCGGGGCAATATAAACGACAGGGCCAATGTGAGTATACACATAAATGTATGGACCTGGGGGCAAAATTTAAACAACGGGCGAATGTGATTATACTTATACTCTATATGAATTGACCTGGGGCAAACTACCGAGTCCGCACTAACTACCACGTGTTGACTGTTTCCAATGCAAAAATATCAAATATTGCTGACCATCATACACAATAAGATAACAACGACCTGGGCATTTCTCAAAAGCAAAAAGAAAATGTCTGATTGTTAAATATTTTGAAGTTATGAGACCATGTATCCAAGTTAAAGTATGTGTTCAGCATTGCTTATCGTGGCATGTATAATTCATGACTGCGTTATGAAATAGCTTTGAATATTTTATATGTTTATAACTCTATCCTGCATGAAGTTCTAACAAAAGAATATGGGAATTTGGAGAGGGAAAAAAGAGAACCGAAATATGATAGTTTTTTTTTATTACAGAATTAAAATAGAAGAGTAAATTAAAAAAAAAATACTTCAGTAATAATAATAAGAGGAAAAGACAATTAAAACGACAATAAAAAGAAAAATCTAACAATTCAATAAAAAATTGAAATCTAAAAAATGGATATAAGTAATTAACAATTTTAAGATTTTCATTAACTCTGCATGCAGATGCAAATTATTTTATATCTTACTACGTACGTATAGAGTATTTTATATTGCGATTTATGTTCATATTTCAATTAAAATATGTCAATAAAGCAAATATATTCATGTGGGTAGATTATAGTCGCAGCTAGGTTAAGGCCTCCCATAGATTTCAGCTCATGAATATCACGTGACCTTTCATGACGTTAGCTCCGCCCATTATTCATGTTTTCATCTATTTCCTAATTTCGACTTAGTAAAGCAATCGCTGTTGAAATTTACTGATTGATTGCTTTAAATAACCATTGCATTAATCGTGGCATCACAATGTAAGTAAATACATGTACATTACTACGTAGTAAAACTGGAAAAAAACATGATAAACTTTGTTTTAAAAACCATAAATAAACTATAAACGATTAAATAGATTTTATGAATTAACTCAAAGTAAAAAAAAGTTTTAAAAACCATAAATAAACTATAAACTAGGGATGGCAATCGATTGCAAAATTGCTAATCGGTTAACCGCAATTTGTTCCGACCGATTAACAGGTTACTCGTATCAAAATACGCTTGCATATTATTCTTTTTGTTGAATTTACTGTGACAGTCATTAATGCTACATAAAGAATGATAGGAATATTCTGTAGATATGTAAGTTATAATATTATATGAAAATTATTTATCATTTCAATTTAAAAAAAAAAGTCCAAAACAACGAACAAACAGTCGTGAAATAATTTCCCTGCCCACAATTTGGTAGTCAGATAACTTGTCAAGTAAAAAAGGATCAGCAAAGATCGATTAAATTTTGCAAAATACAAGTTCAAGATCTTCCGTTTGAAATAAACACCCCATATGATTGTAGTTACATATACATGTATGTATCTAATATAGACAAAACCGTTTGCTACGTAATAAAGTGTCGTGTTAAACGAAAAAAAGTAAAAAATTAATAAACACATTGAAAGGTTCAAGATAAGAGTGCAACGGTACCCAACATTGATTTTAATATCATTCATTAATAATTAAAGAAAAGCTAAACATAGAGGGCGACGACACGTTGCTTTAACAGTCATTATAGTTAACTGATAATGTCAGCCTCGAGGCTTTAACTGTCTCCATTTTAACTTGATTGGATGTCGCGAAAGATTCAAATTTGTAATATAAATGCGATAAAATATACAACTTTTATATTTTAAACGACTAACCGGTTACTGATTTTGTAACCAGTTACCATCGTTCCGACCGAGTAACCGATTAACCGGTTAGAAATTACCATCCCTACCAATACGATATGTTTTACGATGCTACCGGTGTGGCGAGCGCGCCAAGAAATTTTACACATACATGTACCTTGCATCATTGTCAACTTGGTGATATTTTGAACTTACATCAAAGAATTAGAGAGAGAGAGAGAGAGAGAGAGAGAGAGAGAGAGAGAGAGAGAGAATTATATAATATTTCTGAGTTTGAAAAAAATCGTACGAAATACATGGACTTGCTTCCCCCTTTAACCTTTTTTTATTCTTGGAGAGAATTGATCTGTCTGTAAAATGTAATTTGTGTTTAATTTGATCAAAATTGTAAATGATAAATACAGTATTATTTTTCTTTTGTACCCTGTTGTTATCTTGCTTTTATTTTTTTTTCCTGGTTAATAATTTTTTTTTACATTTGTTTATTTTTGCAATCTAATTACATGCATGTACATGTACGTTGTATCCGTGCCCCCGGTCCCTGTTTGTAGGTGTGTAATTTCCCATTTTCCAGTTTAATGGTTTGACAATATACAATATCTACATAGATTTTTTAACTGTTTTTTTTCTCTTTATTCTTTTTAATTTAGATCTAAATGATTTGTTTTTATTTCCTCCCTACTTATACTTACTGTATATGCATGCAAAATTAGCTTAAAATTGGATCGATATGAGAGTAAAGTATGGCTCTTGCTTTTATATATATAGTATCTCTATCAAAACCAAAAAATAAAAAAAATGAAAACAAATCATCTCAGGCAGGTATCGCAGTTTATACTGAAATAGCTAGTGCACGCATTACAGATGTTTGATCCACCTCTAAATTACTGTGACGTCATACGTTAAAATCTATAATATCTCGAATGGAAGCATGTAAAAAATCTCTTGAGTCTCACCAAAGCTTGTGCAGTACTCAAAACGTGTCTTCAAACCTCAAAGCACCGTAAATTACGAGTTAAATATCAGTCATTTTTGGCATAGCACCACGGGAGAAAATATTAGAGAGCACTATGGGATGAAGACAAAAAAATTTCTTGATTTAAAGAGGTTCGCTCCTTAGGTTTTGGGTAGCCATTTTGGGTCACCTCTAGTCTGAAAATTTTGCATCGCATATTAATTCTAGTAGTATATTTATATTTTACAATGCCAAATAAACTATATACTGAATAAAATTGTTTTTTAAAAAATGACACTTTTACGGAGTTAAGTAAGGGACTATATTTTGTGGCGGAAGGTTTTCAAGAAGGAAATGAACAATTTTCATAACTCACTAGTTTTAGAGTACTGTTACTTTAGCTTCCTAATTTTCAGCGCAGACCAAACTTCTAGATAGTTTGTGTATTACGATATATTCATGATGTTCTAAAAAGCATATTTAATCAATATTTTGATATTTTTATCGATATATTTTGGCATATTTAGCTTATATTTCATAGAAGTAAAGAAAAATTTGACTCCAATTTTGGCCTAAAATTAGCTTATTTCATGCTATATCTCAAATTTTTGAGATGTGACCCCTACTTGTTTTACTTTTAAATGAGACATTAAATGTATGTCTATTTGTATGCAAAGTTTTGGAAAGATGACATTACTATAATTTTATTTATTTGCGTTATAATTTGATTACTCCAAAATTTGGTAACATCTGTTATTGTGTTCATTATGTACCGGCCTTTGAAGCCACCACTGAAGAGAGAATTTTTAAACTTTGACTTAGATTTTACTTTTATAGTCACTACATGTGTTCAACTTCATACTGTATTAAAATCGTAACTAAATAATAGTTTAAACTATAAATATTTGTTTGATTTTTTCAAATTATCAATTTCTATGTCAAATTTTAGCAAAAATTTCAGGAAAATTATCATTTCTGTTTGGAGCACTACATTTCCAAAAAATGGCATGTGACATGGGTCACAAATAAAATAAATGAACATTATAGGTCCCCGTCTTTATATCCGAGTGGTTTTCGGATGATTGACATTACTATTATTTCAGGTGCCAACCTCCTTAAGGAATGAATTCAATATTTATTTGTTTTATACGATATAAAACGGTTTGGGGCAGTTTAAGCATTATAAACCGCGAAGCGGTTTTTAAAAAAGCGTAAACTGTTTCAAACCATTTTATATCGTATATAAATGAATTCAATATTTATTTGTTTTATACGATATAAAATGGTTTGGGGCAGTTTACGCATTATAAACCGCGAAGCGGTTTTTAAAAAAGCGTAAACTGTTTCAAACCATTTTATATCGTATAAAACTAATATATATTGAATTCATTGCTTATAATTTAATTTTTTACTCTTAATTGTAGATAAAACGGTCATTTGACCTTTAAAATGACTTCAAAATTGTACAAAATTCTCAAACGTAACGTCAGGCGGATTGATACGTTTTTGACGTTAGTCTTACTATGACGTAGGCAACATTCTTTATACGATATAAAATAATTTTTAGCCAATCAGAAAGCGCGTTACAACCAGAATTAAATTATAAATCTGTAGTCTTTTTCCCGCGCGCACTGGTTCTTAGAGCTCGCTATAAATTATGAAGAGATTGTATGAATTAACTCAAAGTAAAAATAATAAATCCCAAATTTTACGATCTGTTTTAAAGACTTTTAAAGTAATTTACAAATTTATGTAAATAGATTTTAAATAATATTTTATCCTTTCTACATAAATAACAGTTACTTTGAAAACTAAACACAATAATAAAAAGATTACAGGCCGTCTTAGCATTATATAAAGATGTCTTCATCAAATGCAGGTAAATTAAAGTCACAGTAGTAAAACTCCAACAGACGGTCTCTGTATGATTTAACAGAAATCGATTATATAAAGTGCTGAGTATATATAAAATAAGGATTGAAAAAAAATAATTACATGGAAACATAAGACATAATGTATAAAGATATTTAACGAATCATTCAAATTGCGTAACTAACAAAGAATAAACATTGCGTTGCTCCTCAGCAAAGAGTCTAATGATTACTTATTAAGCGCTGTATTGACATAGGTATAATTTTGTTCATTGATATTCAAACAATTATTAACGGGACTATGCCGACCGCTCGTTACATAGCAAACAAATCATATGATGAAATTATGAACTTTTAAAAAATCAATGTATCTAATGAAATTGAAAGCCCTTTAAAGCATTCTTGAATCTGAATTTTAAGTTATCAATCATGCAATAGAAAATCTACTGCAGATTCCTCTTGTGTAATCTTAACACAACAATAATAATTGATTGTTATCTTTAATAGTAAATTTGTACACGTTTTGGATATCAGGCTATTTCTAACAAATTACCGTATAAGTCGATTTTTAAAAAGTCAGTTAGAACTAACCTATAAAACAGTACAGGTAGAACTATGATATATAACAATACATTAGGATATATAATACATATAGAACTATAATATAAAACAGTACAAATTGAACTATGATATATTTACATTTTTCAGTGTCTTTGCCTGTGATAACACTACGTATCGATTTTGTACTATACAGTATAACTTCAAATGACGTACAATCGGGCGCCAGCGGGGTTTGATTATTTATATTCAAATATTTAATCGTACTATGGCTGAAATTTATATAAATATAAGTAATAAGGAATCATTCTTTGAATATTATGAGGTAATAATTTCGGTCGGGGCGTGATCAAATCTATCATAAAGCCCTTCGGGCTTTATTGGATTTGATCACGCCCCGACCAAAATAATCACCACATAATACTCAAAGAATAATTCCTTATTCATTAAATACAACAGTACAGTAGAACTATGATATATAACAGTACAG
>WFKH01007768.1:60519851-60541077 GCA_016163765.1 Magallana hongkongensis | reverse complement strand
TTCACTTTTATGGAAAACCCCGACCAATCAAGTTGCATTGGTATTGATATGACACATACTTTCGCCGTCAAGTTTAGTGATATGATATTCCTTTTTGCATTATTTATGGGACATTCCTTTACATTCTCGTGGGAGTAAAATGGAGATGGTTCTTCGACCGAATACAGTTGATCGAGTTTAACGTTCATTAAACAGATAACCAAGTATAAAAGCACTTGTACATGTAATTGCCCATGTCTGGTTCATAATCGTTAATTTTATTCGTTGCGTAATTTTTGCTTTTTTCTCCGCATGAATCATTTGGCTAAATCATATTTTGTCTCAAATGGCTGCTTTATTTGCATACACTTAAGGTGTACTAAGATGGATTCCGTGTATCTCCTGCAATGTAAAATCATTAAAACCTTATTGATTCGCCAGTTTCACAGACTCGTGTCTCTAAAATACAAGATAAAACGTATTGTAGGAGTTCCTGCTAACCTTGTTCTTTGGATTCATCAATAAAGTTGAGGACAATCATGAAAAATGCGCCGAGTATTAGATAGATAGATAGATAGATAGATGCGATAGATTTGTACTTATAATCAAAGAATGGCGAGTTGTTTGCTGTAGGTTGTTGCAAAATGGATACAAAATTTACGAACACCAAATAAAATCACAATAGCCTCAAACCGGCAAGACGTATTATTCTGTTGTTATACAACTGTATGCAGTTATAAGAAAAACAGATAAATAATATAACCGAATAAAAAAGATGTTTAATATAAAATCAACTATGTCACAACATCTTTGTTAAAGGGTTTCTTTAATTAAATGACACAAAATTTAAAGGTTGTAGCACAAATCATGTCGTTTCCGGTGATCAAAATTATAAACAACAAAAATGTGGTACACAGCTGCTTTTGTTAAGTTCGATGTCGGTTAGTTTTTTAATGTTTTTTTGTTAGGCATTGATTTAATTTTATTTTAATTAAGGAAAATGGTGACAGTGCTCTCCACATTGCCTGCAGACGACGTGACATAGATATGGCCCGGATGTTGATAGAAGCAGGTTCTCCTGTAGACTTGAGAAATGTGAGTAGCACTGAAGGTGACGAAATAATTCTTTAACAATGGGTGTTAAGAAACTCTTGATAACAAAGCGGTCTAATTTCTAGGAAGAGGGTCACACTCCACTGCATATTGCCGCGTGGGAGGGAGACGAGGTGATGGTCAAATATCTCTACCAGATGAAAGCCAACCCGAATTTCACGGACAAGGTACAACACATTTGGACCTGCATTTGTTTTTTAATTATCTTTATCTCTTCTAAAGGTATACTTGTTTAAAAAGCGGATCAAAATTTCTAAAAGTAAACAATCCTTGCAGATGGACCGCGTGCCTGTCCATATAGCGGCTGAACGAGGGCACACCACTATTGTTGACCTCCTGGTGGATAAATGTAAAGCCTCGATCTCAGCCCGCACCAAAGATGGCAGCACTCTCATGCATATCGCCTCCCAATATGGACATCCCGACACAGCATTAACGTTCCTCAAGAAAGGAGTCCCACTGCATATGCCAAACAAGGTTTTTCCCCTTTCAAATAGTTGCCGTGCATTATTTCTTGACTTTTATGTTTGATTTTATTTTAAAGCTGAATTCAATCTTGTTCTAGTCGGGTGCTATCTGCCTGCACACAGCCGCTATGCGGGGTCACACCAATGTAGTGAGAGCTCTGTTGTCCAAAGGAGCTTCAGTGGACGCCAAGACTAAGGCAAGTGTCAATTGCCATATACTGTAAAACTAGCACTTTATGAGGCCAATGACTAATTTTAATATAAGGAAGTAATTTGTTTGCAACAGGATGGGTACACGGCGCTCCATCTAGCGGTGGAATGTGGCAAACCTCAGGTGGTCCAAATGTTGCTTGGTTATGGCGCACAAGTAGAATTCAAAGGTGGAAAGGTGAATTTTGAAAATTCCATTGTAATATAGTTAATTCATTTTTAAATATAAAATGTTGTTTAATTAACAAAAATGTCTATGATTACACATATGTAGGCCGGAGAGACACCTCTACACATCGCAGCAAGAACAAAAGATGGAGAACGATGTGCCGAAATGTTGATGAAAAGTGGAGCAGACGTGAACGCCGTCAGAGAGGTATAAATATGCAAATCGAAACTCTAGTTTAACAAGGCAGTCTGTAGGTTACTGTCTTCTTCAAACAGTGTTTGATGCCTGTAAATGCGCCATTCTTTGCATTCTGTGACCTATTTCAGAACGGAGAGACCGCCATGCACATTGCCGCAAGGAACGGCCAACTGAAGATGTTACAAGCTCTACTGGAGGAAGGCGGGGATCCGACTCAACAGTCAAAGGTCGGTCTCCTTCAAAACAACGTTGATGGCTGAAACATATAAATTAACCATTAATAGTTACAAACTTACATGCTTCACTTTGTTCTTCCTTTAAAATTTAGAATGGAGAGACTCCTCTCCATGTAGCAGTGCGTCATTGTCACCTGGCAGTGGCGAAAGAACTCCTTTCTTACGTCAGCATGACGTCATCACGTATAGACGCTGTCATGTTAGTGAACCAACAGAACTGGGTAAATTTTTCAAATACGGATAACAAGATGTGACGTTAAATTATGTAAAATGTATTTGTCATGAATAACGTAAAATTTTAGGAAGGTGAAACGCCCGTCCACTATGCAGCAGAACTCGTGAAGAGTATGACGCATTTTGAGTTTGAGGACACGGACATAATGAGGCTACTTCTACAGTATGACGGAGATAAGAACATACAAACCAAACTGGTAAGGATTCAGATTGTCCAGTAGTTTGAACAATTTAGAAAGTACATCTCCTATGATGAAGCAGAATTACATATTATTCTTCTTATTTTGATGTAGACACATGAGACCTCATTACATTACTGCGCTCGTGCAGGTAACGAAGACATATTATTGGAAATTGTGAAACACATCGGTAACACGTGCATCCAAAATGCAGTCAACAAACAGTCAAAGGTACAGTTCTGATTCCGCAATGAATGTCTACATTATAATAAGTAAACAACGTTAACAATCCCAATTTACAATCACAAACATGAATATTGAGTGTAAAACTATTGGAATTTTTTTTTATTTGTAGAATGGCTGGTCACCTTTACTCGTCGCGAGCGAACAGGGACATATACAAATCGTAAAGATTCTTCTACAGTATCACGCGCGTGTCGACGTTTTTGACGAGGTAGACCCCTTTTCATTAAGCTATCATATATTCTTTATGTCTTGTAGATTTCCTAAACTAAATATGTTATTTATTTTGAAAGTATCACGGAAAAGCAGCCCTCCACCTGGCGGCAGAGAATGGGCATGAACAAGTTGCCGACGTGCTGTTGTGGCATAAAGCCTTCGTGAACGCCAAGTCGAAACTGGGATTGACTCCGCTCCACCTGGCGGCACAGAATGGCTATAACGACCTGGTCCGTCTCCTTATAGAGACACACAATGCCGTCATCGACGCTCTCTCCTTGGTGAGGAGACATCAATGACCTTTAAAATATATTTAAAAATGATAACCGTTGATGGGTGTCAACTTTCTGTGATAACATTTTTTCCATTATTAGGCAAAACAAACTCCTTTACACATGGCAGCACAATGCGGCAAAATGGAGGTCTGCAACACGTTACTAAAGATGAGAGCCGACGCTAACGCCACGGATGTTGTAAGAAATCCAGTAGTCGATTCATAAGCTAAAACTAAACAAGTTTTTATGTTCAAACATTAACTGATAAATAAGCATTTTTACAGCACGGACAGACTCCACTCCACCTGGCGGCTGAGAACGACCATTCAGATGTCGTCAAGTTGTTCCTGAAACACAGACCAGAGTTGGTTTCCATGGCAAACACGGTAACCAATCATTGGAGTCATATCATGCATCTTATGATTTGAAGAATTAAACGTTTAAAATATGCTCCAAGGATTTACAACTATCTTCACAATAATATTTAATTCATCCTTTAATATAATCACTTGCATTCTAATTTGTTTCTATTTAGGACGAAGTAAGTAGTTACTACACATCTTGTTTTGTAATTAATGCATGACCTTAAAAAATGCAAATGAATGCAATTTATAGCGAATTCATCCATCCCGACCACAATGTCACCGCTGGATTGTTGTGTGTACGTTGCATGAGTGCTTCTAGCTTTCAATTCCTTTGTGTTAACACCTATCCCTAAAAACCATATTAAAATTAATGAGAATGTCAACACTTAGTAACTAGTTCACTAGATAGTTTACGCCAGAGTGGAGTTTTAGTGAGAGACTTGTAAACAATATTTTTATTATCATTTAGAAAATTAGTTCGATTCACAAATATGTACCTCTCCTTTGGAAAAGAACTATGCCAAAATTAATTCAATAAATTTGTACAGGCATTTTTGATCTTCGTATATGTATTGAGCCAAACCTCATTCCAACGTTTCACTGTTGTAGAACGGTATGACCTGTGCACACATTGCAGCAGACAAAGGAAGTGTAGCGGTCATCCGGGAACTCATGAAGTTCAACAGATCCGTCGTCACCACAGCTAGAAACCGGGTAAGAAAGCTCGTCTTTACATCTATAGATTTACTCAATTGAGATACTGGCAACTAACTGAATGTGTGGGTTATTTTGTAGACGAATAACTCCACAGCACTACATTTAGCGGCAGCTGGGGGCCACAAGGAGGTGGTTGAAGTTCTTCTGAAAGCAGGGGCATCAGCCACGGACGAGAACGCCGTAAGTTGGTCCTTTCTTTTACTTCTGTTGGTTCTTGGTTTTCGTGTTTTGTACATTTTCTGATTTAGTTGTGATTTGATGTAGGACGGAATGACTGCCATCCACCTGTGTGCCAGATATGGTCACGTAAACATACTGGACGCTTTAGATGGTCACGTGAACTGGAGAATCACCAGCAAAAAGGTGACAATAAATAAAGACTTTGATAAACTCTGTAATAGTAAGTGTCAAAGAATAAGAATGAAACCAACTTGTGTTTTTGTACATTTTTTAGACCGGCCTCAGCGCTATCCACTGCGCTGCACATTACGGACAAGTAGACTTTGTTAGAGAGATGCTGACGAAAGTTCCCGCCACCGTAAAAAGCGAGCATCCTGGGGGAGGGGATTCGTGGTTAAAAGATCTAGGAGCGGAGGTAAAATTAATCATAACAATACTCCGATATGGTACTTATTTATTAGTAAGGAACAATAACATGTATTTTTTCCAAATTACAGTCAGGATTGACACCCCTCCACCTTGCCGCGCAGTCGGGTCACGAGGGTTTGGTTCGTCTGCTTCTGAATTCACCGGGCGTCCAGGCGGACGTGTCCACCAACTCTCAGGTAAATGTCTGACCATCCCTGTCAAAGGTGAAAAATCCCGTTTGTTTTTTTGTTTTTTTATTTTAACCATGTGTCATTTCTTTGCTATCCATAGGGAGCAATTCCACTCCATCTTGCTGCACAAGGCGGACACTCTTCAGTCGTTTCCTTGTTGTTAAGTAAATCAACGTCACAGCTTCACGTCAAAGATAAAAGAGGTCGCACGGCGCTCCATCTAGCGGCCGCTAACGGTCACATATTCATGGTGTCGCTGTTATTGGGACAAGGAGCCGACATAAACGCTTGTGACAAAAATGGCTGGACGGCTCTCCATTTCGCCGCTAAGGCGGGGTATTTGAACGTTGTGAAGCTCTTAACAGAAAGCGGGGCTTCTCCTAAGTTTGAAACAAAGGAAGGCAAAGTGTCCATATGTTTTGCCGCGGCCGCCAACCACTCCGACGTCCTGAGTTTTCTAATGAAACGTGACCACAACACAAACCATTTGATGGATGATAAAAAGGTAGGAACTTTGTTTGATACATAATTTGAACCTGTTTTCGTTTTTTAAGTCCAAGTAACAAGCACGCCTCATTTTATAGCGCTAACGGGCGTCAAAAGGATGCAGAAACGGCGACATAATGCAATTCGTTTGTTTCACATTCATGAAGGTAGTCAACGCCGCTGTTTGGGTCTTGCGATAGGTGTATTGAAGAGTATATAACGGATAACAACTAACGTAGGTCGTCTTATATGAAATGAATAAATACCGGCTAAAACAAAAGAAACACTTAAAAGACACGAAACTGTTTTTGAACGGAATTATTTCAGTTGTGTAACGGCCACGTCAGAGCACGTCCGTTTTATCCTTACCACGGCCGATGGGTAAACGGTTGTGACTAGGGTAATACCAGTAAAGTATAGTAAAAGAACCGCATGAGTTTCGTACAAAACGCATGCAATAGCAAAGCTACCGTATTTAAGCGGCAACTACAGAAAGTCCATTGGTATCCATTCTAAGTTTTAAATACCCAAGTATGCTCAAAACTATCTGCCGAAAGATGAATTCACCGGACATTACACGTATTCGCCAAAATAAGAAATCGACAAGATACGCATGCAAACGGAGACGAACGACTTGGAAACCCCTTTAGACGTCTGTTCGCGTTATCCGATAAGGTGTGATCGAGCCTTTATGTAGAATATTCAGTAAGAATTGTATTTTTTTTCTTTCAGTTTGTGTTTGATTTAATGGTATGTGGAAAGAACAGCCGCAACAAGTGCATTGAAGAATTCATTTTGCTCTCTCCTGCTCCAGTAGATACTGCCGCTAAACTTTCAAACAATTTTCGAATTCTGGCCGTGAGAGAAAAGGAGCGTTCTCGTGATTTGACTTCAGCGGGAGATTACTGCGAGAACATGGCGACCGAACTTCTGGCCATTGCAGCCAGCGCCAACAGTGCGGGTCACATTCTGAAGGCCGTCGACTGTAACGGAACGCCGTTCTTAGACGTTCTTATCGAGAACGAGCAAAAGGAGGTGGTGTCCCATCCTGCCGTCCAGAAGTATCTTACAGATGTATGGATGGGGAATCTGAAATGGGCAACGTGGAAGATCGTGATGGTGTTTATGACCTTTCTATTCATTCCTATCATCTGGCTTGTGTTCTCTCTGCCCCTTCGTCATCGATTTAACCGTGTTCCTATCATCAAGTTCATGGCATACCTTGTGAGTCACCTGTACCTGATGTTGTTGTTTCTCCTGACTGTCGTGTATCCCCGCGCACCTATCTGGCAGTCTGCTTCCATGATCCCCAGCGTCTATGAATGGCTCCTGTTGTCATGGTTATCGGGACTCCTCGTGTCAGAGTTGACAAATCCCGGTGACAGAGGAGGACTCGGATGGGTCAAGGTTATTTCCATAGGAATTAGTGCTATTGGAGTATTTTGTCACGTGCTAGCGTTTGCATTCGACACAAACGATAGACTGTTGCTCATATTCATTCGGAACTATTTCTTTGCCTGGGCCCTTTTGATGTGTTTCGTACAGTTGTTAGACTTTTTGTCCTTCCACCATTTATTCGGTCCATGGGCCATCATTATCCGAGATTTACTGAAAGACTTGACTCGGTTTCTTGTCATTTTGTTGATATTTATCGCTGGATTCACGTTACATTTACTAGCGATTTACCAACCTGTCTACGCCCCAAAGACGGTCAATCCCGGCCAGGGTCTGGGCGACGGGAATGGAGAGGCTAACGTATCACAAATCACCCTCATCGAGTCCTTCGGTCTCCTCTTCTTCTCCCTGTTTGGACTTGTAGACCCTGACGGTTTACCAACAACCAATCAAAGTCCGATCTGGGTGGTTGACATGGCCAAAGTAACCTTTGGAATTTACATGATGGTGACCCTAGTTGTTTTGATCAATCTTTTGATCGCCATGATGTCGGACACTTATCAGAGAATCCAACAACAATCTGACACTGAGTGGAAGTTCGGGCGGGCGAAACTAATTCGTAACATGAACAAGACTTCAGCTACCCCTTCCCCACTAAATTTGTTCACAAAGCTCTTTACGTACTGCCGGGCCATATATAAACACAAAGGTATGTACACGTGTAGCCTTCAAAGAGTCTTCTGTAAGCTGCATGAGCAACACCACGCAAAGCGTTGAGTGTCCGTTGAAACTGATGAAATATCTCTTTTTCAGGTAAGCTGTGCAACGTCCATGCTGATGAATATATTAGCGATGATGACGACATCGATGCGTTTTCCGATTCCCGGTCTGTGGATCTTTTAGCGCACAATGCAGGGTGGTTAAAGAATGTGGTCAGGAGAAACACCCAAGTAGCTCCTGATGGTAAGTCTCGGTAGAGATGGAGTAAAACGAAGAAATTATGTGGTCACTTTTACAACAATCTAAAAATCTTTCATGTACTTGTTTTAGGGGGATTTCTTCGTGTGTCACACCACGGGAACGGTCCCTTGCGGCTTGAAGACGTGGTGGACTGGCCAATGGTTGTGAAAAAATATCAATCCATGCAAGGGATGGAAAATATCGGCACAAATCTCTCTGATGAAGATGAAAACGACACAGTCAACAAGAGTGTCACTGGTTTCGAAAAAGACAGCGCCACAATTAGTTAGAAAAGGCAACTCTGTCCTTTAAGCGTGTGCCTTATCTAGGGACATTATACGTGTGAACAGTGTATCGTTTATTTACATAGATAAATACACCATGTAACTTTGCCTCAGAAGTTTGTTGAAATTCAAACATTGACATCAACAAATCCGAAAATACCAAATATTTTGCTTTTTTATTGCAAAGATAACTTTACAACACATAAAATTCTCATAGAGTAAAGATATGTCTCTATAAACAATCAAAACATCACAATCCATGTAGCTTTGCCATTCAATCACATGTAAAAGGTCTTCTTCTAACGTCAACATGTAACAAGTGTATCTTAACTAAACACTATATTGAATACTATTGAAACCGTCCAAGGTGTACCAGAATGAGACACTTTGGTTTATATTGCATCAATATGGATAATTAATCTAAGAGGGACAAAGCTAAATAATTAAATGAATATACATGTATTCACATTTCTTCAGTATTTCAATAACTAAGAAATATACAAGACCTCTAGTCATAAAAAATATTTTAAAGCATATACAGGAACTTCTGTTTACTGGGTTTTTTTTAAATTATTTCTCGTGGACATAAAAGAAATGCTTTGATATCAAGTCTTTATACTACAGTATGACGCCAAGTTTGGTAGCAAGTTTTGTCTTGTCAGTTGTATGCCTACACTGTATACTAAGAGAATGGGGAATAGTTAGACATCACGTGACTAGACTGGTCCTCATTGTGAGACGCTGTATGTGACTAGTAAGCTGGTCCCCTACCCCTAAATTGTCAACGATGCAAAATGACTCCCTGAGATGAAAATCACAACATGAAAGTAACTATTGCAGATGATTACTAATTTACAACATAAATCATGTTAGAAATTCTTAAAACTTCAAGACACTGCATAAAAAAACAGGTTTGAACCTCTAAAATTATCAGGAGTAACACAAAACATGGGAGATGCTGCCAATGTCCCTGGAATGCAAGACGAAAAGAGGAGTCCATCTCGTGCAATTTAGGGATTGCTGATTGATACCAGATAGAGTATTGAGACTGTGCCGGATAAGGGGGGGGGGGGGGGGGGTTGGGGGCTATGTCTCTGTATATTGTGCTTAAGAAGGGGAGTTAAGCTAAGGTGCACTGCTTCAAAGTGGCATCCTCTGTCTGCCACCATCACTGACAACCTAATCTCTTCCAAACTTTTGTTCTTAATGCAAGGACATTAAGACCGGTTTGTGTCGTCTATGGTGTACATGTATCCCTCTTTAAAACTAATTACAAGTACTAAAGAGTTTTTCTCTAGAGATGAATAAGTACCACATGAATATGTGCAGTCACTGCTATGAATGTCATAAGTGTTGTCAACATGTTCATGAAATCAGACCTTTAATTCTGATGAACATAACTATTGATTCTACTTAATCATTTAACATTATTTGAGACTTACTCATTAACCCTTTTAACATCATCAAACAAACAAATCGAGACAAACAGGAAGTACATGTACTTTGAATGAAATATCTGAAATGTTACTTAATGATATTGGGAAATAACAAATTCACAATTACTTAAAAGTAAATACATCAAACAAACAAAAAAGACATAAACATTGCATCTTGTATACACATTTAACAATTATAAAAATTGACAACTTAAAGACTCAATGGATAGTTAGCTGACTATCTGATCTCAAACATTATAAATTTGTATATCAAGACTCTTAAATATAAATCTTAGTCTTTACTTTAACTGTAAATAATTGTTTGTAACAAATGTTACTACTATTCAAACTTGCGACTATATACTTTGCAAGTTTAAACATTGAACAAGCAACCAAGAACATGACAAGAAGATCTCCCATGATTAGCGATGGGAAATGTTTCCAGCCACTAAAAATACACACTTCACCAGACATTCACAAAATCAAAGCATGAAATCCTAAAAGTTCTGGTTTTAAACATCATAATATTTACATGTACATATAATCATGATAATACAGTCCAGGTTCTAAACAATCCAGGCTGATAAAAAAACATCTCTTACACCAGTTGGAATTGTTAAATAACACCAGGAATGACATACAGGTCTGTAGAAAAATTTATTTCCCTTGAACAAACAACATTTTATACTAATATATCGGATTCTAAAGAGAAATCTCCCCATTATATCAAATTATCTTTAATTCAAAAGAGGACCAATAATTTTGTGTAGGAAAAGAAAATAAATTTTAGGAGAGGGGGTTATGCTGCTTCCACTAATCACCCAAGGATATTTTTGTCAAACTAGTTTTATTGAAAATCGCCTAATTTTTAATGGACAATTACGCATAAAATCCTGCACCAAAACTTACTGTGGAACCATTGAATTCCTGGTGCCTCAATTTTTGTGCATATTGTGGGGCCCCTTATTAGTAAATCCTAAAAACTTATGTCCCCATCAACATGTAAATAAAATGATTATCTATGAAAATTGACCCCCTCAAAAGTTAATGATTCCATAATATTTGAACCCTTCATTTGAGATGAGCTAATGACTAAATAACAAACCTACAAAAATTAACAACACTTAAACTGTCAAATTTTGAACATTTAAATTTTAGTAAGATTGAGATGGTCCCAAAGGTTCACTTTCTATTTTCATCAAAGTTGTGGAAAACATCATGATCTGTCACTTACTATTTTTATCACAAAAAACGAAAGAGTTTACAAATTTTGAGATGGTTTGCAAAAGCATTTCATGATTTTACTGTGAGAAAGTCATCATATGAAAATTACGACGAACGATATACATCATCCTGAACTTCGGGGTTTTTTTTTTTACATAACAAAGAGCTTCTCAAAAAAAAAAAAAGGAAAAAAAAAAAAAAGGTGAATAAATGAGATGCAAAAACGAGACATGGAAGTAATAAAAAAGGCTCCAAGTTTCTTTTTCAGAAAATAAAACTAAGCTCCGTTTTAAAACCTGACAACAACTCTGTTTTCTGGTGTATTTATAAAAGTTTTAAATGAACTCTCCAATATGAAGAACAAAAAAGGAGTACATGCATACTTCTGTGAATGTCATGTATCACAATAAACAAGTATCAATTCTGTACAAAACGAAAATATCTGACGGAAAAAATATCATCTGACAATAATAAATATGTATATCAGTGGTGAGTCCATATTAATGTGTGAGGTTTATGTCCCTTTAATAAACTTTAACAATATTCCAGGTATTTGTCTGTACCAGTACATACAAAGTGTTTATATCCATATGTCTATTATCAGGCAAGAGGCATTATATCCATTTACCAGTGCACATGATGAGGAATTGTTAATTATCAGTCTATATGTATACATAAATGTGGTGTTCAAATCCATCAGTCTATAATTTAAATGAGGTTTTCATATCCACTTTCTAGCCTATAGTAATATGAAGGGTTTATATCTATTTTCCAGTCTATGATATGAAGGGTTTCTATCTCATTTATTAGTTTATAGTAATAGAAATTTATATCTATTTATCAGGATAGTTTATATCCCTTAATCATTATGTGAGAAAATTATACCCATTCATTTGCCAAAATGATAAAAGAAGGTTCTGGTAATATCTATATATCTATAAAACGTGTATTTGTCTATGATTTGTGTACTATTTTTATTGGATCATAGTTCTCATACTCTGTCAGAATACATGTACATGTACTCTTATACATGCATACAAACACACTCACTGGCTTCCTCCTCTCAGAACAACAGAACTGTCAGTTTTCCCAAGAGGACAACTCATCTCATGTCAGTGAAAACGTCAATAAGATTCTTCAGTCCGTACAGGTAGCCCTGATCTGGGCCGGAGTGGACAGTGGTGTCATTCTGGAACCCACTGTGGGTGCTGTGGGCAAAGTCAATCATGCGCACATCCACCGGATTCGAGCCCAGGCCGGCCTTGTCATTGCCCAGGTCTTTGTCTGGGTGATCGTCTTGAGAACTGCTGTCATACATGATGAGAAGTGAGCTGGAGTAGAACCGGTACGTGTCATGTGACTGAATGTGCCGATGAAGGTCCTTAAGCTTATGAATGATCGGATCTAACAAGTCTTTCCTCAGTACATAGCCGTTGTGGAGAAACTGGTGCAATGTCTGTTTGAAACCATCCACACCTAAACTTCTTCCATAGTATTTATTGACACAGACATATTTATCACTGTCTTCCTGATAAACCTGCATTAAAGAAAATACTAAAATGTATCTGTAATAATTTTATAGATAAATCTTAACTTTAAATAGATGCTCGGTCTTCTTTTTACAAAATCTTTTATTCCACAAGGGTCCTCATTGATTACCTGTGGTACTGATACATAGGGAACTAGCGTAAGTAGAGGGTCTCCAGTGAATACTTTAATACTATTATATAGGGATATGGTGTTATGAGAGGGTCCCAAAAGACTCTATATACAGATATTGCATTATGAGATGGTCCCCATTGATTACCTGCATCCCACAGATCCTGACACCAAGGCTGCTGGAGGTCGTGTTCTGACACTTCTTCATGAACCGCTCCTTCTTGTCCGGGGAGACGTCGTCCCCGTGTTGGCGCGTGCCCATCTTAAGGTCCAGGATGCTGGGGTGACAGTACTGAGCTGCCACATTCTCCAACAAGATGAATTCTGAGAGGGTGGTCAAGGACTCATTTCTACACTCACCTTATTTCAATAAAAGATTGGGTTACCACTACCTATATGAATGCTAAATTGCACCAAAATGGTACAAATTATCTAACAATGTATTACAGTAAAGCTAGAAACAAGATTCATATGCAGATCTAGGGGGTTGGGGGAGGGGGGGGGGTCTGGACCCTCCTGGAAAATTCAAATTTATTTGAATTCACACATTAAATTTACCGAAAATAGGCCTTGGTCCCCCTTTGGAAATTTTTTTTAGATCTGCTCATGAGAGTATAAACTCATTATTTGCCAAGCTAATTCATCTGTTTGTACAAAAAATTTCTAAAATTTAAGTATACAGAGACAATATACTGTATATGAGTGTGAGCACAGAGCGTGAAACAAAGGATACTGCAGTGAGTGACCGGCCCCTGGTTGGCTTTCCTCAGTTTGGTCAGGGTCTTCTTATGACAACGCAGGCTCCAGGGATTGATGTTTTCCGTTTTATTTGTTGAGTCTCGAGAGTCAAAAACCTGGTCTGTCTGAGTACTAACCTCAACACTGCCACTCCTTAGAAGTCGTAAACTTAAAAAGAAATAATTATTGCACAGCATTTTCTGAAAAATAAATTTGCTTGCTTTTTAGAAAATGCCTGGACAAAATTGTGTCTATACACATACAGAATGACAAATTGAAATGGACAGATCAACACTGAGATTCTAATAAACCCCCACACCTCATAAAAATATCAGTTACCAAACATGTTTCTTCCATAACTAAGATGGTGTTTATATACCCACAGCAAAAATGAAACAGATATCACACTTCGAGAATATCCTCTGATTGGGTTGAAAGTGACTCTTTTTGGATAAAACTCATACAGCAGCCCAATGACAGTGTTCAGATGAATTCACATTAAAATTTTGACCTTAGATGGGAAAACAACTGTGCTACTGATTTCCTTCCAGTAAAAATTACATGCAGTAATGTGAAAATTTATTAATAATTAAGACAATCTTAACTCTGAAAAGTTCTTGTCCCAAATACCCTTGTCTTTCATTGAATGCAAACAAATCATTATTCACTAAATCATCAGGAAATCCCCATCAATCAGGAAATCCCCATCAATCAATGACTTTTAAGCACACATCAACTACACAATATATACATGCCCCAGACATGCCTTGACCATCCACTTTTCAGCAATGAGCACGACATGGTATTTGTACCAGTGTAAAACTTTAAGCATTAAAGCAGGGCCAGGTATTTGAACCAGTGTAAAACAAATAGGTACCTGTGTTGTCCTTCTTCTTTCTTGACTTTCTGTGAAGCCCTCTCGGAGAATTTTTCACACTTGGATGATTTCTGCCAGTCAGCGGACGTGGGTCGATGACCCAGGATTGTCACATACCCATCACTGTCCTCGTGAATCTCCACTTCTATGGTTCCTAACAAACAAAACCATACAATAAAGGTTACTGTACTAGAGGTCATTGTACATGTAGTACTTCCAGGCTGAGGATTTTATTTCCTGGAGACTGAAATAGTCTCCTCTGACTTAAAGGTCCATTGATCTAGGATTGCATAATAGACGGACACTACAGCATATGAGGTTGTTGCCTCTGAATCCCGCTGTGAAAAGCTTGTGATTAAAATGCACAAGGTCTTTACCTCTGCATTCTGGTGTGATTTGCTACAGTATGTGGTCATTGCTGAGAATTGCTTGAAGTTAAAATATACAAAGATTTTACCTCTAAATTCTGATCTGAAGTGCCACAGTTCTGAACTCTGCAGTAAACTACAATATATGAGGTTCTTACCTCTGAACTGCAGTGAACTGCTTCAGGCTACAATATACATGCATGAGGTTCTCTGCAGTGAACTAGTTATTCTTACAATACATGAGGTTCTTACCTCTGAATTCTGCAGTGAACTGCTTGAGGTTGTGTGGGACATTGAGGTAGAAGTTGTATTCCCGTACGTTCAGTGGTTTACACACAGTCTTGTCGTCGTACTGGAACATCCCCGTGTGTCCACTGACCTGGTGTAGGAATGGCTGCAGCGGCACAGATTCATACTCCTCCCCCATAACACCGCTGCACTCTGGCATCCTCCCGATAAGGTCTGGAAATAAAATATACTCAATATTTACTCCAGATAAGGTCTGAAATATATAAACTCAATATCAACTCCTGATAAGTTCTGTAAATGAATAATATACTCAGTATCAACACTCGATAAGGTCTGAAAATGAAATTTATGATATATATACTCAATATAAACTCTGAACTACCTTCCTGAATAGTCAAATCAATAGTCAAAATGAGCTGTTAATGAGCGTTTGGGTTCGCTGTAATTTTGTCTATCTCAGCCTTGAGTTCTCACTAAACCTTGAGAGGTGTACACGCAGTCGAGTCTACACATCAGCAGCTGTTAATGAGTGCTGACACTGCTGAGGCTGCTGTAATACTGTCTACCTTAGCATTTAACAAAGTCTTGAGGAAGTATCTACCAGTAAACCATAAAACGTCAGTAGCAGAGAGAAAGCTACAGTGACCTGGTTATAGGACAAGGCTAGTTGTAATCAGCTGTACATACATCACACAGTTCAGAACAACAAACAAACAAACAGTGTAATTCTGAGAGAAAGTGGATCCTGTCTAATGTAACACAAATACACCGTATACAATATCTAACCTAAATATTTCAACATACTTTTGCAAGAAAATTCCAGAAAAATCTTTTCATTCCTCTGTTTCAAGTTTTACTAATGATGAAATAATTTACGACACATCAACTTCAAAACAGAATCAAGTTAAGTAAACAGTAAAGCTCTTAATCTAGAAAAATGCAAATATCATTCATGAGAGTCTTCTGTTTTATACATAAATACCTATAAATATACCTACAAACCAATCTCAGTAAATAAGAGTAGACAATCACTCTCCTTCCACTTAGAGCTCAGTAAAGGACAACAAAGCCCTGATAGGATTGTGACAGATTACAACCCAACATGTTACCGCCTCTCTCCACTCACAACAATAACTGGATAGCTCCAGCAGGGGCCCCTTCCAGTGCAAGGAGCGTGAATGTCAAACCGCTACCTGTCATTGTTTATATCAAGAAAAACAACACCTAATCCAAAGTGTGCAGGTACCCAGATTTTTAACAGAAGAGTAAGGCAAAGCGATTTCTTCAAACATTTCTTCATGGTATTAATTTTTGCTTTAAGTAAACACTGCATTTATACTGCATAAAATTCTTTGGGACTCTTGAGACAAAACAGAATTATTGATACCAAGATTTCTTAGCAGGAACTGTGTACTCAGAGAAACAACAAATACAGGAATATTTTGAAATGCTATTGATTTTCACAGAAGTTTAAACACAGGCTAACCTCAAGCAATTGTAAAATGTTATTGCTTTTGAGGTCAACATTAAAAAGCATTGATGTATTAGCTTGGTAATTTGTTTACATATCCTTTTGAGAGAAATCTATATTTTTACATTGAACCCAATTTGATCAATATCAGTCATTAATATTTGTTTATATTAAGAGTACTCTTAAAATGTTTTTACAGATGCCAACAGTCATTAATTAGGGGAAAAAAAGAATATAAGAGGTCAGTTTGGAATTTGTAAATGATTAAAAATAGGTTGATGTATATTTAAAAAAAAAAGACAACTGGTATCATGGATTTTTGTTCACATCAACTTTTACCAAAAAAAATCTTAAGTTTGGTTGATGAGAAAATTTAAAATGAATAATATTTCATACTGGATTGATGCCAGGGAACTTTTAAAAATTCATTTCTGTAATGTACTTTACCAATAGTTTGTATTTCATATAACTATGATCTATACTCAAACTCATCAGTCAAAGAGAAATTATTTAGTAATGTACTCACAGTACTAGTTTGGAATAGATATTCTACCAAGTAGATATTCTATTCATTTCCTGGTTTGTAGCACAGAATACATCTATAACCCTCACACACAAATTGTTTCGTTTCTGTCACTCCCTCCTTTTGACAGTGGTGGGTATTTAGTGAGTTCCCTTCTTCATTACAGAAGAGTAGCTGTAGCCTTGACCTTTTCCCACACAGTGCATTTATCTGGGAACTAGTGCTGGTCTGATTGATCAAAGCAAAACTGGGTGTAGTCAACTGGTGATACATATCAATTAGGATTTACACTGGTTATCATTAGAGAGTAGAAATGAAAAACCACTTATCTGCACTAATAACTCTAGCATAAAATCCCTATCATACTCTGCTCTTAATTAGAGATGAATGGGTGATACAAGTAGTTCCAGTTGTTTGGGGAATTCCAAATACTGGTGCTTCAATACACCAATACAATGAGTGCTCAGTTCAGTGGTATTTGGCTACATGTAAGTCATAAGGACAATGATGATTTAGCCTCTCATATCAAAGTCAAATAGAAAAGGTCTTATGAACATTTAGATAGCGCAGTTTGAGACAACAAGTAAGTTGTTTATCATGGTGAAATGCAAGGTTGCAGTCAAAACAAAATCTATCTTGATACAATATGTACAATAAGCTGAGTAATGATGATATTAATATAAAGGATCTGTGTCATTTTTAGGATATTGCCATAATTATTCATTAAGATAAAAATACAAATATACATGACTGTATTGCAAAGACATCAGACATAGGTTTTTTAATTTAATGTCTTGTTCATTTTAGGTTTATACATTCTAAGGTAAAACCGTGAAACAAAAATAAATTTTCTATCACCTATAAAATTAAAATAAATACAATCATGTACACGTATTTGTGTCCAACGAAATGAAGTTTTTAATCACCAGTGCTATGTTTTTTTCCAGCTTAAGTTTTTCATTACAAAGATCAGAGATTTATAAAATCAAATCATGATATGAGCCTTATATACCAGTAAATAGCCATGAATTCTAAGTACTGTATCTCACTTGTTACTTGTCAACTGATATTCAAACTTTGGTTGATCATCAGTTATCACTCAAACATATGGTTACACCCTAGTTAAGTTTTGTACCCTTGAAAAATTCCAAATAAAATTTAAATTTTTTCAGCTCAAGTCATGACCATGCCCCACTAATAACAAAAATCCACTTATTTTAGGGAGGGGAGTATTATAACTCACAACTGTGACTCAGTTTGTTGCTTTACAAAAAGTACACAATTCAAGTCAAGAACACAAGTACACTTTGAAACTAGAACTTTTTTTGTCTCCAACAAAAAGTAAGGGCTTTTCGACATCCCCTTTTTCCTTTTTTAATTTAAAATGTCAGGAAAAATCATATCTAATTTTTTTTTCCAAATTCTTCAACGCATTAGTATAACCATTTCTTCAATAAGAAGTTATGAGTAATGCAATGTTAAAAGAAAGATAACTCCAGAGCTGTATAAGTATAGATATACTTTTAATTTCGTTAAAAATAAATTCAAATAATTTTATAAAAGTAATCATTAACTTCTCGGACCCAAAACTTGGTATGCTAAGAGTATTGCTCTATATACGTTCTTTAAGCAAAGCGGAATAACTCTTATTAAATAAATTTTCTACCCCGGTAATTATAGAAAGGTTGTGATTTTTAAGCCCATAAAACCCCTATAAGGAGTCAAAAAGTGGCCCCTCGGACCGGTATTTTTAAGTTGCACTCTCTACTCTAAACTAAAAGCCGAAAAGATTTTAAAAATCGGATGAAAAATAAAAAAGTTACAGCTAAAGGGCTGTTTTAAACGTTGGCCCCTGCAGACCCCTTATTTTTTTTAATTGTCTACCCAAAACCTTTTCCGGTCTGCAGATTGTGTGTATCATTACACAGATGAAATCTTGTATCATTTACTTGAAAACTTTTTGAGAAAACAAACAACGCGTGAGTTTTGTTGAACATTGAAATTCCTATAGGCGATTTTCATCGACCTATAAAACCGGAAGTAGTCAATATATATTAATGAAACTCAGAATATATGTCAATTAATTCTATCTTAAGTAGCAAAATTTTCAGTTCATCAATATATAAAATTGAAAAGCACTGAAATAAGAAATAGAAATTTTTTTTTCGGAAATATCAAGAACATTTCTTCGGCTATTTCCAACAAAACATGTTTTACGTGGAAACATGACATCATAATGTACACTGAGCATGCGACGTTTAGTTTAACTTTGGTTTATGATTTGAAGCAGACAAATGAATTTTATTCTCTCTTTTACAAAAATCAAACAGTACTGTCTCTGTTTTAACCAAATAATCTGCGCTCGGCCCAACTACATATTACATTACACTCCTAACAGAGAAATTATAAACTTTTGATATGTTCATATTATCTAATTGGTTTGATAATTCATTATCATCGTCCATGAAATAAACACACCCTTAGGCTTAGGCCTGGGAACTAATTTATTTTATTTTCATTATTCAAATAACACGTTTACAATTTCTTGCTGCTATCATATGATTTCATGTGAGAAAATAACGAAATCTGATTCAAAAATACTGACAGCGATATTATTATCCAGAATTTTTAAAAAATATTTCACAATACACTCATTTTACTGTTTATTTACGCTTTCTTCGGCGACATTATGAATGGAATAATAGCATTATATAAAATTAGAGTAAAAGATATTGTTTCTTTCATAGATCCAATTAAACAATACTTACCATGAAAATTATACAACGTTATTTTAGTTATAAGCGTAGTTGCAGTCGTTAGATGCTTTTCCTACCGGAAGTGACACAAATTCTATCATTATGCTCGAGCCCGATCGAAATAAACAGCCATTCATTAAAGTTACTTCCCTTTGTCTTGGTGTGTCATGAATGACTCGAATCCGCGGGGAAAAACAAATCGTGAACAAATCTTTTGCATATTTCGGAAACGTTAAGTTTTTTTCGCTTTGAATACTTTATTTCTGGATCTGAGCATTAACTTTGAGACTAAGACTTTTTTGATTTTTAAACAGTACGTACCCTGCAATTTTTTTTAAAATAAGAATTATAGTATTTCATGATTTACTTTTAAAGTCTGAAAATTTCAGAGCATGATGATGTTAAATCAAATGCATCATTTTCTAGTATTCGTAAGTTTTAATTTCTTAGAGCAAGAATAGTTTTCATCCCCCCCCCCCCAAAAAAAAAGACTGAAACATGATACATAAAATGCATGAATCACATTGGGGTTTTTTTGTCTTATTGTGAGAGGAACGTGCTTTTTATTGTTAATCTTTAATACAATTGTTTCGATAAAGATTTTTGTTCCGACATCTGATTCCTGTAGAAAAAAAATACAGATTTTTATGGCTCTACACATAGGATATCAAACTACGGCCGTTATGTAAGATCCTCTCCCATCTGGAGAGAGCTATGCGGACTCCGGACCGTGTGGCTTGAGACGATGGCGTTCGCGAGGGGTCGCAAAAATCCCCTATACCTACAATACAAATTTTAGCGAGCGCTCGCGAGCACCACGCCTCTGGCAGAACTTGATAAAACGGATTAATGAGAATAAAATATATACCGGTATTCATTATTTCTCTTTGGATAACTTTCTAATTAAATTAATGTTTCATCAACCTTCTTTTTAATATCAACATGCAGTTTTATTATTTATTGTACATTCAATTCATTGTCAATATTCAGGGGGTACAAGATTTACAAATGCTGAGAACAAAACAATCATGTCGACAATAACTAAATGTGTAATAAACAATAAGCAACGCTGGAACACTTTTGCTTGGATCCGACCGTCAGAATAAAGGTGTTAGTCGAAGGTTTAATTTTAATCAGACTGATTTTAACAAAGGTATTCAGTTTTCAACGAACAAAAGCAGATAGTTTTATTGAATTTTAGAATGCTTAAAATTATGACGTGTAAAAAACAGCACTTGGCACTAAAGTATGAGAACTGTAGACCGTTAAAAACATTTCATTTATTCCCGCAATGATGTAGTGTAATTTTGTTTGGCATTTGACATTATCTGTTTAAAAATGGTAACATTTACTGTTTATGTACATATTTAAGTTAATATGTTTTACGGTGCTACCGTTGTGGCGAGCGCAGCAAGAATTA
>WFKH01007768.1:60498626-60508866 GCA_016163765.1 Magallana hongkongensis | reverse complement strand
CAATACTATAGCCGTGTTAGTCTATAACAATACTATAGCCGTGTTAGCTTATAACAATAATATAGCCGCGTGAGTTAAGGAATAAGGAAACATTCTTTGCGTATTATGAGGTGATCAAATACAGTCGGGGATGATCAAATCCAATAAAGCCCGAAGGGCTTTATGCTAGATTTGATGATGTCAGACTCGAGTTCTCATATAAGACGACTTTGCTATTTCTTTTAGTTAACTTTCTGATGTACATTAACAATAAATTAGTTACTTTTACTTACTCTTTACGATCAATTCAGTAATTTGTTAAAAGAAAGATAAACAATAAAATGCTTTCTTTGATGATCCATGCGGGTTATGAAGGTAGTGATCATTGCAGAAAAAAAATTACATAACGCGGGATATGTATTAAAACAAATAAGCCACCAGTATTCGATACTTCTAAACTACGTAATTTGAACTTCAACACGAGTTAAATTATCAGAAACACTTAAAAAGGTTCATAATTTTTTTTTAAAGAACCCGAATAACATCACAGCAAATTGGGCACTGCAGTTAAGTGATTATTAACTGGTCAAGGGAGTATTCATTATTTATGCAAAGATATAGAACATATATTCAGGAATATTAAGAAAAAAAATTAAATATCGATTTTTTTATATACTAGTATTAGAAATTGTAATTTGTTACACCAAAATTAATGATTCTTGAAATCAGGAAATCTAATGAATAATTCATATCAAAAATGATTTGAATTATTGATATCTTCTTTAAATTACATGTAGATAATAAATGGTAATCTTTTTTATGAAGAATTAGAATTTCTGATATCAGTCACTCTGGCAACTGTCATCATTGGTCATAGTGAGATAAGACTGCCAAACACAGTTATAAACAATTTATGAACACATTTATAAATAATACATGTAGTAACGTTCAACCACGCATAAAAATCAACCTTTAGATCCGAGATATTCTTGTAGCAAAAGAAATGAACAAATCAACAATTTCACTTAAATGAGAACTGTTTTTCTGCTCATATGTCATTAGAGATTTTTCACTAAATCTTCACCGTCCACTGTCATTCATAACATGGCCGCCATCCGTGCTTTATTTGCTCGACTTTCATTCGATGTAGGACGGTGAGGTTGAAGGGGTCTTTGCTGAGGTCGTCAGGGGTCAGTCGGTCAATGAAAGAGCCGTCCAGACCCTCCTTTTCGCACAGGTCGGCCAGCTCAGTAAGCCGACACTCGCGGAAGCAGCGAACTGTGTCAGCTACAGATAACGTGGCGAAGGTGGAGATTTCCGCGGGGGTCGGGAGGCGGGATATAGGGGACACCGCGCCGGTAGGTTTACTATCTCCGTAACGGTTGAAAAATTCCTTGTGAACCAAGACCAGGCTCTGTCGAAATTTCTGAAAAGAAAGGTTGACATGAAGTGTAACTAATTTGATTTTGTTACATGGCGATGTGAACCGTAAGGTAGTGGTATTATAAACTAACAGCCTTTACCTTAGGTATGCTTGTGTAATACTGGTCAAGGTTTTGGGATGAAAATGGTACCTGCATAACGCTCACTACACCTTTTTTAAATAACAAAACATAGTAAAATATAGTAAAACCAGTACGCTATGACAAAACATCTTGCTGATAAGTTCCTAGCGAGTCAATTTGTACCTTCGTTCATGGGCATGCCGTGTACCGAGGCAGTTTCTATCGTCATCGCCGGAAACGGGACCTGCTGCTGCTCCTGAAGAGGCGAGACTCTTCTACTGACCACATTCTGTGCAAGACCAGCTATTACTGCAGCATGGTTCTGTGAAGAGCTGTTGCTACGGTTTCTCAATGGAACATCGGGGGCTGTGCTAGGGGTGGGCTGTGTCGTCTGCGGCGTGCCTCTGATTGGAGTTAATGGTTTCCTTTTCAGCAGTTTACTCGTGCTTGCCATGGAAATGTATTCAGCTTCGTCGGCATTTTCAGAACTATCCGAATCACTTAACGTCTGATAGTCATTAACAGCTGTAAAAAATGCAGAAACATAAAATATATTTATCATAAGTTAAAATATAAAACAGACATACTATTGGTTGCTCCTAACGTCTCAGAGCTACGATTAGTTGTTATCGATGTCTTACAACTACGATTGGACAATGGTTTAGTAGGAGTGTTCGATTTGGAGTTCCTATTACTGCCACCGCCGCCGCTGTTGTTGTTATTGTTGAAGAGTTGTCGTCCTAACTCAGGTGGTAGCTTATTTAACGTCAGACCGGTCTCTGCAAATGAACACCAGGGATTGTAGAGTACACATCTGCTAATGGAACAACCTGATCATACGGTTTATTTAAAAACAGTGATCCACTATAAATGGCACTATTATTATTAATACAGAATCTAGATAGGATGTGCCATTGGTGAACAACTTTTCGGCGAACATCTAGAGTTGATGATGCCTGTATGAACAGGAAACAAGTTTTAAGTGAACAATTGGGTTAAAGACGAGAATCCAAAGTTTACAATCCTAGGTGAACATTAATTTCATAGTTAAGCACTTCTAGGTTACCGTTAAGGTGGTAGGTGTGGCCAGTTAACTACATGTACTACGACTATGTAGGTGAACATCCAGTACCCCATGTGTCAGTTTGAATCGTTCTTTTTAAACAGACAGTGGAAAACTTCTAGGTTCATCTACAGAAACCAATGTCTCTGTATGAACAGATAACCACTTCTAGGTGAACATCTAAACTCCGATATGTTCAATATGATTAAGATGGTGGTGACCATTAAAGACTACATGTATATTTCTAGTAATCTCCTTAAGAAGAAGAGCTCAGTATAGAAATACATTATATTTGGAATTTTTCTTTACTAAATGACAGTTTATGACTAAAAAAAGATTTCTAAAATTTTAAGGTAGATGTGATGGGTAATGTCTCCTTAAATCCGTCCGTATATTTTTTAGTGTATCGTAGAGGATCGAATTTAGTAGTCTAATCTTTGATGTGTCCACTTCAAAGTGAACAAATGTCGGGTTTTGTAAATAAATGCAAATATTTTCCAAAGGCAGATGATTATATTCTTTTTTTTCATTAAAAAAGCATGGTCAGGATTTGGTCAATTTTTTTTCTTCAATTTTTTATTGTTTACCATGCTTTAATAATGCATTTCTACTGATCAACAAAACTTTAAGTGTCAATCGTAGAGTTACAAGCAAGATACAGAGCTCATAATTCTTTGTTATGTAAACAAGGCTCATGCCATGTTTTTGTTTACATTGGTTCAATACACTGGTAAAAGTTCATTTTTAAGCTGATTTTTTTTTATCTGCAAATTCGTTTTGAGCAGAAATAAACTGTTCCTAGCGTTTGTCACATTCATTTTAGGTCTAAACCTGGAATTTTCTTTTCAACATTCAAAATGTAAACAAAAACATGACCTGAGCTTTGTTTACAAAACACAGAATTGTGAGCTCTGTATCTCGCTTCTAACTCGACGACTGACACTCAAATTTTGTTGACTATTAGAAATGCCTTACTGAAGCATTGTAACCATTAAAAACCGAAAAATAAATTCTGACCAAAATCGTGACCATGCCCCTTTAATTTTCGTGGTTTTTAACTTATATTTTAACTATAAGCCTAACTTCAACTAATGATTTCATCCTTTTTAAGCGGCTAGCGTATATATACGCTTTACACTTTATGTCATGTTACCAAAACTGTTGCGCAACAAGATGCTTAGTCAAAGCGCTACCTATGATGAATCAAAGAATTGAGATTACTGAAAGCTGGTCCAGTTTGATGTATGTTTATCGCATTTTTTGAACAAGACTGTTGATGAAGCAAGCAATTACTGAGTTTTGATTTAGAGTTGGGCAATGAAACGACATATTTAATGACAACAATTTACTGGATTGGTATGCAAGTTTGAAAGAATATCATTTCGAGAAAAAGCAATACTAGTATTGTAGTACATTGCGCCAACAATAACAACGTCCTCTGGTTCTCTATGCAATAGAATTAGGTTTGTAATGAAAGTGATTTTGTGATGAACATACATGCATACACAATAACACAGACTATATTTCACGGTAAAAATCCTAATACACGTAATAATTTCTTAAGAGGGCTCGATGGTTGTGGCCATTTTTAGACTATATTGATCTCCTTACGAAGAAGAGCTCTATATAAAGATATAGGAAAATACTCAACTTTTAAAGCTAATATATATGGAATTTTCCTTTACCAAATGAAAGTTTATAGCTTAAAACATCATTTCTAAAAAAAAAATTAAGGTAGATCTGATAGTTAATTTGTTGACCACCCAACCGCCTTAACTAAATAAATGTGGGATCGCAAGTTGTAGACACTACTGCTGCCCCCCTACATTTTCATAAAATGCAACTAGATGTGAATTGTGCAAGTTCAAATGGAGATAACTACCGACGAATGTTGTATATTTTACTCTAGGCTTCTGATATTTTTTTTTTTTTAAAACTCGTGAAAAAAATAAAATAGCGGGATGATGGTATCCCCCTAACTTTTATGTGAACCGACTTGAAAGATGATTTGATAAATTTTAACTGGAGTCCTATATTTGGTACTCTATGTGTTCAAACTTAAAAAACTTGGTTTCATTTTTTGAAAACCTCGAAAAAGTATTAATAGCGGAAGGATTTGATCCCCCTATCTTTTATGTTATCCGACCTAAAAGATGATTTGATTAATTTGAAATGTAGTCCTATACTTGGCACAATGTGAGCAGGCACGTAGCACCAGAGGGGGCCAGGGGGGCCTGCCCCTCCCCCCTCCCCCCACACACACTTTTTCTCGGAGCAACTATTTTTCTTTTTGGGGAGTATGTAAAAAATTGAAATGAAAATAAGGAAATTAAGAGTAAAAGTGAGTTATAGATATACCACGCCAGTCCCCCCCCCCCCCCCGGATTAGGACCCTGCAGATTTTGGAAAGGTTTTTTTTTTGTGCTTGTCAAGATTTTTTAGATGAGTCCCCCCCCCCTTCCCTCACACACACACACACACTTTCAAAAAAGATGCTACGTGCCTGGTGAGTTTTCAAACTTGAAACATTTGTTTTTATCAATCATAAATGCGCATCCTAGCAATTGGTAGACAGTATACAAAAATAATTTTTTGCTATTTTTTCAAATCATTTTAGAGATAGAACACATTGATATTCCAGAAAATGGAGGATATTGGCTTGTCTTACACTAAAATGTTGATTTTTTCTGAGCTTGTACAGAAACTCTACAGTACCCCAAAATAAAATCTTGATGCAAATATTCCCAACAACTTGACAACACGCTTGCTAACCGCTTTCCAGTACTTTCAGTACTTTGCTTACATATACCCGGTATGACTATCTCTTTGGCCTAAATTTATTTTTACTTCATCTTCCTCCTCATTTCTAAATCAGACCTGGGGGGTTTTCAATTCACATAAGAGAATACCTTTTACTGTAAATAATATAAAGATACTAAAATTATCATAATAATGCATGCAATTGTTTGGAGGTACGAGACAGCGTGACAATGAGACACATGTGTACGGGTCTAAGAGGGTATAAGCTGGGTGACGAATGACCCCGCCTTTTCAAGGATGGTGAGGATGCATCAAACTTAATTACAACGAGTTAAAATAAACTTGTTTCCAAGTATAGCATAATAGTTATCTCTTAAAATAACATGATGTTAGAAACGCTTAAATTCAAAAAACAATTAACTGTCACTAATTAAATCATGCTGTATTTTGACTTTTTAGTTTACATAAACCCGAACTAATCTCGATAATTAAAATATTATCATTATAAACGATTTTAAAGCTTCACATTCAGGACACTTTATAAACCATTACCTAGTTTCTTTACGATTTCTGGTGTGTTCCTGCCCGGTGAATTGTGTATTGTTATGTCGGTGGCTTCCTCACTCGGGGGTCTGCTTCGGGCCGGGAGGGGAGGGACAGCACACAGCTTGTTCTCCAGGGACGAAAAACCGATGCCCCCGCGGTGGATCTCCTTCATGGTCTCGGGATTGGACATTTTCCGCGGAGGAAGAACGGGTAATTTGGCACCAAACGAACTCAATAGTCCAGTCCTATGCCCGACACTGGGTGGCTGAGGATTCACTGAGACAACGTTAGAGTGATCCACGGGCACTGATTGGTTCATTAAACGGGTCTTCACTAGGGGAACACTCTTCCCAAAGGAACTAGGGATACTGCTGGATCTCTGGGGTACGGGCGGGGGGCGTTTCTTCTCCGCGCGGTTGGTCACCCTGGGACTGATTTGAGAAACGGCGGGTGGGGTCTCGTTCTTCAGACAGATCTGTACCTCCACGTCGTTCGCCTGGGTCATCGCCACGGTCAGTTGATTGTCCGACACCCGGGACCCGTCCGGTTTAAGTTCGTGTCCAACTATTGCCACCTCGGACTCCACTCGCTCCAAGGAGAAGTAATTCACTTGACTGATGTCCATAACTGAGCTAAGCTCCGGCGGTGTCTCCATGAATCTTACTTTAATCGGTAACGAGAAGTTTCTGATCACGTCCTTGAAACACATGATATCGTTCTTGGGAATCCGTGAAAATTTTCCCCTTTGAAAAGGACGCAGGCAGACCCGTTTGTTACCACAAGTACAGTGTAGTCCCTGTCCACTCGCCACCTTGTCCAGTTTCAGGCATGCGCCCCAGGAGAGGTCAATCTCCTCCCCCTCCCCACCCTCCTGGTCCAATGTCACAACCTTGATGGGGGAATCCACGTGCACGTGTCCGGGGAAAAGGTGGATGAGTTCTTGCACCGATTTATACACGGTCTCCGATCCGGTGTAAACGTATACGGGAGCATTGTGATTGAGGGGGATCTGTAGATCAGTGACGTCACCGTCCATTAGGGTGGCACGCGTCATCACCCGCCGGAGTTCGCTGACCTCCTCTAGCCGAATGACGTCGCCCGTGGACAGGCTCTCCTGTTCGTTTTGACTGTACACGCCTTCAGTGACCCTCACCGTCCGGGGAAGACCCATTTTATACACCACATCGTGAATGGTGTACGTCTCCAAAGACCAAGCCGTCTTGCCTTTCGTCTCCATTATCATCCACGGATCATGACTGATGGCAGAATTTGGTCATTTGACTAATTTCAGGAAGAAACAATACAAGTATTTTGACAGCCTTGAATACATAGGGAAGTTGGATTTGTATTTATAAATACTTCCCGTTTGTTTATGCAGACAAGGAAAACATTTAATTTAATTTTACTTTTCAAAAATGATCAATATGAATCGAATCATTGGCGATAATATCATTACTTTGTGGTGTCGTGGTCTACGATGTACCGTGGGAATTTGCTTTGGTAAAGCGAGCTTTAACTCCTACCCGCTGCCGATGTGAAATCGTTTCTTTTTTTTTTAAGGCGACTAGAACAAGGATTATTACGTAATGGCAATAAGTGTATAATCTATACGTAATCTCCTAATACACTAAGTGAGGAAGACTGATAGTGGATTTTTGACGATAATAAAATTACTAGACCGGAATACCAAGCTTCTTAAAAGTGATATACAACAAATACTTGAGGAATAATTTTCGATTTTTGCTAAACATTTTACAACATTTTCAAAAGATCAATAATGGGATATTATTTACATTAAAGAAAAATTTAGCTGTATAAATCAATTTAAATCCATTTGGAAGTATGTCCTAAAAATAACGGAATAAACCAATACCAATTTTATCGTAAAGTTTTAAGAAATCTTTAGTGTTTCCGATGATTATTTCTAGTTTTTATGTGCCACTTTTTGTACTCCGTACTAATACAACTCGATAAATTAAGGTTAATTATGTGCAGAGTATTTTTATTCTTCTTACAATAATTGATAAATATAACTCGATATCATCTCAAGCAATTAAGTTTTTATCTAAAAATAAAGATCAAGTTCACAAATTATAAGATGTTATACATGTATGTTTCAAACGAATATAACTCATAATTGGTCATATTTACCACCCGATGGTCAAAGAAAACTGATAAATGTCCCACCATACCACACAGATACTAGTATTTTACCCAGCCTTGATGTTTTTCTTTGGTAAATACACAAGGAATAACAAAAAAAAAAAAAATACACAGGGATTTATTTTAAAGAAAACGTCATTACCCGGTATCAATGACATTGGGATTCCCCCGAGCTACCCGTGGACAATGAACAGGCATAGTTGACATTTTTATTTCCCGAAATAAAATTATGAAGTAAAACTAAACACGTCTACGCAATAAGCAGCTACGTTTACGCCAAAAACGCAAACGCATTATATTTTTAGGGGGGGTAGGGGGTATAATACATGTCATTGTTTTATTTTTGAAAGGTTTGTTGTTGTTTTTAAATTCAAAGTGCTTATAACCCTTGATATGAATTAAGGCTATAAATATTTCATTTCATTCAATTTTAGGTAGCAATTTGGACTTAAAAAACGGATTCAAAAAACCATTTTCTTTTCAAAACATTTTTGCATACAAAAATAAATCAGTTCATTACCATAAATCAAGCTTCCCGTTTGACCAGCATCAGATAAATTAACAACACCCCAGCTGCAGCGATCTCGGAGTTTTGCGATCGTTAGTGAGATAAAGAACCCCTGCGTACTGTACGTCAGACTTGGCTAAACAAAGCAATGAACGAGGAATTTGTAGCGCTCCAGATTAAAGAACACCATATAATTTTGCCTCTTTTATTCAAATGAAATCTAATTCTATATTCTACAGATTGTATAGGTATTTGGCTTTAATTAGATTCACACATTGGACCAGGCATGTATTAGGGAAGGATAGAGAGTAATTCCATCTGTTGTAAATAAAATCCGTGCCTCTTCTTTGCCTAATGTCGATCTCTCTTGTTCACAAGTTCAGTTTTCTGTTAATCTTTTCGGCTCATCAGCTTTATATCCAAAATGCACAGCTGTTGTTTGAAGACTTTACTTAAAAAGTCTCCGGTGTACTCTAAATGATGATAAATAACTGATATCAAATTGCATTCCGCTCTTTTTTATGATTAGTAATCTCTAAAATATCATATATGCGCTACGATCTTCACTTTTCACGGATTCTAAACCTCCCTCCGATTCCATACTTTTAAGGCAATTACAACACAGGCGAACCTCGTCACATTGAACTTGAGAATCGGTTGTTTTAACGTTAGTATATGACTTTCCTGTTTGTATTCTTCTTGTTCGTTTTGTTACTTTAGAGCTTCTGTCAGGAATGAAAACTTGCACTGCCTTATCTGCAGTACTAGTGTTACTTTCAAAAGTTGAATTGTCTGCTGATGTGTCATCTCGCAGTTCATGTGATGTGTTATCTCGCAGTTCATGTGAATTGTCTGCTGATGTGTTTTTTGAATTGTCTGCTGATGTGTTTTTTGAATTGTCTGCTGATGTGTTTTGTGAATTGTTAGACTCATTTCCAGCATCAATATTTTCTTCTTCTTTCATCAATTCCTCCAAAACCTATTTTCATAAGAAAATTAAAAAGAGCATGCCATAAATCTACATTTTGATTTACAAAATACTTGAACTACAGACTTTATCTAAAGTCAAGATAGTATCTTACCTCTAACCTTCGTCGTTTTCTATATGCCCCGTATGGCCTCGGTGTTTTGTTACTACTGGCAGCACTTTCTTTGTTCGTTGCCCAGGGAATGTCGGGGACTGCATCATCCTTCAGCTGTGCACGAGCATTTGGGTACCCAAGTTCGGCTAACCTGGATGGATACCTTAAGTACTGACTTGGAGAAAAGTGCTTGGCACACATTCTACTATGAATTGTCACAACAAAATCCTTTCTGCGACAATAATGTATCCATGCTTTTTGACGAGCCTTATCTTTCGGAAAACCAAAAAATGACACATTTTTCACAGTGGAACGGGTAGTACAATTATAAACCACGCAGTACACCATTTTTGTGCTCTGTGGAAACAGAGTTGGTTTCTAAACATTGAGTCAAGTCTGTCGTCCCGAGGGTTTCCGATCTGGCATACTCTAAAACCTGGCCTGGCCTGGCCTGGCCCCATTGGCCTGGCCTGGCCTCAAAGTTGGCCTGGCCTCACTTTTGGCCTCAAAATTGGCTTGGCCCAAAATTTTGGCCTGGCCTCAAAAATTGGCCTGGCCTCAAATTTGGCCTCTAGAAAAATTTTTGGCCTCAAATATATTTTTTTATTTTCTTTACATATTTGATGATTTTATT
>WFKH01007768.1:60450040-60472801 GCA_016163765.1 Magallana hongkongensis | reverse complement strand
ATCCTACAATCAGAGAATCATAATCAGGGGAGTCCTGTACCCCATTCTATAATCAGAGAATCATAATTAATCATAATCAGGGGAGTCCTGTACCTATCCTATAATCAGAGAATCATAATTAATCATCAGGGGAGTCCAGTATACCAAACTGTAATCGGATAATTTTCATTCAATCAGCAGAAACTTAGAGGTAATTACAAATAAAAATAAAAATTTTAACAACTTAAGCCTAATTGTTATTTTGTCATATTCATTTTATTGCACATACATGAAAATTGCTTCATCTCTTCATTCCAAAAATACCAGTAATACACACTAGCGGACTGTACGTGGAATGTTACAGTTAGTAATAGTAAGATTCATGTAATTGTCACTTAAACACAAGTACATGTACAATGTATTTAAAGAAGATATTCCATAGAGAACATTATTTTATCTTTATGTATAAATTTTATACAATATAGATCTATGAAGATACTTACTTGAAGAAGATACCAAAATGTGAAAAACATGTTGCTAAAATTTTCATCTACAGGGAAATGGCCAGGAATGGATGTGCAAGTCTGTGCACAGAAAGTACAAGAAAACAGTATAAAACAGTGAAACTGATGTAAATCTTACACATCAAGACTGATCTGATACAGATAGAGATAAAATTGAAAATATTTCATAACTCCACTACTTGACTTTGTATTTGGGAGAGGATTTATATAGGCTTTGTACTATTACCCAATCCATTTAAGTTATCAAAAAAGTATGTTTATATTAAAAATATTTGGTTTACACACGATTAACTGACCAGGACTAGGTTGATGAAGTTGATGGTTGTCTCCCTTACTTCTGGGTTGACAGCCCACTGCAGTAAAAGAGCGACATTGTTCTCCGCAAAAGAGATGATGATTTGTCCTACTCTCTGACAAACATCCTACATTGTATACAAATAGAAACCTCATCCAAGTAATGCTGAAAATCTTTCCTTTGTACTTCACAAAATTATCTTTATATACATGTACATGTGTAATCATAATTATGTGTATGTATATGCATTTTTTTTAAATTACAAGAGCAGGTGTGTACCATATCTAGAGAATCTCTGGCTTTCATGAAAGAGTCCTGCAATCCTAAAACACATGGCAGGTACTTCTTCATGGTGTTGTGATATCTAAAATTCATTAGAAAATAAATAGGATCAGGGCGATTTTGTCTACCAGATTTATCAAAGTGCCATTTATAATCGTAATTCATTATATCTGATAACTTTATGGGGTTTTTTTTAACTACAGGGAATGAAGCTAACTACGATGTAAGCATGAATTCATTATAAGTGTGTTCGCCGTAGTGTTTTACTGTATGGTCCTAAAACTTCCCACTGAAGATCTACCTTTCATTGCTGGGATGGGAGAAGACATTGACCAGGGTCTCCACAGCCGTGTCAAACAGGTCCTGGTTCTGGAGACACTGGAACGTCAATAGGATGATGTCCTCCGCCTCACAAAACACCGAGCCCAGGTCTAACCAGCTGGAGAAGCACTGCAGGGCCGCCCGCTTCACATCGGTCGGGGCACCGGGCAGCAACAGGCTATGCAACAGTGGCAACACTGCAACAAGTTTACACACGTATACACTATCACATTAACAGACGTATACTGTAGATTCCTAATTAAATGTAAAATAACAAGAACACCTCAAAGATTATCAATCATAATGTTTACACATAGTAACATGGCGAAGTAATACATGTAGATACAGTGTCAGAGGTAGATGGAGATGGAACAAAGTCAGCTAGCATTAATTACCGTGTTTAAGACTTTTGTTGAGCTCCCCATTCAGAACAAGTCTTCTGTTTTGACTCAAGTTGGCACTGAAAAACTAATTGAGATAAATACTTTATTTAACATTAGAATAATAAAACATCATTGATAACTCAATCAAAGAACGAGGTCATGTTAACAAACAGATAAACAGACAAACGGATAGATGACGGACCTCTTCAGGAAGAACACGCAGAATTTCCAGTAACACCTGGCATCGCTGCTCCTCCTACAATTTAACCAGGACACCTGTCAAAACTTAGCTCCTTTAATACACAGAGTCTGAAGAGAGATAAAAATATCAACAATACCCACTGTGACATTCTGTAGTGATTGAAATGTGGAGATGAGTTGAGGGACAGGGTCCGGCCAGTCCTCGGGGGTCATGTGTAAAATCAGGGACGCCAGCTGTAGCAAAATAAAGAAAAGGTCATGTGTAAAATCAGGAAGAAAAAGAGTTGACCATGCAACAGGTCTAAGCTATTTATTACATGTGTAATGGATGCCCTTTGTAGCATATGCTGGTGTCTATAATTGAGTACACTCACCGAGACACAGAGTCGGGTGGTAATGATTTTGTCTCCGCTGCACAGCTCCATTATTTTCTGTAGTAACCTGGTTCGTAGATTGTCATACTGATCATGAGGCACCTCAGACCTGATGAAAGAGAACATTCATAAAATCTCCTAATACCCATCTGCATGCCAAAGAGTTTAAAATACTTGAACTTCATCACTAGCAGCTTAGAAACTTTTATTTGATGAATAAAGAGATGAATTCAGAGTCATCTTCCTCAAAACAGATTCAGCAGATAAGTGAATCCCATTTACAGTTTTAACGTCAACTAAGATATTTAACAAAAGAACTTTACCAGTATCTTGAAATTTTTGCATAAAGAGTATTAGCTCCATAGAATCGCACCTCCACAGTCTAAAATACAGAAGAAAATGATAACTCATTAACTGATGTTAGTTAAAATAAAGAATATTTTAAATGAATGCATTGTAACTACATGTATATACATCATATAAATTCAAGAATGAAGGGACTTAAAACAAACTTTATGACATAATCATGTGACAGAGGAAGAAGTCGCACCTTTTCAGGTGAGAGAAGGTCCCAGCAGAAGCCCCAGGCTTGGGGGGAGATCTGGGTGAGGGTCAGCCACTGCTGGATCTGTTGCTGTTGTCCGCCTGAATAAAACTGGTGTACAGCCTGTGTCAATATAGAGAGTATTAGTACAGCCTTAATTGTTAATAAAGAGTAAGATTAAATTTTGATTTGTTTATGGAATTTGGCTACAAATTAATTGCTCAATTTCTTTACTTTTCATATACAAGTGAGGTGGTTGGGGCTATATGGACTACGGGTATTGGCCTGGGTAGCTCAGTGGGAGAGCTCCTGAATTGCATGCATGTTCTACTACAGGCCCCGCCAGCCATACATTTCCTCTTTTCCTACTACACAAGTATAAATGAATTTTAATTTTAATTAGTTTGAATGAATTATTACCTGTTCAATACATGAGGCTGACAATTCAGACGTCATTTCATCACTATTCAGCAAACAATATCTCCAGCAATATCTACAAGCATCCAGGCAATCAAGTCACTTATACATGGGTATCCACATGATCATGTACAAATCAATATTCTCAATAATTTACAGATTATCCCACCCTGACATAGGCCCTACTCTAAACTTTGACGTTGATTATGAAGAACATAATATAAGTAAACGTTTTGTTTTATCTCATTAGAAAGAACTTTGAACAGCTCTGTTTCACATAAACACAAAAAACACCCCCAAAACTGATTCTCTAGAATAGATTGATTGAATAGTCTTATTTTGTCAGATTACTTTTTGTTTTATTGTAAAACCGGCATACCTGAAATATAATCAAACAGCTGTTGGAAAGTCAAATAGGTGAAATATCTTAGTACGTCATTTTTGAGGGAAATTGAAAACAAATTAAGTCGGGCTCGTTGTGCGTGGCGAAGAAGACGCTTGAATTTTGGTAACAAGTGAACTCGGCACCTGGTGAATTTGGCACCTGCGTAAATAGTGAAGTCGGCACCTGGTAAACTCGGCACCTGGTAAACTCGGCATCAGGAATCTGGTGAACTCGGCACCTGGATATTTTTTTATTATCATAACTTTAAATAAACATAGAAGAAATACAAAACCTCGTTATTTTTTTATTATCATAACTCAGATTATAAAAAAAAAACATCGAAGAAACACAAAACCATTATGCAATTGTGACAAATAAAAATTTCACGTATTCCGTGAATAAAAGCAGTTAAAAACAACTAACTACAAAGATGATATATATGATTAATATAATAATTGAATATAAAAACGAAGAAATAAGGTAGATTTGTAAGAATATTAATTTATTTCCTATATAGAACAGTAATATAATTACGTATACACAACATCAAAGGTACTGTACTTAAGCATGTGTTATCCAGTGTGTACATTGTTTTAATTGCTAAAACAACAAGATGACAGCGGGGTATTCCTAGTATACATGGAAGGGGCTACCAGGTGCTATTAGACGGTGTATTACCCGTACACATAGAAGGGGTGAGGTACTAATTATGAGGAGGTTAATGAAGAGACCCTGTCAACACATGGGCTTCCCAATGTCACTTTTTCTTGCGACTTCAAGAAGACAACAGCGAAGACAACATGAGTGGTAAGTAAAATATATTTTTTAAATTATAAACACATATATTTAAAATAACAAATTTAAAAAGAAAGTAAATATGTAATTACTATGCATATATTAATTGTTTGTAGATTTATAAAGTTCACATGAATCCCCTATAAAATAATATCTACTTGTATAATTATGAAACTAATTAAGATATTACCATTATACTCTGACTATTTATGGAATATTTATGAAATATTTTAATTTTATGACCAAGGCACCACATCAATTGATTATTTTTAAATAGCTGACAATTATTAAAATAGAGTATATTAAATAAAAATGAGTTTATATACTTTGAATATATACAATTTTAAAGATAAAGTTTATACTTGATTCCCATATCTACATGTATGATTAATATGAAACTTATTAAGACATCACCAATAGATTCTTACTATTTATTGAGTATTTATGAAATATTTAAATATTTTAATTATATGATCAAGGCACTATGCAATATTTCTAGTTTAAGATCACTAAAAATAGGAAAATATATAAATTTACACTGTATAACCCAACTTTCAATGCTACTGAATTTACACGTCTTGTAAAACATTGTATTAACTTTCTACAATCAATTATACTTTTGGAAAAATACATGAAATTTCAAAACTATTCAACAATCAATGAAAATATGTTGAAAACAACTGATTCTCAATCTTCTATCTAGGAAGTTAACCTTTGTCTTGATACTTGTGCTCCAACACAAAAATACTTGTCAAAGTATAAATTCTAAGAATGTATTTTATCTCTGATTAGTGCAATACTTTTTAGAGGAATTCATTTGAACTCTCGCTCTCTCTCTCAGGTGGTAAATACCGGTATTTCCAGTCCCAGTAAATACTACTGTTTTCCACTAACCGAGGAAATACAAATTTATAATCTTTATTTCTTTAGTTTGTTCAATGTAAAACTTATGTTTAGGATAAAAGATATTAACAATAAGGATCAAAAACCAATTCATCATACTTTCCCATTTCACTGTCACTAAAAAATATGAATCTTAAATTCACCAGATATCACCTATTCCAAAAGACTTCTATAATAGCTGCTAATGTACCAATTTTAGTCCATTTTTTTTAACTTTAAGTTTTGTGTTTTACAGATTTATAATTCAAAGCACAAAATAAACTGTTATAATTGAACCAGTTGTGGAACGGTCCATGCAGGATGAGTCCCTCCACGATGCCACCATTCCTGTCGATGATGCAGAGGACATCATGGTGGAGTATTACATGGTAGACTCTGGCACAGAACGAGGCAAAAGGAAGCTGGTTGATAGCACTGGATTTAGCTACACCGTAAAGGTAAGGCCAAAGGAAAGGGGAAAACGTAAAAGCTCATTTAAAAAAAAAAAAGATGACCTACGTACCTTATTTCAAAATTTGATGAAATAGGAAACACAAATATTTTTTGGGGGGGCTAAGATAATTTGTTAAAACAGAGCAGAATTTATGCTGATGTGCAAATCATTAAACGTCAAAGCTGCATGATGTTGAAATAGATCTAATGATGTTACAATACTCAATTCTATCTAATTTTTTTTACAGAAACAGAAGAACGACCATGTTTTATGGAGGTGTACGAAACGGTCCAAGACCATCAACTGCCCCGCCACAATTATCCAGGATGGAGATGACTACAGACCAGGGCAAAAGCAGCACATCCATGCAGGGGACCCTGGATCTCATATTGCACTGAGGATTAAAGCAGAGGTATATTAATTGAAAATTAGATCATGATTTTTTATTGACTTAAGTGTTTAATAATAAATAATAAATGTGAAAAATTACCAACCACAATAGATTTTATTTCACAATATTAGGAACTTTCAAATTTAATTTCCATATATAATGTACTAACATAGTGAAACTTCATCTTTGTAAAAAAGTATTCATTAAGTTTTTTGGTAAAAACACCAAAACTTTCTTTTTTTTATATCATAACAAATAATAATTAAGCAATCAATATAATTACAGGTCAAACAGCAGGCCAAAGATGCTAAATTTGAGGAGAGAAGTTCTTCCATTGTGGAACAAGCCATCAAAACACATGGAGATATTTCAGCACCAGCGGGCAGCAGGCCAAACCCAGGGTACCTGATTAGAACTGCCAACAGAGTGCGACAGATGGACAGACCCAAAGACCCATCTGACCTGCATGACGAGGTGGGTTACATTGAGAAAATCATAACCAATGTTATCCAATAATTATATGCTTGACTCAATTAAGGTCAGGCAAGACATATATTCTACTATTATCTTTCACCACAAGATGAAATTGAATTTATTAATTGTTACATCACTTGGGATAGTTTATGCTTTATATACCAAAAATCCCCAGGTTGGCTGCAAGCCAATCAAATTAACCAAAATTTAAATTATATGTTCATGAATCAAATATTTTTTGCAGTTAGATCTGGACTTCTTGGAGAGGCATGCTCCAGGATTCCTGCGCCGGGACCTATTGGTTGGGGACAGAAGACATCTGATCTTCTTCACCGAGAGGCAGCTGGATCTTCTGGCTAAAGCAAAGACCTGGTACATGGATGGCACCTTCCGCTGTGTGAACCACCCCTGGAAGCAGATGTTTTCCATCCACGGATTTGTAAAGTCTGGGCAGCACATTAAACAGGTCCCTTTGGTGTTTGCCATTATGTCAGGGAAGAGCCAGGAGGATTACTACCAGGTAATGTCTCTGATTGTACTTTTTGCAAAACCAATATGTACGCTCTTCTATCTGGATAGAGCTATGCAAGGTTCCGACCATGGCTTCAAAAGATGACAATATGTATTTTTTCTATAACAATACACAATATAATTAAATACACACTTTATAAGTTGAGGCTATATATATTTGTTGCATGTTGCAGGTGCTGCGGTTCATTGACCATCAACTCCCAGAAAGCATTGCTTTGGAGGGATTTGTTGCAGATTTTGAAGCAGCACTGTGGAAGGCCTTAAAGGACCGGTTCCCTGGAACACCCATCCAAGGCTGTGTGTTCCACTGGACACAGGCGGTGTTTAGGAAAGTCCAGGAGCACGGACTTTAGGTAAATGTAAATTCTAATGCACTTGAATGCAATTCCTACAGGTAAAACTTAGTTAATAATTCAGTATTTATCTGATACATTTTGTAATCAGCACAGATAGCATTTCTTAGGTATAATATGTTAGCAATTGGTTTTTAGCAGTTTGGTATGGCAATGATGTTGTCCATGAATGAATAAAATTGTACTAGTATTTTTATTCAAGGTACAAATACTCATACATGTTTATTTCTTACAGACTGCCTACAACAAAAAGGACTCGGTCTATAAGTTCGTGCGCCAACTCCTGGCCCTGCCATTCCTCCCACCTGAGCACATTGAGGAGACCTTCCTACGTCTGGATGGGCGTGCACCAGAGGTTCTTGCTCCAGTGATGGACTATGTCTACAGGACGTGGATCCGCTCATCAGTCTTCAAGATCCATCACTGGAGTGTGTTCATGACGTCCATCCGGACGAACAATGATGTGGAGGGATGGCACAACCGCCTAAACACCAGTGTTGTCACCAGGGGATCGGTTCCCTTTTACCATCTCATTCTTGTTCTGTATCGGGAAGCGACCAACATCACAGTGCAGATGAAGATGGTATCGGAAGGGAAGATCCAGAGGTTCCAAAGGAAGAGGACATTACAGGTGGAAGGTCGGGTGTTCAAGCTGTGGAACAGCTACTGCGAAAGATCAATAACTGCGAGTGAACTTTTAAAGGGCTGTGCATCTATTTATGGACCACCAGCTTTGAACATGTGATTTGTTCAGATATTGTGATATCGACAGCTGTGCCCCCCCTTCGTGAAATGTGCATCTTGTAAATAATGTAAAAATGTTTTTAACTTATGAAGTATGTTTGTTATTGTTACTGCATTTAAAATATCTTATTTTGTTTTATTGAGTTTTTTTTTTTTTTGCTATTACTGTTTTTGTTATTCGTTGTGCCTATGTTATTCATAATGAATAAAAAGATGGATGTAGCTAAGAATATAATCATCGTTGTTGTTCTTGAAAGGATTTTAATAAATTAAATTAGACAAAATTGCAAAATGAGTTAATTGAATATACAACTACAAGCAATATAAAAGTTCACACAGTATCAATAATTTCAGTGGCAAGTTAAAAAGTTGCTCTTTAATGGTAAAAAAAATGTAGTAAACATACTACAATGCAAGAAATTAAGGACAATGTTAAGAAATGATAAGAAAATGATACAATGATAAGAAAATGATTTAAAAACCACAAAATAATCATTTCTTATATTTAATCTGTCTCCTTTAATTATTTCTGCCTATAGTAATTATTGTAAGTATTTTTACTACATTTAGCAATAATATGGTTATATGGGTTAATTGTCTCAATTCATCTTTTAACTAGGCCTATTTTCTCCATAATTAGCTTGGGAGCGCCTCTGATATGCTCATTGATGAATGTAAAGAACATCGCGCCAAGATGAAACTAATGTTCATAAAATTTTCATATTTAGAAAGATAAATTCTTACATAAATTATATCAATTCAAAATATATGTTAAGCCAGTAGCTAGTGAATTATTTCGTATCTGTTGATAAATGTGGTCGTAAGTAATAAGTTACATTAAAAAACTCACCTTTCTTCATAAACAGACATTTCCATTATAAAGATGCAGTCGTATACATTGTGTAATCAATTTTTTTTTTCAAAAATGTGTGTTTAGAAACAAAGAGATAAATGAATACTATGCAAATGCCGAATTCACCAGATGCCGAGTTTACCAGGTGCCAAGTTTACCAGGTGCCGAGTTTACCGGATGCCGAGTTCACTATTCTTGGTGCCGAGTTCACCAGGTGCCGGGTTTACCAGGTGCCGGGTTCACCAGCATTCTGTACTTTCCCTTCATTTTGATCACATATCCTCAAACGCTTTGCAAACACAGATGTTCAGCAACTATGGCAGCCTCCAATAAAGATTTTCAACGACTTAAAAGGATGGTTAAAGCATCCAATCCTTATCGCAAAACTGTGCTTTGTCAAATGGTGGTTGCCGTTGTCGTTATTTACTTTTGGTACAGCTTTAATGAAGGTCAGTTTCTCTGCAAAGAAATTTCTTAAGTGTGTTTTGAATCAAGTAACCAAGGTTCTTCCTCAAAATACTGAGCAGGGCTCTGCAGGAAACATTTATGCTCAGGCTTATGACGCGAAGGAAAGGTTATTAGGTTTCAGAAATTTTTGGTCGGATTGTAATTCCCAGAATTCCTATTCCTGAGCCTCTGAACCAGCATATTTCCAACCAAAACAAAAACAAAAATACATTGTAGATGCTAGGAAATAATGTGTTTAACAGTTTTACAGTGTGACCGTTTGGAGGGCAAAGCCAATAAACACAATGATATATTTCAATGTTCATTTGCGTCTGCAATTCAACTGTTGGATCCGCCTATAACTATTTATTCATAACACTTAAGGTAGTGCGCTCGGTACACATTAGGACGTCATATTAGATGCCAACATCATTGACAAATTACAGTCTGATAACTCAGATTTAAAATACTTTTAATATAATTAAATTATTAAGTAGACAGAAACTACTAGCTGCAGAAAAATAACACATTTTTAATCATTTAGACAATATTTTCATGAAAAACATGTGAATTTGAAATGCTGCGTTTTAAATCAGGTTTGAAAAGAATCTGTCTTTAAAGATATCAGTACAGAATTAATTAAAAACAGCAAGGAATATGGACTGCCATCTTGAACTAAAATTTTCAAGTTCATGGGGTATAGTTTGTTATCTCAGAAATAGTCATTTTTCTCACATATACATGTTATCCGGTATATGAAGAGCTTTGATCTCACAGGCCCTTAAGCCTTTAAGAGGGCTGCACCCTCTATATTGAGGAAAATCTCTCTCTCTCTCTCTCTCTCTCTCTCTCTCTCTCTCTCTCTCTCTCCTGGTATATAAATAATACTAAAATAGTGATACATGTAGTATGTTTTCTTGTTTATACAGGATTTATTCCATGGTTTTTAAGAAGAAAGATCCCAGTTTTGGAGGTGAGCCCAGATGTCAGTCCAATGCTATATTTTCCCCATGCCAACGAGGATGGAAACAACATTAGATGGTCCAGACATGTCAATAGTAGGAGTGCGTTAGATGCAGCCATTACAGGTAAACTAACTTCATTTCTTGTAACAGATGGAGCTGTATAATGGTCCAGCCTAAGTGGCTAAGTAGTACAACATCTGACTACGGGTAGTGATACAGGTTTCTATGTCTGAATCCAGGTCCAGTCACTTATTTATTTTTATAGATTCATTCCTACTACAGACATAACATGAAAAAGACCTAACATTCCACAATACCAGAAGCGTAAATAACTACCGGTATATAAATAAGCGAAAAATCTAGGGTCATGTCAGAAAAAAATGCATCCGATTAAAAGAAATTGACAAAAGACATCAATCTCACAATATGCATAATGTTGTAAAATAGTATTCAACATTTAACCAATGTAATTCATACAACAGTAATACTGACCATAGTTCATTTGTTATGTAGGAGAAATCGACATGATACAAGGTGACGTAATCCTGAAGGGACAAGACACTGAACATCAGAGCCTCATTCCGGTGATGGCCCGCCTCCCTAACACGGACAGTGACCTGACCCTGGATGATTGGCTGGCTGAGGTCAGACAGTCCTATAGTAAAGGAATCAAGATCACCCTCCAGTCCAATGATGCTTTGGAGATCACACTACAAAAACTAAAAGACTCCAGAAGAGGGGTAAATGCTAACATTTTCCACTAGAACTACTGTAGATTCGTATTTAGATGCTCTGAATTAAAAGGGCATAGTCACAATATTAGCTGAAAAATTTTATATATTTTTAGTGTTTACATAGCTTCACTAAAGTATATCTAATGCTCAACAAAAACTTGAATTTTTGTTGTCAAGTTATAAGCGAGATACTGAGCTCTGAATTCTTTGTTATGTAAACAAGACGTGCCAGTTTTTCATTTACAGTGGTCAAATTGACTGGAAAAAGTTCTGTTTCAAGTAGATATTTTGAATTTGCTTGTTTGATATGAATCCAAATAAAAAAACGCCATGTGTTTGTCACATTCAGTTTTGCTTTTAACTTTGTATTTTCCATCCAGCACTCGGTATATAAACAAAAATATGGCTTGAGCTTTGTTTACAAAACAATAAATTGTGATTCTTATCTGTATCTTGTTTATAACTTGACGACTGATTCTCAAATATTGGTTGACCCGTAGGAATAATTTGATAAAAAATTGTAAATATAAATTTCAGCCCAAATTGTGACCATGCCCCTTTAATATCCGCATAAAATTGTGAGAAGCATCCCTTGCAGATTTTAAAATCTGTCTGTATTATTTTTCTATATGAACCATATGAAATTACAGTATAATAAAAGTTTGGCTTTAGCAATTTTATATTCTCTTAATTTGATATGAAAGGGGATATTGTGGATCTAAGTACTTTCATAAAATAAAAAATCTACATTGTTAAAATTGAACAATAACTCTGCTATTGAGTAAATGAAGTTATGACTAATGTTAACAAATATAAACATTTTTTATTATTTGATATATTATTAAGGCAGGTTTTTTAATGAGACATTGTAATAATCTGTGCTGTATTTTACATATTTTGGAACTTGTATCAAAATTTTAATATCTACAGCCATATACAATGATCCTTGAATCAGAAAATTACATGAAACTTTTTGTTCATAACTACATGTATTTCAAACACTATGATTTTATTTTACATAAGTATTGAGATGAAATATTTGATAGGTAAATATTATGAGTAATTTGGTCATAAGTGGGACTTAAGTTTTCTTGTAAAATGGTGACTTCAGAGGGTTTTTTTTTTTGGACAGCTTCAGAGACCTGTTTGGCTGCATGCTGATATACTACAAGGTCCTCATGGTTCCAAACCAAGAGTTGATATGACCAGGTACTTCAAGCATGTCAATCGTTTGTTCCCAGAATGCACCATGTCTCTGGGTTGGAAGACGGGCAGTCACACGGACCTCAGTCTGAGTGGTTACTCCTGGGATAATGTCCTTGACATGTATTATGCTGTCATGGACGCAGAGCTGCAACAGCCAATTGTCATCTCTGTTAGATCCTCTCTTATTCGAAACTCAATCCCGCAGCTAAAATGGCTGACAGACAACCTTCATGCTAGTGTGTTCATATGGCAAGAAGAAGGGGAGAGAACTGCAGCAGAGGATTTGATGCACATAGCTTACAGGTTTGCCCCTGAGAAATCCTATTGGGACATCCATAATAAAGATCTAAATGCTTATCTAAAAAAGAACAGAAATAAATCCAGTCCCAACTTGAGCCCCTATGCCAAGCAGCGGGACACTGTATTATTTCGCCCAGATGCCTGGCTGAAGATGGGTCTTCATATGGAACATCACTCCATTCTTCCCAGTGAAGAGGCTTTGGTCCTACAGAGTCGTGCAGTGTATGTTCTCACAAAGACCAAGTATAGACCTTCCAAACTCATCTCTCTCAATGGCAGAGTCCAGTTTTTAAACAGAAAAAATAAAGACGTGGTCCCCAATGAGACAGGACTGAGTATTTTCTTGCGCTCCACTGCATACACAGATTTTGATAAGATCCTTGGGATTCAGTGTTTCCTGGGACTTGATGGACAGATGAAGATCAGCTCGAGTCACTTGAGCACAGAGTTCCACAAGAGTATGCGGTTCACTCCGGGAACTGCGTCCTGTTTCCGGTTTTCGGTGGTAGACACGGGGACGGAGATTGTCTTTGAGGTGGCGATCCTCCACGACTGTCACACACTGGAGAGCGTGATGCCTATGAATCAAGTGAAGGCTGAATTAAGGCTAAAGGTGCCTAACACTGTCGGGAACGAGATGAACCCGTTCATTGTGAAACTAGAAGATAGCAATCGTGTGGCAGTGTTTGATGAACTTCACGTCAAACATGGTAGTTTCTTATGAGAATTATGTACTGTTATATTGTTTCTTTCAAAATTCATTCTTTCATTATGGAGGTGCCACTGTTTATTGTAGATATTTACTGTCTGCTTTTCTTCATAATATACAGATTTACCAAGATATTTTTGGTGTTTTTTTTTTTAATCATTTAATTATCGTTGTATTATTTGTATAAAACGGCATTCTGTTTTCAGTGTCTTTCTTCAAACATACATGTACATATCTTCCAATGCATTCCAGGTGATTGCTTTTGTTCACATACATGTTCCATTGTCATGACTTATAATTTTTTATTCCTTATTGAGAAAGTGCTGGTACATGATGTTGATATTCCATTTAATAGATTCCTGAGAAAATTTATGTTCAATTTATGCCATGTGTGTTGTGTGAAACTTAAGATGTAAAAGGTTGTATGAATTTGTTACATGTTATCTGACGATGTCTACAGTTCACTCCATACATGCAATATAGATGGTTAACAAAGAATAATGTATTGTAACTATGGTTCATATCAATTTAATAATAATGATTATAATTTTGATGGATTTTATGTTATTTGTTAATCTTTTTTCTACATGGAATATATCTTTCAGAAATAAAGGATTTATAACCTACTGTAGCTACCGCTACTGATGAGCGTTACTGTTAAACTGTAATGTATAACCTACCGCTACTGATGAGCGTTACTGTTAAACTGTAATGTATAACCTACCGCTACTGATGAGCGTTACTGTTAAACTGTAATGTATAACCTAGTCAGAGACTGGCTCCCAAGTCATATAGTGCTTAGGTCAAACCTCTTTGCCAACTAGTCAATGGAATGTCAACAGACCAGCTCAAACTGATCATGAGTTATCCAGATAACTAGCCTACCTTTTGTCATACTTGGCAGTTTACTAGTCGGGGAGTGCCCAGATACAAGCTTATTCTAACTAGAATGTCCGCAGACCAGCTTGTAAGAGTTATGAGTTATCTAGTGGAAATCAGATCAATAATTTAAAAAACAACTGACATGCATACAAGTTTATTCATTGTTCATTCATTATTGCATTAACATGGTATATCAACATATTAAACAGAATTACATGTACATCATGAAAACAGGATATGTATTGTGCCTAAGGTCAAATAATATTCTTGGATGGTAATCCCAATTTTCACTTCAAGAGAAAAAATACCAGTACAAGATATATATCAGTGATTGCTGAAGCTGTTCCTATAGAAGTGATTTATTTATTTACACACTTAAACAACCCAAAATTAATCAAAAGTAATCACATTCATACTGATATGAAACAAATGTACATCAATCCCTCTGTAACATCAGTACATGTATATTATTTAGTAAATAGGTCTGGTGGAAATGGTGTATAATGAAAGTCACAAAAATAAAACAAATAATTTAATGATACGTAAAAACAAGCCTGATTAATCACAGAATTAAAACTTCACTGCCTCAAGAATGAAATTCCAAATCAGTTACTGATCCACAGTGGAATGGTCACATGATCAGAATGTCAGTAATAATTGGTGGATGCAGAAATCACATGATCGCTCTGGATAGATCACATCTTTCTGGAGTGAGCTACAGTTTATAAAATTCCTTTCCCCTTACAACTTGGACTTGGTCCTGTTCTGGAACTCTCTCAGTTTCATGGCCAGTCCCATGTTTCCCTGAATTTTTAACTTTCCTTGAAAGAACGCCTATTAAAAGAAGTAAACATGACATACATGTAGACTAATTATGGCCTTTTTTTTTTAATAAAAAATTACAAGTCTCAAAAGTGTCATACTGTTAACATAAAGATGGAACTTGATAACAAATTCAACAAATTATTTCGTGATATACTGTATATACTGATCATTTTAACCATACCTGTTGTGGATTTAGTTTTCCTAACATAAGGTTCACCATATCATCATCTGTCATTATGATGGTTACGTCACCCTTAGCTACAAAAAAAATCCCCAATTTTAAAACAAGAACATGCTCAAAGACCAACATAGATATTCCATCAGAGACCCAGTCTAGCGCAAACACTCACGATCGACTCCAAACTTGACTGAGCCATTCCCATTCTTAGCGTCAACAACCCATACACCTTCCTTTCCACCCGATCCCTTCACTTTGAAGCAGAAAACTCCTTTCATCTTTTTAACCCATCCTGGTCCATCCTAAAGCACAAACTTCAAATGTGAACTTTCTTAATGAACTGTAAATAAACACCATGAAATCAATATTTGTATCAAGTTTGTCAGTAGAAATCTTCAACATAATACCTTGTCTAGATTTTCTTTGATTTCCTCGAAGATAACATTACATTTGAAGTCTTTTGCTGTTGAACTACTAGCAGGAACTGCCTGAATCTGCTGTCTGTGAGAAAAAAAATGTATGCTATTAAAACGATAATGAATTTGTATTCCATGATTTTGATGACTTAAGAGTTAATCAAAACTACATGTATATTCATCTCATTGAGGATGATAAAATGTATATGAAATTTTTTATTTTCCTGTTTTTCTCAGTTTTGGATGGTATTCCAATAATAAGGAATATATTCTGAGCATACCCAGCATTGGGGAATCCCAGTCTATAGATACTGATCACCACAGCGCCCCCTAGCCCTAGGTTATGTTGCAGGCCAACCTTGGCTCCTTTGACCTGCCTTTTGCCGGCCATTCCTCTCAGCTGCCAGCAGAGCTCCGCACACTGCGCCAGACCTGTAACAGACAGACCTCAGTATCAATTACTACAAAAAATCATTAGGTAATATCTATCTTCTTAGTCCAAGTACTGCAGTTTCTTACCTGTGGCTCCCAGGGGGTGTCCTTTAGAAATGAGTCCTCCGCTGGGGTTAATGACATACTTCCCTCCATATGTATTGTTTCCAGAGTCAATCAAATCCTTGGCTTTTCCTAAATATCAAAAACATTTAAGGTAGTACAAAACAGATAGCGAAAAATTTTCCCATAATTCATTTTTTTTAAAAATTGCACCAAATGTTAATCATACTAAACTGTATACATATACAAAGTTTTTTAAAAAATTCCACCATTAGTTTTCTCGTAATCTAGGTCACAACTATGGCTTCCGACAACGTGTTAGAAAAGGGCTAGGCTCATCAGAATCATGATTTAAAAGAAAAAAAATTGTCAAAATATTTTTTTTTGGCAAATATCCATTAACAAAGAGACTAAGACACGGTAAACGTTAAAAAAAATAATAATCATTGACTTTGATAATTGTTTGTATCAATAAAATCAGTCCAAAGTATATGCAAGAAGGCCCTATTTTGGAGCTATTCGCCATACTAAATACCGTTTTTATTTAAATTCCTATCATTCAAATTGCACGAAAAACTATCATATAAATTGTTGGAATATGTAGATAATATTATGTAAATACCAAAACAATTCCACCACTAGATATTTTTAAAAAGAAGTTTAAACCTCCCTCCCCCACTTTGTTACAAAGTATTATTTGAACAGTTCTTGCACGGCGTGACGTCATAATAAGACGTTTAGAACATGACGTACGTCATTTATTTGTTTCTCGTAAACGTTTGACTTGCGCGAGGATTTCCGAAGTGTTTGTTTTTCGGATACTGTTTTGTACTACCTTAACTGAAACATACATTTTAATTATGTAAAGATTCTTGTGAAGCTTTCATTTATCTCATAACCTTGTGTATTTATGAATGCCTAATATCACTGGGTGTTGTATGGCATTATAAAATGAAATCACTGTGGCTTATCATTTCTTTTACTTGCCAATCCCTGATTCTTCTATGAGCTATGTAGGTAATAAAGCCCATACAATAAATTCCTCTATGAACAACCTCTTACCTTCTTCACACAAGCCCAGTGCTTCGTAAGTGATGAGCTCATTGCAGGAGAAACAGTCGTGTAATTCTACAACCTGCACAGCGTCTCTGCTCAACCCTGTAACAAGAATTAAACAAGGCTTCTAATGATTTTACTTTGTCAGGCACAACCATTTGACCACTTCTAAAATTGCCAGAGACTGGGTTCACTGATTTTCAGAAAAACCCAGAAAGTACTGATTTTACCTGCATTTGCAAATGCTCTGTTTGCTGCTTCTTTGGCCATGTCATAACCAACCTGAAATAAAAGCAAATCAACTCCTCAATTTCTTCTTCAAATCAGTGAGATACATAACAGTATTTATATTTTTATCTTGACTTTAAAATTACACTGTCTTCTTCTATAGTATGTCACCATTTTCATGCAGGAGTTCTCCTTAAATGTGCTTGGGAAATCTGTGCCCATTTCCATGGCAACAATTTCCACTGCCTGGTTTTGTAGATTGTGTTTTTTGACAAACTCCTCACTGCACAGAATGGCGGCGGCTGATCCATCAGAGGTGGGGCTAAAAACAAAAATTTTAAAGTTCTGTCATACAGATTCCCCATACACATACCGGTAATACATGTATACCGTATCTGGTATCATTGATGTCTTTGATATAAAATGTAGCATGTTAAATCTACATGTAAATCACAAATTTTATAATTTAGAAATTAAGGCATAGTCAACACTGAATACTCAGTCTACAGTGTGCATAGACAAAACGTCATTGACAAAACATTACATACCAACACTGCAACTTGGTGAGTGGATCATGAATTTTAGGGGAGGCCATGATTTGTTCCAGAGAGTATTCATCTTGGAATTGAGAATACCTGTTTGAAAATAATATCATAATAAATCAAATGCATTTACTAAACAACATAGACAGATAATTTTTTTAATATGAAAAACATGACAATTCATTCATTGGTTTGTTAAAATAGGTTTTGGTTTATCAATGCACTGTAAATCTTTAGAGATTTTTAATTCAGAATTTGATGGATTGATAAAGAGACATACGGGTTGTTGGTGGAATGTTTGTGGTTTTTCCAGGCAATCTTTGCAAAGTGTTCTGGTTTGGTTCCTGTCATATAAAAATTATTCTCATTAAATCCAATACTATTTGTTACTAAATGATTCATGCAGTCCTTTATCACAAATTGCTTCCTAACAGAGTAATCCCCCTTGACCACTGTGTATATTTATAGCTATCAGAAACTGCAACAGTGCTTTGTTATTCATCGTTATGAGAAAAATATTTCTCTAGAATTGATATCTACCTTTACTGGGGAATAATGAACAGTTACTGTTTGATTCTTACCATATTTCTCCATGTGTTCCCGGCCAGCATTTCCAAACATCTGGGCAGTGACCGGCCCCTTCTCCAGGCCATGAGCATTCATCATCACCTCCATGTGTTTGTCCATGGGATTGGTCCGATCAGTAAACTGAAAAATAACACAAGGTCATGTTGCCATCTATCTAAATCTGAACTCTTAGGCATAGCAACTTTAGATTTGCAAAGAATGTATCATAGATATACACCAAAGTCAGTGTTTTAGTTGACAAAAATATGAAGCAGATTGTGCATGTACATAAAAATTTTACATGAAGGATATACATGCAACAATACTACAAGACAGCTATAGTAAATAATTAATAAAAAGAAAAGATAAAGAAAACTGTATGAGCTAGAAAATTAATCAGACAACTCCAAAACAGCAAGATATGAATATAATACAGTGAAAATGTGAATTAAAAATACTAAGTGACAAAGCTTTATCAATGAACTCCAGTGGTAAGCTTAACACAGTGACAGAAAATTGCTACAAATAGTCCATTCAATCTCACGCAAAACTCTTACAGTCATTCCTAACGAGCCGCGATGCATCTTTTCAAATCCAATGGCCAGAACACAGTCCGCGATCCCTGTAAAACAACACAGCGTTATCAAACTTCATAGACTAGGGATTACCTTCTTCTTCAATGAACCCCGCTCCATCTTCTCAAACCCGATAGCCAACACACAGTCAGCAAGCCCTGTAAACCACAAACATTAGCACTCCACATGTTCATGCTGTCACAATACCATATATCCTGTTAGTTTCGTATGTTGCAGTTTTTGGGAAATGAAATAAATCTGTGAACTTTTTCTATTTGCATTGTTTATTTTTGCAATTAAAATAGTTTTATATAGTGCTCAATAACTGATACAATTTCTGCATGTTTTATTGTTTGTGATGATGAAATGATTGCGAAAATAAATCGTCACAAAAAATAAACCTGTATATGGTATACACTTGCTTTAAGCTTCATGACAAATCAACATTAATTCAATTCTTTCCAGCACATGTCTTATAAATCAACAAATACCCTGCAAACGAATTGAAGAATTGGTTTCGACTTACCCCCTAAAATAAGGTTCCTTGCCATGTACAGTGCTGTAGAGCCTGTGGCACAGGCATTGTTCACCTGTCAATCAAAGACAACCTTGTAATTTTAGCTAAGAATAAACAGCAGTATTACAATGTTCAATCTATTCATAATTGCTATATTAAAAAGTTACAATCATCAAAACAAGAACAGCAAGATAATTCAAAGACTTATTCAAACAAGAATCTGCTCAAGAACAGTGTTTCTAATTCTTTTTAAATTTCTTTTTAAAAAGTTAAAGATTACCAGTAATAAAAAGGCATGAAAGATCCCAGCTAACAAGATTAAGAATAAGTGCACATTCACTATTTATTGAAACAGGTAGATATTGTAAACCAATTATCCCAAAGGAAAAACGTTTATGCTATGCCTGTAAATTATTAGTCGAAAATGAAAAACATTTTGTACTTTACTGTCCTATGTATGACAATCTTCGATTTCATTATTGTGATATTTTCAATGATAAATTGTACTGTGGTATTGATTCCATAAAAGAAATTGTTAATCCATGTGATTATAATACTAAAAACGTCTATGTATCTACTTGGGTAAATGCTTTATGCAGAGAAAACAGTTCCAGGGACTATGAAGTATTGTATAAAAATGTCTTGCATGCTGTAGCCTTTATGTTATAATTTTCTTTTGTCTGTCATTTGATTTCATTTTGACTGTATGCCAACATGGTGATGTCAATATACCATTGAATTGAAAAAAATACTCTTGACAAGTTTTCTTAGTCTTCAACTTATTTCGTAATTCTTTTCGTGTTATACCAGTATGTTCAACAACTTATGATTTGCTTTATCCTATGGAAAGGGAACTACGGTAAATTTTGTACAGGTAAAAATTAGGATCATTGTGGTAGGTATATAAGTAGTGACCTACATTGTAGATGGGTATGCCACTCATCCCCAGCTGATAGAGAGCTCTCTGTCCACATGTTGTGTCACCTGTAGGTAAACATTATCAGCATCATTAGATCTAGACAGTTTACTTTCCATACCTGTAGCTTATCAACAAAAATCAAAATATCCAGCTCAGCTATCGTACATTACAAAAGAAAATAAGGGGTTTATTTACTTTTTAAATGACATTTCAAAACCATAAACAACTTCTTCTCACAAATAAGAGAGTTATAACTCACCATAAACATATCCAACACAGGCATGTTGAACCTGGTCGTACGATATACCAGCATCCTCTAGGGCCTTAGTCCCTGAAACATAGCATCAAAAATATTTTTCATCATGTGCAATTAACACAGATACCAGTTTATCAGCAAGATTCAAATAGGTCTTATCTAAAAATTTATACAATTCAATTTTTATCTTGTCCTGGATTTTGATACTTATCACTGGTTAATTTTTGTTTAATAGTTATCTAGTTTGCTTAGATATGCATTGAAGTTCAAACCTGCTTCTTTGGCCATTTCTGGGTAGTCAAAATCATCTTTGCGGCCTGGTTTTTCAAACTACATTCAAGAAAAAAAATTTTTTTTTCCTTAGAAGTGTCTGAATCATGACACTTAATGCAATAAATGAATAATTATGATTCATCAATCTGTATTCTAGCTGAGGCACACTTAATTTTTAAACAAAAATTTATAAGCTTTGACAATACCAAAAAGTAAATATATATGTCCAAAAAGAAAATTTCTAATAATACATAATTATTCATCAAATCAAACTTTGATTTTATTCAAACTCACTGTAACAGGGTGGTCACAATTATAAACAGACTTATCATGTAATGTGGGGAATGTCCTTAACTGTCAGTTTTCAGTATGATTTGTCAAAATATCCAAAACTAATCAATTCGAGGTAACTAAAAACTCAAAGCACCACCACTTTTTAACTGCACATAAATTCATAAATTTATGCACTTTACATTCCTTTAAGCTACAGTTACATGGTCGAAACATAGTGAAGGGCAGTGGTAAAGTCTTATGATACAGCACAGGACAAAGTCCAAATCTACTGTCAAATAAGCAAATACACAAAAATCTGAGGATAAGTGGTCATCGACATACTCAAAAACTGTTTCTGACTACAACTGTACAAGAAATAAAGCATTCTTACCTTTGTCATGCCCACCCCAACCACAAACACTCTTCTGTTTGGCTTCGGACTGGAGGCTGCCATGTTGATAGTTCGACGATCGGAAGTAAAGATGACGATAGTAACTGAACCTTTACTGTCTTCAAATCCGGTTTATCAAATGGAGTCGTTTTTTCTAATGGACACAATCCATGCGCGGATCAAGAGGGGGTCGGGGGGAAATTTGGTCAATTTTTTTTTTAAATTCACATAGTAAAATTAAACATTAAAATATTCCTCGGACCCCCCCCCCCCGGAAAACAATTATCCCTGGACCCCACCCCCTGGAAAAAAAATTCTGGAACCGCGCATGCAACCCTTGTTCAAATTAATATCATATAAAATTCATATTTCCCTTAAACCTTCTCATATAAAAAAATGTTCAAATGTGAATAAATTTTTAGTTCATTATTTCAATCCGTATTTATATGCCAAATTCACAAAAGTGAGCGGGGCTAATCGTTTCACAGTTGATAAACTACATGTAGGTTCATCGAATGTAAACCACTTACCATAGATAATGCATCGTTTATATAATAGTATTTTTTTTTCGTTTGTAATACTATACTTTGGGAATTTTAGTCAATAAAATTTGTCTTAAAATAAACGTTTACAATAGATTTTGCTGATAATATAGATTCACCTCTGTAACTATATTTAACGTTCGTTGACAATCGTTAAGTATTTGATAATTATGTTATTTGTCAATTATCATAGTTCATCGTCATAAACTATAAATCACATTCGTAAACAATTATAAATATTCTATAGATAATCATAGCCGTTATAAGAATCTGAAAATGGTAT
>WFKH01007768.1:60429999-60441465 GCA_016163765.1 Magallana hongkongensis | reverse complement strand
TGTACAGGATTTGTGTCTGTGTTTAGAGTTCTGTATATCTGATGAGGAATGTTGATGTCCTATCTTATTGATGATGTCATGTATCTATAGGCATTGTAAATGGAGAACATCCAGAATTATCTAATCAGTACCCAGGGTACCAAGGGGCCGCAAAAAGTCTGGGAACAAGTGAGTTGATGAGTTTGTACAGCTTGTTCCTTTTCTAAACATTTTATGAAATAGTTTATTTTGTTCTTTTTCACACTCAAAAATTGTTTTTATTTTCCACAGTTGCCTCACCAGCTCAGGGAAGTTTAGCAGAGAACTCCTTTTATAATGATTCACAGAACCACACAGATGTCAATAGTGCCTACCACAAGAAAAAACTCAAGAATTCTGAACCAATAGTACTCCTTGAACAGTTAACGGTTAGTATTTTATTCTGCGCATTCATTATGAATGCTTTTTTGTACATGTACAAGTAAACTATAATGAGGGTTTTCATGAAGTCTATGTAATTTCACTAGCCCCAAAATATTCTTGTTCAACTTTTATAAATCATCATATCAATAATTTTTACAAGTTTTCACACAATCTTATAATCTGAATTGTGGAGGCAGTGAGTTTTAAAGACTGTTTTATCTGTTGTAGAACATACCACCTCATGCTTCGGGAGATGCATCAAGCACAGCCTCTGCTGACTCCTATGGAGAGGTATCATTGATCTTTGACTGCCTAACCTTACACTTACATGTTGTTGTACTTGAGTTAACAGAGTTGATAGTATAAATAGTTGTGATAATATAAATAGACATGATAATGCATTCCCTTCATACTGGCATTATCTGTTGTAGAGAAAGAAGAAGAAAAGTTCTCATCCTGTTGTGTTACTTGAGCCACTAGATGAGCAGGTAAGTGTGTCTCTCTGCTCTCAGACTGGGACGGCTTGTTAACTTATCAATTTGTACTGTTATAGATTAACTCTTGTTGAAAAAATTAACAAATATATTTATTAATTATTATACCTGTTATAAAACAATAAAATAGATATCAATGACCTTTTTTTTTTTGTCAACACCTGGGTCACACTTTCTATACTTCTTAAATGTACAGACGAATCCAACTCAACTGTAACTCAACGAACTGTCTTAACTGGCACTTGAACCTAAAGGGCTACCGTATTTATATCTATCAGCTGTTTACTAATAACCCGAATGTACGTTACATCATTACAATAACCATTTACACATTATACAGAGTAATATATGTTATATATACATAAAAGCATGTAATAAATACAAGATAAACACAGAAACATTGTTTGTAAATCAAGATGTGCCATTTCTATATATAAACATAGTAATTTCCATTTTAAACATAATACGATCAGGATCAGGATGTCTGCGATATAGTGTGACTTCTGTAATTAAGATGGGATACACAAAACGGTATAAAACGATTTCCCGATGTATTTAAAGTATTACAGTTAAAACAGGTATTTAATAATTTAACATATACATTTAAAACAGTACATCCATGCCATTCAAAGTTATTGTCATTGAGGTTGATTTTCAGGTTCTTAATAGACAAACAAGAAGCAAGGTATTGTTGTTCTGAACTCATGGATAAATTTATGAATATGTTATTATTGAGTTACTTTTCTTCAGTTTTATTTTTTGTTTGAACAATATGGCCACACTATTCTATAGTGGTACTTTGTAATTACTGTTGCCTTTTGGTGGATGTGTTTATTGAATGATACAAATTATGATATATCCTCTTTGTTTTATTAATTATAGAATGTTTTTGATATTTCTTACTGGATGTTGGAATTAAATTTTCTCTCTTAGTATATTGAATTTTTTGAATTCCATCATTAATATCTTAAATACCATAAGTTACACAGAATGAAGTGTTGATGTTAGCACTTCAGAATACAATCAGAAATGGGAATATATGTGTCATCTTTGAAATTACTGACAACTATGATAACTTGATATTTCTTTTAACAAAGTCATACTTGTAGCTTTCTAATACGATTACATGAGATTTGAAAAATTTAAAGTTATATATGGCATATATGGAGTAAAATTTTGACATGAGTTTGAGGATATACAGCCTACTCCGGATATATTGAAATTCAGGGGACCATGCAAATTATGTCAATATAACCGTAATTCAATATAAGCGACTGACGTGAGGCCGCCATTTTTAAAAGTTCAATCCCGAACTAAAATATAGAAAAACAAACCCGAACAAATTATTTGGTCATCCTTTATCTATTACAGTGAACAGGTTACATGTAATATAAGTACTTGAAAGTTTAATTAAAATATCAGTTAGTTTCATGTTGTTACAATCTTTAACCTCATCATAATCCCCGATTGCATTCTTTTACGTTTTAGAGAAAAATTATCGGACTCAAATGCTTCAATTACTGCTGTACGCTGCGTGTATATCATCGTAAGTGTACTCGGGTTAATCTCAAAATCCTTAGCTATTTCGAATTTAGGCGTTGTCCTTTTATCAATAGCCATAACTATTTCGTATTTAGTGTCCAAAGATAAGGTTTTTCTTTTCTGTGGGGTTTCCATATTACGTCTAGCCTCAATACGTCCGTATAAGTAAAACAAAGATTTCAACAGTGAATAAATTTTGTTTTTAAAAAGAAGTATAAAAACTCATAAGGTGAGAACTTATCAATTCACGCCCTTGTATATCAACCGGTCGGTCAGGCATAATCATGATAATTAGTCAATAATCGTGATGACAGCCGCCAGGGAGTACTTCAATATAACCATTATGAAAACAACTCGTTATCACCCCTTGGGACCGATCAGTGGCTTCAATATAAGCGATTTTTCAAAATAGCCGATTTCATTATAACCGTTAATTTAATGCAAAGAAAATGAGAGGCTAGAACTGGGGAATTTTCTATTTCAAAATAAGCGGAATTTCAAAATAAGCGATTTCAATATAAGTGGAGTAAGCTGTACATCTATATACATCATGCTTCTTATAGTTAGACGTTTCACGAACTCTGGGCCCATAAAACATGTTCTGTCTTTAGTCATTTGTCTCTAAACTTTGCTACACGTCTGATGAATATTAATGTGATCCGCCATGTTTAACGCCACTGCGCATGAGTGCGGGAAAACCCAGCATTGAAAACACGACGGAAGAACAGTTTGTTTACAATTTAGAATCATGTTTTACATGTCTTAAATTAGATAATTCTTGTATCAGATGATACTCGAAGCATTATTATTCCAATATTGATTAATGTAGAACGATATAAAGTGTTAATTATGTGTAATAAAGATGGAACACGATATTAGCATCATTGACACGGTATTAAATGGAGTAAATATGCCCCTCCCCCCTGTGGGATGCATGTACTGAAAGTGTTTATTTCTTCTTTCTTCAAAAATTTCTCTATCGGAAAATCCGCTTGTGGTTATAACTTATAAAGTAAAGACATGGAACACGAACCTGTTTAAGTGTCTAGCAAAACCCCTAAAGCTTCATGATGGAAACGAGTTCAATTCGGCTTTAACCATATTCCATCTTTCTACATGATCTCTGATAAAGATCTCCCCTTTGTTCCTATCCTTGACAGTCTGTCTCTTTCTATATTTCCTTGCCGAATCTGTCAAACTTAACGGTCTACCCCCTCTTTCTTGTCGTCGCCATTGTTGTTGATAGACTGAGATGAAGGTCACTTGACACATTTAAGGCGAGGTTATTCAAATCTTTCGTATATTTTTATGGCACGTAAAAAAATAAAATAACATTTTTTTATTTCTCGTATCCTTGTTATGCAATTGACTTAGACAGCGTAATTTATGTGAAAGTCCTATCTTTAAATTAAAAAAAAAAAAAGGAATTGAATTAAATAAAGTAGTGAAGCAAATAATTGGATCTTATTAATGTTATTCACTAAATATATGCCATGTATACCTTTATCTATTTTGCCTTTTTTCTCCCAGACTTTAAAGTCCATACAGCATGCAGGCTCAGTTAAAACAAAGGAAGGCAAGAAAAGAGGTGGGTTTTCTGAAATTTGTTGTACACACAGATACTGTATATGGATATGAATCAGTAAATAAACTGCTTGGAACATGTACATATTTGTGTTACTAGGCAGTAAAATATGATGAAGAAAACAAAATTGATGATGAGATTGTGTTTGATTAGCAGGAAGAATTTACGACAGTGATGAGGAATATGATGACCGAGGCAAGAGGAGGAGACGTCACAGTGACAGTGACTCTGACTCCCAGGCTGAAGGTGAGGAGGCCCCACTGTGTGACCGTCCCATGTACACACTGACTTCTCTCTAGTTTAGCATGCATAAATGGCAAAATTTGAATCTTCATAATGGAGAATAGGTTAAACATTGGAGTTGAAGTTTTCTCTCATTTATTAAAGGGTTTTTTGTGTATTTTTTAACTCTTAGTTTCAAGAAAGAAGAAGAAGGACAAGCGACACCGGCGTGTGAACCAGCAGTCGCTGTCTGTGGAGGAGTTACTGGAGAGTCCGACCTTCAAGAAGTTCAGTGCCTCCATGGAGTACATCTTGGAGGCGTCTGAGGACACCAACTTTGGATCACTAAACCCCAGTGAGTAAACTCCATCAACATGTATATGGTCTGATATCTTTACAAATTACATGTGCATGAAAATGAACAACTACCTACATGTAAATGTGTTTAGTAATGATTTAAGATACTAGTATAACAAGATATACACATGTAAGTGGTTTTTTTTATGTGGATAATCCAAGTCAAAATCAAATTTTTTCAGATGATGAAGATGTGGAGTGCCCAACAGAGAGTCTTATTGCAAACAACCTTCTGAATGATCTGTGTGGAGAAACTGCTAAACTCAAGTCCTTGGGAGTCATGAACCAGGTAGGATTTTGAAGAGCATTAAAATGTTGTCTCCATGTATTCAGAGCAAGCTCAAGTATTACAGATGAAGACATGACCATATCAAACTAGTTGTTGATGGAGAGTTGAATGCTGTCTATAGTCTAGGTCATTAAAAATAATTGTATAGACTTGTGATTGACCATTGAAAATCTTGTATCAGGTGACAGTTAAAGTTAGGTCAATAAAAATTTTGTGTGTTCTATAACAGGTGCCAGCTGACAGACTGGTCAAGCTGTTGACAATACTACAGTGGAATATACGAGATGGAACCAAAGTCACACCTATTGCTAACCAAGGCCAGGTAAGACAACAGGCTCTACTACCATTCTTGTACAGTAAACGTCTTTGTACATGTTCATTTATATTTCACTTGGAAGACTAACACTCTGGAATTTTTTGCAGTCTGTATTTGATAAATAAATATCAGTGTAAAGTATTACTCCCATGTTTTTTAATTAATTTTTTCATTTTGTAAGTTCATAATGTTATAAAATGAAAATATTGATACTAAACATTTGATCCAAATGTTGATGAAATCTGATTACAATTGTGAATGTTGGTAGGATGAGGATGAGGAGGAGCAGAGACTGTGGAGGAGTCTCATCATGGAGCGAGTCATGAGGAGCATGAACTCGGTCCTCATTGCTCTCCACATCATGACCTCACCAGATATGCCCAAACAGGTGTACTTGGAGGACGTCATCGAAAGGATTATACTGTATGGGAAATTCCAGCTACAAAACACTATCTTCCCAGAATTTGATCCAGTCTACAAAATTGATCCCAAAGCAAAGGGTAAGTGAAGTAAAACTAGAATCCAAAAATCAAGATTTGCATGTATTTAATGTTCATGATAATTTTCTGGTTTTGCACATGTTCTTTGTCTTGTATTTGCAGATGGTTTTCATGGGAGTTTGAAGGCCAAGAGGGCCAGAGCTGCTCAAGTAAAGCACAAGTCTACCATTAATCTGTTCAACAAAATCTCTGACATGATTGAGAAGCTGGCCGAGCTTGTGGACATTCAGGAACTCACAGACACCACCATCCTACAGGTAAAAACTCATCACATTGCCTGAATTCATCATAATTTACGTATTGATAAGAGCATTGTTCTTAGAAAATGTGATTGATTTGTTTATTTTCAATTTCAGTTATCTACATTAGGAGTCTCTCCTTTCTTTGTGGAAAACATTAGTGAAATGCAGCTGAATTCTATGAAGCTTGTGACCACGGTTAGTGATTGATCTGAGATGTGTGTTCTCTTGATACAAAAGATCACTTTTATGAATGAATCATTATGAAATTTTTTTCTCTTGCAGATCTTCTCAAAGTATGAGAAACATCGTCAATTAATTCTGGAGGATATTTTTGCCAGTTTAGCGAGGTTACCATCTAGTAAAAGAAATCTTAGGAATTACAGGTATGTTCTACAGAACTACAATAGAAACATTTAATACTCAGTGTGATGGTTCTCTTCTCATTGCTTACTGTAGATTCCTTATTTTACGCAATGTACAATGTACATGTACCTAATTGCGCAATTCTGCTGTTTTGTATCAATCACAAGCACTGAACTTTTGTTACAATTTCATATACACTGAGGTTCACAACTGTCAGAAAAATAAAAGTGAAAGAAATCTGCAAAGCAATTCTTATGATTTTTTGCAGATATTAATTCGGAATCTACTGTATATACATGTATATCAGTTTATTTCTGTGTTGTGCAGGTTGAACTCTGAGGAATCCATTCAGATGGTTACAGCCCTGGCCCTACAGCTGATCCAGTGTGTCATCAAACTACCAACCTCGGCCACCCTCACAGAGCCCGTAGGGGAGGAGGAGGCCCCATCAACCTCATCCTCCTCATCCAAGAAAGGCCATAAATCTAAGCGGGGACAGGTCAGGCATCTACTCCAAGACTTGTTTGTCAGATTGTCTTTTCTGTAGAAGTTGCATTTATATTTAGGCTGCCACTGTGAGTAAATGAACATGAAAATATGATCTTGTTTTGTAGAATTCCAATGATGTTGTCATTGTCACCTCCTTTGAGAATGCTTTGAGGACAGGGTATAATTTTCTCACAGTGTTCTTGCAAAAGTAAGACATTCATTTTCTCTCTTTGCATATAATGCCATCATTTTGCATTGTGGATCAGTGCACTTGACATAATCATTGCGTTGTAACCTTGCTCTCTGCATTATTTGTAGATGTACAGTGAAGAGCGAGGAGGACTACCGACCCATGTTTGAGAACTTTGTACAGGATCTCCTGTCCACTGTCAACAAACCAGAGTGGCCCTCCTCAGAACTCCTCCTCAGTCTGCTAGGCAAAATTCTGGTAAAGAGGACTTGTTTATGCCAAATTACATTTGATTCAGAATATTCTTTGCTGCTTCTATGGGATATGAATTCATTAGTGAATATTGCACATGTACAATGTAAGTGTTTAAGAAAAGTGATGTTGTATTGTACAGGTGAAACAGTTCAGCAATAAATCAGTGGACATGTCTCTCAGGGTGGCCTCCCTTGATTATCTGGGCATTGTGGCCTCTAGATTACGAAAGGACGCTGTGTCTAGTCAAGACAACCAGGGGTCTATTGATGAAATTGTCACAAAGGTACAGGGTATTTTGTTTGTACTGTTCTTTCATTTTGAAGCAAACAGCTTTCATTTGAAAGGTCTAGAAGTGCAGTTACTGTATATAGTACTGTTACTGATTAATGTATGGTGAATGTACATTATGATTAATTAGGTAACTTCAAAAGAGAGTGATGAAGAGGAGGAAATGAAATCCACAACTTCGGGGGTAAGTCTAAGCCATTATTATTGTCAGGGGTAAGTGTAAGCCATTATTATTGTTAACCCTAACTCTGATCAATTTTCCTAAATTAGTCACTGATGTTTGTGTTGAGATAATTGTAGGAAGTGTACAACAAGACTCAAGCAACAATTACTTCATTGGTTTGCTGTGTCTTCATGCACATTTAGTTTACTGTGTATTGGAAAATATGTTTATGGCAAGAAGTTTAAAACATTTGACAATCTTCCATTTTAAAATTAAATGCTGTGAATCGATTGTGATTCGATCCATGTATGTGTATGGGAGAGTTGACAATGTTGCTGGGTTTGTAGCCTGAGGCTGAGGACCAGACACAGATTCTTCAGAAGGCCATGCTGGACTATCTGGCATTCAATAGCCAAAGTGAATCAGCTTACTGGGTGAGGGCTCTTATAACCACATGATAAAAGGAAGTACATGTTTCTGAAAAAAAAAAAAATAAGAAAAATAAGAAAAAAACATTTTTGATATAAAACAATAAGATTGAAAAATTTGTTGTAAAAAGATGTAGTCATATAAAGGGAATATATGTATGTAGTGTATTTTTAAGTTCTTGGTTCCCTTTGTAGTATGCCCACCTGTTCTATATAGCCCAGTGGTACAGAGATGTAACTGTAGAAGCAGAGAACCTATCCAAGCATTCAAACAAACACAGGACTGAAGAAGAGGAGGAAAAGGCAGCAGAGGCAATTCAGACTGCTGAACAGAAGAAAACATTTCTGTTGGCGCAGTATGAGTCCATCACAAAGAATGCATCCTACAGGTAAAGCATAAATATTAAACATTTGTATAATTACAGTGGCTTGTTATAAATCTGGATAAAAGACTACATATCTTTTTACATAAAATGTAATCATGATTTCCATTTCATTTTAGGCCACCTCATTCCAAGTTAGATTATGATGGTGCTTGTCTCGTTGCAAGATACTTGTCATCTAAAAGACCTTTTGCAAAAAGCTTTGATGTGTACCTAACCCAGGTAAGTAGTCATCCTAACATGGACACACATTGCATTCTAATGACGGATTGAATGAGATAAGTTATTATTGAACTCATGTGTCGCCTTTGTTGTGCAGATCTTGCGAGTTTTGAACGAGTCAGCTGTAGCTGTGAGGACGAAGGCCATGAAGTGTCTGACTGCCGTTGTGGAAGCAGACCCGGGGATTCTAGCCAGGGTAAGGAACCTCACTCAACAGTATATGTAAAGCACTTCATTACTACTCGCAGATCAAAGAGAAAAAAAATACCTAAATCTATTGATTGTATCAATTGTATGAAACTTGAGAACAATCTAAATTTAGATCTGCAGTATTATTCTGTTAGTGAGAAAACATGTGTACACTTGTTATATGTGTAGCTCACATATGTATACCAAGTCTCTACCAGAGGCAGACTTGGTGTCATTCTAGTGTCAAATTAAGTACCCATGTAATATGTTCTTGCTAAAAAAAAAAAAATAGGGTATAGAAATATCCATACAGTCAAACTTTGTTATCTCGAACTAGATGGGACTGTTTAAAAACTTCGAGATATCGGAGTATTCGAGATATCGAGGGTAAAATACTTAAAAAATAAGTGGTTGGGACTTACAAATCACTTCAACATATCCATTGTATTCGAGATATCAGTGGTCAAGATATCGAAGTTCAACTGTATGTGTCTGTTGATACAAATGTTGTTACATATCAATGTATTTGTGTTTGCAATACATGTTCATTCGTATCTGTGGAAAAATGTGTCCTATTTGTGTTAAAAAAATAAGTTTACATGTACATGTACAGTACATTGCATGTTTGTCTATAGTGCATGCACTTTATTGTCTATTGATAGAAGTGGCCATATTTGTCACTAAAAAAGGTCTACATTGTTGTCTGTTGATAGGAAGACATGCAGAAAGGCGTCCACTACCGCTTTTTGGATTCCTCGACGTCCGTGCGAGAGGCAGCAGTGGAGTTGGTTGGGAGATTTATACTAATCCGTCCAGAGCTCATATCTCAGTACTACGAGATGCTCTCTGTCCGCATACTGGTAAGCCATCAGAATGGAGAGTTGTTACCTTAAAGGAAGACGTACAGAAGAATGCTATTTTTTTAACACTCAATGTACATGTATGTGTACTATGTAAGTACAAACCTGGTGCATATAAAAAAAAATTACACATATCTTATAAAAAGGTTGCTTGAATATTTACAGGACACAGGTATCAGTGTTAGAAAGCGGGTCATCAAAATATTTCGTGATATTTGTTTGGAACAACCAGATTTTTCCAAAATTCCCGAAATGTGTGTCAAAATGATCCGAAGAGTTAATGATGAGGAGGGAATCAAGGTAAAGCATTACATCATCGTACTTACTGAGTACTTGATTATGAGAATAGATGTATATAACAAGACTTTTGACATGTGAATCATTCAATTGTATTGTTATCCTAGAAACTGGTCAATGAGGTGTTTCAATCCATGTGGTTTACGCCAATCAGCAGCCGAGAGAAGGATACCACCAAACTCTTAACAAGGGTGCTAAATATAACAGACGTTGTAAGTACAGACTCAAACATTGCTCTTTAACTTAATCTTATTTACAGGTAAATGTGGATTTTAAAAATTTTTCATGATATCTTTGTTATTTTTTCAAAATACATTACTTTTCTATTGACAGGTTGCAGCATGTAGGGATACGGGATTTGAATTCTTTGAACAAATGTTAGAAAATGTAAGTAAAACAATTCTCTTTTTCATAGGTGTTGTGAGTAAAATTATTTTTCTGAACATGTGGCATTCATGCAATTTCATTAATCTTTAATTTCCAGTTACTTAAAAAAGATGAGGATGGCAATATCAATAAGAGTGCACTGACGTCTTGTCGTCAGATTGTGGACTGTCTGGTGGAGAACGTCCTCCGTCTGGAGGAGAGGAGCGTGGGTAAGGCCTTGCCATACAGACCATCTGATAAACTTGGAAAGTCTAAATTATTGATAGACTTTCTCTCTCTTATTTAATTCTTTCTTTCTCTTTACTGCTTTCACTACTAAATGGCTATTTTCTTTCCCTTATCTGCTGGTATTTCTTTGACAAATCATTGCAATGATTCTACATAAGCTTCACTGTACAATGGCCATAGTCAGGGAGAATCTGTATATGTATGTTTGTATTGGATGAGTAGTTTTACAGCTTTTTTCATTGAACTTTGTTTGGAATGTGTTGTAGACTCCAACACGGGTAAGGGGTGCAGTCAGAGACTGGTGGCCTGTTTGTCCACTCTACATCTCTTCAGCAAGATCAAACCGGACCTGATGGTGAAGCATGCCACCACACTACAGCCGTACTTGGACATCAAGTGTAGTGTAAGTCTCACACACAGAACTATCAGCAGTCACATCTACTCACTCACACTGTTTGCTGGCTGTGAAATTTGTTTAGAATTAAGCTTTATGAATAGGGATATTAATGTTGTTGTTACAGCATAATTTAGGCTGAATGAAGTCTCTAAGACAGAATGTTTTCTTCTAGCTAAGTTGATCGTACCTTTACATGTATATCTTGGTTTGACAGACTCAGGGTGACCACTTTGTTCTCCACTATGTGGCTCGGATCCTAGAGATGGTAGTGCCTCTGATGGACCACCCCAGTGAGACGTTCCTGGCCCAGCTAGAGGAGGACATGATGAAGCTGATCCTCAAACACGGAATGATGGTAAACACACTCTCAATCTGATC
>WFKH01007768.1:60351322-60399063 GCA_016163765.1 Magallana hongkongensis | reverse complement strand
TTTTATTTAACGGCTTTATACAGTTTTTGATCATTTTCTTTTTCTTCCCGGGCCTTATTAGTCCCTGCCTTATTCAGTCCGTCAATTAGCCGGACCTTTTTTGTTATGGTTGCCATGTGACGTTTTCCCGCTGAAGTACAGAGAAAAAAGATGTTAAAGTGAAAATTTGGGGATTTTATCTGCTGATTTGTGAGAAATACAACCATGGCCGAGAAAAAATACACCGGGGCCCCATTTGGAACCCAAACAGCGAGGTACACCATTCGTCTTATCTTAGCTTTAGGCCAATTAGGGGGAGTGTTCATGACCCCAATTATAGGGAGTAATTAACTTTTGATAATAGAATCACTTTTCATGCATGAATATTATCTGTCATGCTGAGAAATTTGCAATGTCTGAATCACTGACTGCTAGGCCTACTGATATTGTATCTTTACAGGTTTGACGTCTCTGGAGTGCACCCCAAAAGTAAATATCCCGGGACCTTCACAGAAATCCCGTATGATAAAAAGTCCATCGATGAACTGGTAAACACTCTGACTGATTACCTGGGTTAACATACTATAATAGAAATATGATATTATTAAGGAATTATAATTAAATCTGTATATGTACATTATTACTTTGACAGTTCTATAAATATATTTCACGTTCACTCATTGTTAGTTATTAATTGATCTTTGCCTATCAAGTATATACCATACACTAGATGTTCAATAGCATAATGAACTTTGTCCTGCAACCCCTGCTGGCATATTGATAAAAAGTAAAGAAATAAACCCATATAAAGCTATATTTGATCAGTGTCCCTATATATACATAGTCTTGTGAACTGCGATGTCATTCCAACATTCAAAAACAATGTGACAAAATGTGAATGAATTATTACATCATGATAGCATTGATTTACAGATATAGGGAAATGAAAGGGACCTACAATTAAGTTTCTTTGGTTTGTCTTGAAAAGTGACTACCTTTAATTATACTGGTATATAATAACTACACCTTGCATATAAAGTGTATTGGTCAATATTTACATTCAGTGTATATTTCCCCTTATGTTTGCATTGGAAATCTGCGACGTTCAATTTCCTATGAATACACTTTACTAATTCATGGGCCATGAGCACAAATATAAACGTCACCACGTGTTTTGAGTATATTTATTTTTGTAAGATTAAATGAAACGTTCAACCTTACATAACCAATTTGATATGTACTTTTGAAAAATAATCATTAAATTATATCTACTCCTTAATTAAAAAGATTTTTCTCTACAAAGTTTCTGGCACTATATTTTTAGCTGCGGAAGCGTACTAAATAACATGTTAATATGGCTGTTCCATGTATGTTTCATATCCCTGACTGAGAGCGTATATAATGGCTTTACAGCGACGATACACATATATTTCATACAAAAAAACATCAGTATGAATATAAATATAAGCATTCAATGCTTAAGTGGTCACTATTCATATAAGGTAAACACTAAAAAAAAAATAATATGTTTGAAACTGTCAAAGAAAAATGCAGATTTATTGGGAAATTCAGTCTTAAAGAACACAGCAAACCTTATATTGTAATTTTAAAGATATGTATGATTTTTTGTTGTTTTGATGTACATTGTTTATCGTATTTTGACGAAAGATTGAAGGCTTTGAATACAATTAATCTTATATTCGCCTCTTAGGAGATGTATGTAATGTGTGGTTATTTTTAGATTCATTGTTACTCTTCAGTTTTCAGAATGCAGAAAATATGAGTATCCTTTTTATCTGTTATTTAGAATCGTCGACTGGCCCCTGGTTCATACAAGGTAGATGTGGGTGGGTTCAATAAGAAGTCCGTGGACGAGCGAGCCAGCGGGCCAGGCTGGGCTCGAGCCTACGAAGTGGAGAGAATGGCCGCCCTTCCTCATCTGTTACACAAAGACCAGTGGGAACTGAAACGACTCTTGGTATAAATGACATTAGCCTACTTATTCATACAATATGACATGTCAACATGTAAATATGCTTGGTCATCGAATATTGGTGGATGCTTTATATGCTATGGTAGAAGTTCTCCGATTGGGAATTGAAAGGGATCTTCAGGCATAAGAAATTGTCTTTATCATTGTCTGCTCCTCACCAAGGAACTCTCAAATAATTTAAGGAATATTCAATAAGGAATCATTATTTGAGTATTATGAGGTGATCAAATATGCATATCCATGATAGATTTGATCACGCTCGACTGTACCGGTATTTGATAACCTCATAATATTCAAAGAATGATTCCTTATTACTTATACATATATATGTAATTTTCAGCCAATGTAAGATTAGTCATTGATGAAATGTATTGGACAATAGGGCCTACATTACAAAATTGATTCATAGTGTTATCACAGACAATATTAAAGACAGTGGAAAATGTAAATATCTGTTTTTAGAAGTCATTTTTGTTTTATTTTAGAAAATGTGTAGTTACAGTAGTCTTGTAGTGTTTTATTAAGTAATGGTTATAATCAGTGACTTTGACTTTCTAATATTTTACACAAATTGCCACTAGTTTTCAATCACAACTCAACTGAACAAAAACACAGCAACTTTATAAAACACCATAAAATACTGTAAAGAATCAAGATTAGGCATCTTTAGGATGCCTAAAGCAAAATGAAGATGGATCAACTTTAATGGGATTAACAGCTAGTGTACTTGCTCCCTGGGATGATTTTAGATTTATCACACACATTTTTGTCAGGAATTTAGATATTCTACAACTGTTAGTATACGGTTGATTTAACTTTATTTGCAGCAAAGGAAGCTAGCTCCTGGCTCATACGACATCAAGGATTTCCTTCAGGTGTCAGAGGAAAAACCCAGAAGTATTCGTGGAATTTGTCAGACCAAGGATCAGCGCTTCAAAGAAAACGTGGCTGCTGTAAGAACCAAAAAATTTAGACCTGTCAGGAAAACCTGAATTGTTGATATTCACTTATACTTTGAGATTTAGACTGCCCCTTTCTGTTGTAGAATGAGACCCCAGGCCCTGGTACTTACGGTAAGGGTGGAATCCCCCACTCAGCAATAGAGGAGAAGGCCAAGAAATCCACCAGCACTGTGGGCATGCTAGACGCTGGCTCCTCCACCCCCAGAAATCTACCATCTGTTGTAAGTCATAATTACATGTATACCCCAAAACACTTGTTAAAATGCATTTGTTGATTGATTCGTATATATACCATATACAAGGTTATTTTTGCCCTGTTACTTTCTCCCAATTACAGTTGTAAAAGATTTGGCCCAATTTTAAATTTGTCTTTTGTCAATGATGGTTAATGGAGCAAAAATTTTGTATAGAGTATTTGATTTGGTGAATGTTTTTCCAAAGCTTCAAAATGATAGTATATATATATAGTAGACGATGTATGCTGTAGATGTCCTATTTTACACAAGTACTTAATCCCGCAATTCTGTCGTTTTGTATCAAATTGCAAGCACCAAACTTTTGTTGTAATTTCATAAAGTTTGCGAGTGTCAGAATTTTAAGATTTGCATGTGATTATTCTTGCACTTTTATGGAAATCTATATTCTTTTTGTTTTATTACATTATATCAAATCTTAATCAATGGTACTGTTGTTTATTTTTGTAAATGGTTCATTGAGGAATGCTGCTTTTTCTCAGGGCTCGGAGCTGGGACCTGGAACCTACAACTTCAAGAGCTTCACCCAGGAGACGGTGGAGAAGGTGACCAGCCTGAGGGGGCCCTACGATTTGTTCTCCGGGGACAGAAACAAGCCAATCAATGATGGCTACCTGGCTGCTCCTGTAAGTGTTGTCATGGTAACATTGAAATTCAAACCTGCATGATCTTTTATATAAAGTCAAACACAAGATGAATGTTATTGTAGCATTGCATTTTCTGTAGGTCCTGTATCATTACACATATCTACAGTCTTAAAATAAATGACATCTTAAACTTTGTCCTAGAAGATTTTTGTTATCTTTTGATTTCTTGTACAGCCAGTGAATGATTTCAAATAGAATAATGCATGCTAGATTGTAAAAAGTAACTTGGATTTAACCTAATTAGGATTCTAATTTTGAGGACAATCCAGGATCTTGGTCATACAGTACTATTGTATTATAATATATGGTCTTTCAAAATGCTTGTTTAATTGTAAGCACATTTTTGATCAGAAACTGGCTGACCTAGGACCAGGGCAGTACGAACTGAAGTCTTTTGTGGATGACTGGAAGACGGAACACCGCGTGCGACAAGGAAAGTTCGGGAAAGTGGAACAGCATCCCAGGAAAGGAACGGAACGAATTTTCTGTTCCACTCTATCACAGTGTCCTAAGGAGGAGGTGAGGGAGGAATACAAAGCTTCCACATTGTCAAAACAGATTTATTTGTTGTGTCTTGTGTTTGTGGAAATTTTAAGTTACCACCCAATATATTGTAAATAATCTTTACAGAGGAGGCCAGTGGACTCATTTGGTGTTTTATCTAATTAGGAGATCATCTATGTAAATTGTGGATCAGTTATAGCTTATAACTATTAACATCTGAGAGTTAATCAGTTACCCAGTAAGGCTAATCACTCAGAAGCTGATTTAGCATAACCAGGAAATGCTGACTGTAGCCCATATTTACATGTTCTGTTGTACCCTTCTATATGTACTGGTGCTAACAAATTGTTAACAGTTATATTGTTTTCAAAATAACAGCTGATTTATGACCATAAATCATGTACAAGCCATGAGTAATGCAAGTTCATGTATGAAATTTTCAATACATGAAGTCATTGTAAGTAGCGTATGCAAGTCAAGCATATATAATACTAAAATGTATCTAATAAAACTACACTAGTATTTTATAATCAATATACCGGTATATAATGGAATTATAATCTATAGCCATTATTTCATTTTTGTTTCATTAAAAAAAATTCAAATTTGCAGAGAATTTTACACAATTAAGAAATTATATGCAGAGTTTTTGAGGAGTTGAGTATCAATTACTGCTAGTTATGATTAATAAGGATTTATATATAGGGAACACCTGGACCAGGGACATATGAGCCCAAACAGCTGTCCAAGCCCGAGACCAAAAACTCGCCCGGCTTCCTGTCCACGGCCCAGAGGAATGACAGAGTGTCACAGAGGTTCTTCACCAGGAACTTTGTAAGTTGTCTTGTCACTGAAATGTCTGATGTAAGATAATGTCATAATGTCTGAAGAAAGATGTCTTGTCATTATAATGTCGGATGTAAGATGTCTTGTCAATTAAATGTCTGGTGTATGTTGTCTTGTCATTATAATGTCGGATGTAAGATGTCTTGTCATTATAATGTCTGATGTAAGACTTGTAAGATGTCTTGTTAGTAAAATGTCTGATGTAAGCTGTCTTGTCACTTAAATGTCTGATGTCTTGTCATTATAATGTCTGATGTATGTTGCCTTATCTCTCAAATGTCTGATGTAAAATGATAGTGAAACCATCTACTGTCAGTAACTGTTTTGAGGAGAAACATCTCAGAAGGAATTCTCACTTAACAAGTACATTCTTGTGTTAAATGATGTCAGATTATCTATAGTATAAGTTGTGTAAGCTCAACCTGGGTCGAATCTTGAATGAATCGAGGAAAGTACAAGATTAGCCCGGAGTTTCCCTGTCTGTACCGGTGGTCCTGGGTGGTGGTAAGCCTGTGGTCCTGGGTGATGGTAAGCCTGAGGTCGCTCCTGTGGTCCTGGGTGGTGTTAAGCCTGAGGTCGTACCTGTGGTCCTGGGTGGTGGTAAGCCTGAGGTCGTACCTGTGGTCCTGGGTGGTGGTAAGCCTGAGGTCACTCCCATATACAAACCTAAGCTCACTCCCAATTACAGCTGAACAGACTTGTGTAATCTTATATTTTGTTCGTTGTATGAAGTGGGCCTGTAAATATTATAGAATACAGAAAAAGTTACTTGTTTAAATATCACTCGTTGCCAGACAACCGCAAGACCGAGGACCTGCCTGGTTCAAACCTCACTTGTATTGTTCTTGTTCAAAGATGTTAATTTTTGTCATGTCTGTTGGTCCTTATACAGTAATGTACACTGGAGTCCTTTGTTTTTCAGAACCCTGTGGGAGCTGGTCGCTATGACGTTCAGAAGTGGGAGGAATGCCAGCATAAGAACGGCCATGGCAGTGTGTTCCAGTCCAAGACTGGCAAACTGAATGCCGTCATGGAGAAATTCCTCAAGTAGGCTAGCAATCACTCAAGTCTGTTGACAAATTACGCAAAGCATATGTCTATCTATTTGAGATTTGATCTTTAAATGCTTTGAAAATGCTACATCAGTTTTAGCAGGATTTGAAAATCAATCTAGCATGTATGGTTAACATAGTTGCTGATACTCTTTGTATGGTCCCTATAATTATGGAAAAAAAGTTGACCTACCTTGTACCGTGTACTAGTATAGGGCCATCCTTAAAAAAATCTTTGTTTGGAATTGCCGCCTGAAGGCTTCTAGACCCAGGAGGGAGGGAGGGAATTTTTTTTTATTTTTTAAAATTGAATTTTGACTAATTAAAAATTGGTAAGAAATAAAAATCTCCATATAAAAAAAGGGTTTTTTATTTTTTGCTAATAAAATTTTATCAGCGGGGGGTATTTCAATGATGACGGAGGCAATTCCAAACCAACAATAATTTTATTTTGGCCTAGTAAACAAACAAAAAATCATCAATTCATATCCCCCATGAACAAAAGAACCTTAAATACTGTAAATTATTTACTAATCTACTTTCACACTAAGTGATCCACAAATTCAAAGCCCCTCCCACTACTGTTCCTGTTGAATCCACGCCTGAAAAAAATAAGGAATTTATGATACCAGTGATCAGGTTTATAACCTGTTAATGGTGATCTATTTGGAGTGGTTGTAGAGAGAGTAAGTTTACATGTACCATTTATTTTACAGAGAGAGAGTGAGAGCTAAGGATGTACAGTTAAAGGACCGCGTTTTTCTGGTGACCCCTGAACCACCAGAAGCTTATGTCGGTCGAACAAAAGCTCAGCTGGACTTCGCAGCCAGACGCGCTGCCACCGTGGTATAATAATTCTCTCTCTGAGTGGTAGCACGGGTGTGGTTGCACTGGATTATATACCCTGATCTGTTCTTGATTTACCTTCCTTTGACATAATTGTTTAATTGATCTTTCACTGTTTGTTTGTGCTGTGATTTTCTGTGTGCCCGCCACCATGACTGTACAGTATTTTGTTGATTTTCTTTCATTTTTATTTTCCAGAGTTTGTATTTTTTATTTGTTTTTAGAACACACATCTTGTTTTGCTGTCTATGATATGTTTGTTTTGCTCATATTGCGACTTCTATGGCTTGTATTCAGTATTATTGTTAAGCTGTGTGATACTGCTCTCAGTATTGATGATGCACCTGTCGACAGGTGAGAAAACTTGAAGTGCTGATGACTTTAGGTTTAGGATTTAGCTAGTTAGTTAATTTTTCACTGTATTGTGAAATATTGTAGCCAATTTGTGATTCCTTTTCAAGGAATCTTTTGGCTAAAAGTGAATTACATAACAACATTTTGTCATACCATGCAAGTTTTATTTGATTTTACTGAATGTTAATTTTTTTTAAAATTCAAATTGAAAAAAAAATCTTTCTATAGCAACAATTTTTTTTTTTACATATTAATAAATATTGACACACAGTGTACTGTGAGACTTTTAGGAGGTTTATGTACTGCTACAAGTTATGTTTATGTTTTGGTAACAATATTTTCTGTGATATAATTTATTTTAAAGTTGTATATATTGAGTAATGTACATAAAGATAATATTTGCCAAGATGTTTTGTGTTGAGATTATTTTTTTGATAAGCACATTGAATACATCACCTCAGCTGGACAGTATTTTGTACAGACCACCGTTTCATTCTCCTAGTCTGATTAATGCTGCCACAATACAATATAACCTAGGGATAAAATGCAATGGCATGTTACCAATGGCAGATTAGAATGTGTAAAATCAGTATTAGTATTATCTTAAATAATGCATACAATTCATTTGTGAAGAATTACCATTAGATTAGGATTTTATAATAGTATTTTAAGAAGTATTAATTTTTGCCAAATATATCATTTATTATATATTTTTATACACCATGTTCTTTTTTTTCTGCATTTGAGATGTATTTATTTTGCCAGCTTTTAATGTATCTACACTGTTAATAAAATTCAATTTGGACTTTAAATTTGGATTGGGTTTTCCTTTGGTGTCTGAATCTAGCAGATATCAACTACAGCACAAAGCTTCATTTTTCCCACAGGTTTTGTACTAATTCTTTAAATTTCCTTTTCATTTCACCAAAAATTTGGTAACCACATATTCAGACTTTTATGGAAGTGTCCATCCATGATCTTTCTTGCATTAAATGTTTCAATGCCATGTAAAAACCATAAAATGATACCAAATTATATTTATCATATTATTAAGTTACGTTATTGATAAATACTTGAAAAACTTTTAACATTTCCTACACTTTAACTTTTTGCACAATACCATTTCAGTCAGGACTTCTTTTTCTCATGTTTTTGCTCTAAAAGAGTTTCTAATTTGTAGATCGTTAATTACAATTTTATTTCTTTGCAGTCCAACAAATAATTCCTAGTATTTGACAGGGTACCAGGAGTAGCCTCCCTTAGGATTCTGGGATCAAATGAACTATAGTATTACTGTGAGAGACAGTTTCTCCTGTTTTCCAGTATTATTTTGGCTTTTTAATAAATACATGTACTGAAAATATATAACCATAAAATGTTGTAGTGCCTGTCATATGCGAGAACCAGCTTTTACACAAAGTATTTGGTAGACAAGGGTTTTCGAGATAATGAAAACTATCAGCATCTGAGAGTCATTTGATACTTAATGTTTGACCTTGTGACTTCAAAATCAACAGAAGTCCACATAAGACCTTTGACCTTGATAAACAAGAGTCATCTACTAATTTGCAAAAGATACTTAAAGATACTGACTTCTAGGGCAAGGTAGATTGGTAGCTAAATCTGTAAAATTACAACCAAGTGAGCAAGGATTCATATCCAGTGCAATTCTTCCCTTTAGAGATGGCGTGAGAGAATTAAATGAGTTCCCCAAAAAAATATACATGTATCCTTTATACAAACATTTATGTACATATTTAACTAATAAGAATGCTGTGATAGAAATCTGTGACTCTAGCCTAACCAAGTTGTAAGCAAATTAAAAATTCCATTTTCATCGATGAATAGTAAAATTTTACATGTTCAACTTTAGATTAGTAATCAAAGGACAAGAGCGTACAATGCCTGGCACCCAGAATGTTGAAATGACAATGTGTGTGTGTGTGTGTGTGTGTGTGTGTGTGTATATGTGTGTATATATATATATATAATGTCATTTCAAAGTATGCACCAGCCAGTACAAGTGTAATATAGAAGTGGATCTCCAACACAAAAACACATATACCTGGTACATTTATCATGTTTTCACTTGGTACTTATCTCTTTTGTTTCTAAACATTGCAACATGATCTCATATCTTTGCTTAGTTTGCTAGCATTATTTTTATGTGTCTATGCTTAATAGAATATGAACATTATGTAATTTTGATCTTTATCTGAAGGGTTTTAAATATTTGTTTCCAAAATACATGTATTCCTATACAGAAAATGATGAAAAAAATTTTTTTACTTAAAAGCGGAAGAATTGCATTTATAAAGAAAATGCCGGCTACGATTCGAACACCCTCTCAACCGAGAAGAATCAATCTTCCACCTATCACACTGAACTACATGTACGTTGACACATTACAAGAACTGTGAATAACTTTGTTGACAATTATTAAGTGAAAATTTTTTGGGAAAACCATGGATTTTACCCATTAAGGGTCTTGAATCCATTTTAATGAATTAATAAAAAAAAATAAAAATTATCCTTTGAATAAAAATACTTTTAGGATGGCGTCAAGACCCATTTATACCTAAAATTTGCAATTTAGAACAGTAAAAGTGAAGATTTTTACATAAAACATTGTGCAGCTTGATTTGGAAACCTAGATCTGTTGCGTTTCCAGAATGAAAGCACATTATTGACTTCCATCGTGAAATTTATACTATAAACAATGCATAAAAGACAAAAATTAATAGTTCAACTACAATTGAAAATCGTTCGTTTTTGTTGCTCCAAATTGGCAATATATAAACGCCTTGTACGCCCTGTTCTCTCTCCTTCACAATCAAGCACACCTCAAGAGTAGTTTAACCCTCGTCATTGTGACCTCAAAATGAATACAGGGATATCAGTGCATTAAGTTTTATGCCCGTTTAGCAGAGTTTGTTATATACATGTATATGATGGGACATTATCTAGATCACAAAATATCCTGTCAATGAACATCACACAGTCAAGGATTATTGTTATAGTCGAGCTTAACTAAATAGTAATGATAAAATCGGAATTTTTGTCCATTTACTGCAACACAAAGAATGTAATGTATACATATTTATCCATACAACTATTTCAAAAACATTAAACATCTTCAGCCCGACTACACTCCAATCTGATTTACCATCATTATCAGTTATTTGCAGTGTCGATTTCTTCATGCTGTATCAATCCCAACAAAAGTAGTTGGCATAACCTCAACATTTACTAAATTTAACCGTCGGCTCATTTCAAATTCAACAAGAGATGTTTGTGAAACACTCATGCCCCCTCCCTCCAAGAAAATGAACGGAAACTGCAAATAATTTGAATTTTCCTTAGTCAAATGGGCATAACTCTGTCGAAAATTGCTCGATTGTAACCAAAATCGAACTTGATCTCAACATTATTATGATAAATCTGTATACCAAATTTCATTTCAATATGTGCAACTTCCCCAAAGAAAATGAACGGAAACTGCAAATAAGTGGAATTTTACCAAGTCCAAGGGGCATAACTCTGTCGTAAATTGCTCGATCATATCCAAAATCGAACTTGACCTAGATATTATCATGATAAATCTGTATACCAAATTTCATTTTAATACGTTCAACCTCTTCAAAGAAAATGAACGGAAACTGCAAATAAGTGGAATTTTACCAAGTCGAAGGGGCATAACTCTGTCGAAAATTGCTCGATTGTAACCAAAATCGAACTTGACCTAAATATTATCATGATAAATCTGTATACCAAATTTCATTTCAATATGTGCAACCTCTGCAAAGAAAATAAACGGAAACTGCAAATAAGTGGATTTTTACTAAGTTCAAGGGGTATAACTCTGTCGAAAATTGCTCGATCGTACCCAATATTGAACCTGACCCAGATATTATTATAATAAATCTGTATACTAAATTTCATCATAATACAGGTAACCTCTGTGAAGAAAATGAACAGAAACTGTTGGTGGACCGACCAACATACAGCAGCAAAGCAATATGCCCTCCCTTCTTCCAAGGGGGGCATAATAATATCAGAGTTGCAGCAATTCCATTGAATATTTTAATTATAGCAGATTTGCCCAATATTCCTGATGAACCCAACTTTTCCGATAGCGACTCGTCAAATGTTGGGGTGTAACAATAGGAAAAAATGCAAGTTCTATGTAGTAACTATCCCTTTAAAAATCAAAGAAAAAACAAGATTTTTATGCAAAATACAATGGTTTAATAAAAAAAAACAATTTCAACAAAAAATTGTAAAATAACAAAATGATGAGAAACAAATCAGCTGAAATATCACAGCGGTGGTGGACTAGAGCGATGGTGTGATGATTGGCTAAGATGATACCCTGAGATCACATGATCATGACGAGATTCAAATACAACTAAAAATCTGAAAGACTTGGGTATATATTGCACTCGGTCTGACTTGTGGACTAGATTTCTGTAGGTAGGAGTTTCACTCCTTCCCATTGCTTAGTCACTGACAAACCCATGCTGCCAAAGACTGTCACACACCTGCTGCTCGACCACAGCCACCCAGGGTCAACGAGCTGTAGGGGTCGATCCGCCGAACATCACTTCTACTTTGTTTCTCAAATCATAGTCTGAATTTCCAGGAGTTTTCAGTTTCATTCCTCCATCATCAATTGTATGTTTGGAATGTTAATCAAATGTGAAAATAAAAATTGATTGAGGAATTGGTTAAAAGGTATATCCAGGTAGCAGTTAGCAAGGTGATCACATCCCAACTTCAGGTCTGGATTTTCAACTTTTCGCTAATCAATTTCGTTTCAGGCTTTTGCAAGACAAGCTTAACATGATGTCTACTATCTAAATGTAACGTATTTACAAGATAAAAAAGAGAACTAAGAGCACTACTTTTCTGTAGCACCATGCATCAAGCCTCCCTGGCTTATGCTTACATTGTCCTCACAACCTTGACCGCGACCAATGTCTTTGCAGGAAAGCAGCGTTCCTAGTGAAGTTAGTGTGAAAGTTTAATCCCAGTTTTCTTCATCCTCTTCCTGGGCTCCACCTGAGCCCACCATTACTGGACCACCCACACCAAGAGGGTAGCCACCCTCACTCTTGTGGGTCTCTCTCGTCTGCAAAATAGAAAATTCGAAGATGCACATTATTACATGTACAATTTCATTGGAATCCATTTAAATACACAGTTAAAATAAAACCATACAAATTGAACGAGATCTATACAAGGAAAGTAAAACATGTTGAAGTGGTTTGTCAGTGTTTCCACATTACAGTGCCAAGTATTATAACACAGGTTGATAAAATCGAGCCTTTTTTTGAGTTAATCTATTGTTTGGTGATGTGAATTTGCATGGTAATTAAACACTTTATCAGAACAAAATGAAGCCAATACCCTTGGTTGGTTTTTTCGGATGTCGCGTCCTCCAAACTTGGCGCCAACATCAGCATACCCAGCTCCTGGCATACTTGACTTGGAGTACTCCTCCAGCCAGGAAGGAACTTCCTGCATTGCCTGAGGAATAAATACCAACAATAATGTAGCACCGACGTTCTTCACCTTTCACATCACCCAAGGAACAAACATTCCAGTAAACAAAGTAGCCATTATCATCGATATCTGTACGTTGCAGAACAAAACTTCCAACTATCAGATATCTTGATGCAAAGACTTACATCCGAGAGGATCCTCACCAGCGGTTTCGCCAAAGCACCATCAGTGTCATTAGAGTAGAAACTGATGGCCTTGCCAAGATTTCCACAGCGCCCCGTTCTCCCAATTCTGTGGACATATTCATCAATGGATTGGGGCAGATCGTAGTTGATGACATGTTTGACTAGGGGGATGTCTAGTCCACGAGCTGCCACTGAGGTAGCAATTAATACGGGAGCTTTCCCAAGCTTAAAATCCCGCAGAGCTTCTTCCCTTTCAGCTTGGAGTCGATCCCTGTGAGTTAAAGACTTAATTTAAGATCACAATCAGAGATGGACAAATAGTTACACAATAATTATCAACCAAATTTTAAGTAGAAATATAAACTTAATCATAAAGATCTTATTGTAAACAGCATCTTTTTATTTCCAGTTAACAGTATGTTATTTATGGATTGGTCAAACCTTGATCAAAATGCATGAGCTTTACGGATTTAAGTAAAATGGATCCATTCTAAAATATACATGTACATGTATTACATTTTGGTAATGGAATAATTGATATTCTCAATGAATTTTAGTTGTACACCAAATATAAGTCTTCCGAGTTTAAATTGAACATGTTCTTAGTACAAACCCATGAATACTGGTTGTTGGAAATCCATTTTGAGACAAATAAGACGCCAAGAAATCTGCATTTCGTTTTTGTTCCACAAAAACCAAAGTTTTTTCTGAACCTTAAATAGAAACAAAATTCAATGTTATGTTTTAAACATGTAAACAACATCTATAACATATTTTCTACATGTAAAACAGTGACATATATTTACCTGTCTCTGTGAGGATGTCACACAATCGTGACCTTTTCTCCTGCCTATCTACTTCATACACTGTCTGGGTCACGTCCGTGCAAGCACCACCTACCCTGCCGACAGTCAGGAAAAGGTAGTCGTTCAGGAAATCCCCGGCCATTTTCTGAATCTCCTCGGGGAATGTAGCCGAGAACATGAGAGTCTGTCTCTCCGTTTTAGGAGGAGTTCCCAACTCCTCCACAATTTTACGGATGTCTGGACCAAAACCCATATCCAACATTCTGTCAGCTTCATCCAAAATTAGGTACTTTAACTTTGAGAGACTGATCTGAAGTTCAAAAGACGATAAAACCAATTTTTCTTTGCATCAAATACACTAGTTTCTGGATACATGTACATACATGTAGTAGAAACAAAAAAAAACCAAGGAAATAAAAACTCTAATGAATTTATAATGAAATTGAAGAATGGCCCCACCTTTCCTTTGCCGATGATATCAATCAACCTTCCTGGAGTGCCCACTAAGATGTGGGTTCCCTGTTCAACCTGTCTGAGCTGGTATCCCACCGACGTCCCCCCATACAACACTACAGCTCTCAGCATGGTGCCGTGAGCAAACTTTCGGGCATCCATAAAGATCTGGACGGCCAACTCTCTGGTCGGCGCCACCACCAGGGCTTGTGGTTCCTGGACCTCGGAGAAACTACTGCCGCTGATTCCGTTCTTCATCATTCCAGTCAGGACTGGCAGCAAGAAGGCAGCCTGCGTAAGAAATCAAGAAATCACAATAAAATCATCTCCCTTCATGTATCATGAAAATGTCCTTTATTTGTTCATAAGAAATAATTTCATTTTGACACATTATACTGTAGTTTCATACACGTTTGCACACACATTTTAAGGGAATTCGTCAATCCATAAAATTAAATGTACATAAATTACAATGCACAACAACATATTTTCTTGATTGGACATTGTCCAAAAATTTACTTATCAATTTAAAAACTAAAATATAATGCATAAAATTTAATTTAAAAACCAGTAAGCTTCAGACAAGGTTCTGTACCGTTTTTCCGGAGCCTGTTTGGGCACAGGCCATCAGATCTCGGCCTGCCATCACTATCGGTATGGAGTACTTCTGGACTGGAGTTGGCTTCTCATACTGAGCTTTACGAACGTTTTCCAGAAACTTTTCATACAACCCAGCTTCGTTGAAGTTCTTGATTGCGGAGGGTGGATCTCTTCCTGTCACCTCCACAGGAATTTTATCGTATTTATCAAAGTTTATCCCCTTTTGAATGACTTTGAAGATTTCAGCCTCGTCCTCAGATGGAGCAGGAGGCACATAAGGTGCAGGCCTGTCAGGATCTTAATAGACAACGACACACAAATTAGTATATTAAACAAACAAGAATAGAAGCATTTTGTTGATCAGCAGTAACTTGCCTCTTCGGGATTATTTACACAAAATACCAAGAAGGTAGTACAGTTAGGATTTGTCTATAAACTATACAAATTCCAATACCTTAACTATTTATGTACTTGACAATTAATGAAACATCATTAGAACAGTTACGAAAGTAGTTTATGTAAAACATTATTTCTTTGGGCATCATCAAGCTTACCCTGTGGGGGAGCATTAGGACAGTCCCTGGCCATGTGACCTTCCTCCTGACATTTGAAACACTTCCCACCTCCTCCTCCACCTCCTAAAAAGACATCACATAAACTAAGTAACAAGCAACGAAAGTAAAATCACAATGAATCTCCTAAATTCTACGAAATGGTTATAAATGAATCTTTAGATCTTAGACATTTTGTATTTCATCAAGAGTGGCAAGAAAAACTGGACACAATACCTTCTTTCTTGGGATTGGGACACTCTCTAGCAAAATGTCCTTCTTCCCCACAGTTTCTGCACCCCTTGTCACCACCTCCTCCGCCTCCTTTGCGGGGTTCTGGACACTCTCTTGCAAAGTGTCCCTCTTCTCCACAATTTCTGCATCCTGTAAACAAAGACAGGTTAAAGTATCCCTTGCTTTGATCAGCCTGTTCTAACTTCTTTGCAATGAATTTGATAATAGATAAGATTAACAGGAATGCCTAGACTGCGTAATGCTTACCTGATCCTCCTCCTCCCCCTCCAAATCCGCCTCCCCTACAAAACAAACATTCAAGTTTAAAACACTTGCTGATTAATCAAAAGGACTGGACAAAAATCTTACTTTATACTATATTATCTTTACTGGTTGACAGCATACCTTGGAGGTCTGTCTCCACCGCCAAATCCTGCAGAAACAGAAACAGAACATCAAATAATGCATTTAATTATTATCATCAACCAGCCCCTTCTATCTCATGAAAGCAATTTATAAGATAGTTTAAATCACCACATCTTGGAATATTTATTCCACACTGCTCTATTCTTACCTCCTCCAAATCCAGAAGATTCGCCATCGTTCTTTGATCCAAATCCCCCGCCCCCAAATCCGCCCTCCTTTTTGGCTCCAAATCCTCCGCCTGAGGACCCTCCTCCAAATCCACCACCTGAGGACCCTCCACCAAATCCCCCTCTACTTCCATTGTTGTTGTTACTGTCCGACTTATTTCCAAACCCCCCGTTGCCCCCACCAAATCCCCCTTTGGATCCAAAGCCACCACTGCTGGAGTTATCGTCAGACTTTCCAAATCCATTGGCCATTCCGCCTGGTTTGTTGAGCGACATGTCAGCCATGCCATTTGATACATCGTCATTTCCGTTCACTGTGAAGCCTGCACGCAGTACACCCCGACCAAAACCCCTGCCGGCTCCTCCTGATATTGAAAATTCATTTTACACATTGAATTAGACCTAAGAAAAAACCTTCATTGAATATGTAATAGTAAATACAAAGTTCAACTTGATCATACCTGCAGCATCAGATGACGATGATGCTCCTCTTCCAAATCTACAAATATCAAATCAATTTGTACACAAAAATCCCCAAATGTTAAAAGAACCAATGTTAATCGAATAAATACACCAGTCTCATCCTATTTGCTATGCATTAAATGTTAATACACACTAGGCCTTACATTATTTCAGGGAATATAGATTAATACTTTTCCCTTCCTTTATGTGTGGGTCACATCCAATATTTATAAACTACATGGTATACAACAGACCTTCAAACCTCCAGACTTTTTTGTAGCAGAGAGTATGCATCTCTTGTAAATAATAAACGTTTACATAAAATGCTGTTACATATCCTTATTTGAATTTATTAAGGATGGAAAAGGTATATACTTTACACCATCTTTGTTAACAGTGTGATAATGTTATTGTTCCAATAGCATCAAAATTTAAAAGGAAACCTTTTCTTCCATGCTTAGAAACAATTCAAGGTACTTACCCACCACGACCAAATCCATTCTGTAAAATAAAAGGAAAACTAAATCATTTAGCCAATCTGAGATGACAAAAACAAAAAAAATATTCCCAATGCAACTGATGAGAAACAATATTTGACAGATATTTATTTAAAATAAAGTGTCAAACACCAGTTGACAAAAAATGTTCTCGTCCTCTTGTATCAGAGGTATAGACAAAACAAATGACTAAACATTGTTAGTTGTTTAACATTTTATCAGCAACTAGTAATGGGCTGATTGTCCTGACCAAATAAATGTGTCCCAATGTCGATAATCGATTAAATTGAAAAATAAAATCTACAACCAATTTAGGTCTGAATATTGGTCTTTTTCCCATGCAAACCAACATTACACATTTTTCACCAAACACACACATGGCTCTACATAGGCATAGAAATTTAGAGCTGATTTATTGAGCAATGCATGGTAATTAAAAGGATTGTCAAAAACACTGCCTCAGTATCCAAAATATTATCCATAAAGGGCTCCACATGCTTCCTGTTCCCAGGGGTAGAAACTCTCTAAATATACAACTCGCAAATAATTGCGAGTACCAAAAAAATCAACTCGCAATTTCACCAGGCTACTCACAATTTTAGAATGACAATTTTTTATTTTTTATTTTTTTAAATATAAATGCATGTAACTACTTTAGTTTAATAAATGCACAAAATACACCTGCAGACTCACTGTATGTTATTTAAAATTTTGAATCAAAGGCATCATATTTTCAACATTCTGCATTCTGGTTCATTTAAAAATGGCGGATCTAAACATAAAGAGAGAAAGACAAACTGGATATGGAATGGATATTTTTATTCCGGGTAAAGTTACTGAATTAATTAACTCGAAAATTTTAACTTGCAATTTGGATATTCTAACTCGCTTTTTGTTGTATATAGTGAATTTCAAACCCTGGTTCCTACATAATTCAGGGGTTTTTTTAAGCCGCTAATTAGGCAAAACCAAATCACAAAGGATATTTTCTTAAAAAAGTTTTTTATTTAAACTGGGATTTCTCTTATTGCCAACATGTTTTGTGTAAGCTTACTTGATCTTCAAGTGATCTGTAGGTCAAAGGCTCAGGATTTTTACATTTCTTTTCCTTTAATTTTATTATATTTAAACAAACACGACAAAATCTTGTAAAATGTAAAACAAGTCATTTACATTTTGAATACATGGTCTTTCATCCATATTAAAATGTGAGTGTCTTATGGGACATACCACCTTAATGATTAATTATGACCAAATGATCTAAGATTTTCTCTATTAGTGGTTATAAATCATACAAAATTAAATAAGTGTCAATCAACATCACAAAAATCATTACTATTTTCATTTTCAGCTTAATTCTCCATATGGCAAAATATGGTCCTTCACCAAATTTCTAAATGAATAAACATAGAAGTTGACATATTTAATTGCTTTAACATGGCTATTTACCAACAAGGCATCTTACCACAATACCACAAGGAAAAATCAAGCAATAAAATTTCTTGCAACTTTTTTTTTGTTACACAGTGTATTGTTGACTGTCCTAGTTCCTGTTTTAGCCTTATAACTTGGCTCAAAATATACAGGCTAATAATGCCATTACCTTACTCCCAAGAATACCTCTTCCTCTCCCTCCCATCTGGGCACAATAAAATTTTTCAAGCAAACAAGAAATTGAGATAATATTGTTTTTTCTTTCTCAGAAACACAGTGACTTATTACAGCCCAACACATTACTACCTCCTTCACTGAAGAGTTCCCAACGTTATATTCCTTGACACTGATTCATAATATTCTCCATATTGTTAATGATGATATTGGGATCATAATAGGAATATTCCGATTCAATTTTAATAAAAATTTCAAATATCGAGATTTTTTTCTCCCACTAATATATAATTTTATGTTTGATTTATAATCAATTTTAAAATGCATGCTTGTGGATAGATTTGAATGCTCATTGCTGTTTTTAAAAAAAAATTTGGACTTTGTTAAACTTTTCTAAAAGTGTTCATGATATTATTAATAAGCATTTTTACCAAAAACTGAAAATTGAAATTCAAATGTTAGAGGCATCATCAGCATGTTAGGAAATAGCCTGTTATAAATTTTCTTAAAGGTATATGTGGCGTATTTTTAGTGAATAACAATTATAAGATCTGATAATTTGCTTCATTTCTTTACTAAAAGATAGGACTTTCACACAAATTACGCTTTACAAGTCAATCGCATAACAAAGATACAAGAAATCAAAAAAGTATTTTTGAATTTTTACCGGCACGGTAAAAAATACAAAAGATTTGAATAACCCCGCCTTAAATGGGTCACCAGACATCCATCTTGGTCTATCAACAACAATGGCGACGACGAGAAAGATAGGTATACCGTTAAGTTTGACATATTTGGCAATGAAAAAAAAAGAGACAGACTGACAAGGATATGAACAAAGGGAAGATTGTCATCGGAGACCATGAAGATTGATGTAATAGGAATTAAAGCCGAATTAAAATTAAGTTTCCATCATGAAGTTGTAGGGGTTTTGCTAGTCAGGTTCGTGCTCCATGTGTTCCATGTCTTTACTTTATAAGTTATAAACCACAAGTGGATTTTCATTTAGAGGAATTTTTGAATAAAGAATAAATAAACACTCTCAGTACATGCATTCCTCAGGGAGAGGGGGTATTTAGCCTACTCAGTTTACCGTGTCAATGATCCTAAAATCGTGTTTCATCTTTATTACACATAATTAACAATTTTTATCGTTCTACATTAAAGAATATCGGAATAATAATGCTTCGAGTGTCATCTGATATAAGAATTATCTAATTTAAGGCATGGAAAACGTTATTCTAATTTGTAAATCATCGTGTTTTCAATGCTAGGTTTTCCCGCACTCATGCGCAGTGGCGTTATAAATGGCGGATCACATTAATATTCATCAGACGTGTAGCAAAGTTTAGAGACAAATAACTAAAGACAGAACATGTTTTATGGGCCTAGAGTTTGTGAAACGTCTAATTATAAGAAGCATGATGTATATTTTTACTCAAACTCATGTCAAAAATTTTACTCCAAATACGCCACATATACCTTTAATGTAAATTTTAAAAGATAATTTTTCACGTTTCTTGTAATTAAACTTTAAGACAATGCACTTATTCTGACACGTTTTTTATCGACATCAAATTGCTTCATGCATGAGTGATTATCTATAGTGATTACAATTTGCATTAAGTCAATCGTGACCACTTGTACCGTTTTGTCAATTAAGTATTATTTTGAAGCCAATCACCGTATACTAACCTGTCTGCAGTCTGCAACGTTATTGCAGACATAAAAAAAAAATATCAGCCTCCCCTACAAAAATTACTGCAAACTTCATATCTGAATGCTTATATATAATGCGTATAATTTAAAAAAAAAAAAAAATATTGCACCAGAGGCATTATCACAACTTTGCTCTGGTTAAAATGCAGTTTTTTAGACGCACATTTATTATATTCCCCAGGCCATGCCATGCACATTTGCATTTTCTTGATGCAGATGCTGACAAATTCTAATTTTCCTCAATTTATGACCAAATTATTTAATATATGCAAGAAAACGTTTGTGCAAAAATAATTTGCAAAAAATGCACATTTTATCTTCATCGTTAATGCAAATAACGTAAAACAAGCTGCAAAATTCCAAAGTTTCACTTACCACAACATCCATCTTCGGCTGCCTAAGTACATGTGCTCCTAGTGCTTTCCCGCGGTTATCGTCACGTGGGTTCTTTGCCTTTTAAAAAGGTTAACTCGTACCTGCGCTAATTCACTTCTTGAAACTGGAGTTACGAAAAAGAGGAACAAGGGAACATTTCAAAATAATATTATTTTGTTTGGAAGTGCGTGAAAAAATAAAAGTGATTTAAGATCTGGTAAACGAAGCTAAAGTCTATATTCATATTTTCAAATTTTTAGATATAAATTACTTCAATGAAATTTGATGCTAAAAATATAGAAAATATTATAATAGAGATTGGTGAAATTAATTTAAAGCTGCATGGTCCGATTTTTTGGGCTAACACAGTATCAAATAATTTTCCATACAAACCAATTATCTTAGAAAGTTATAAACTTTCGTCTAATTACACCAGCAGAATCGATCTCCTTTCAAAGTTAGAAACATTCAAAGTAAATAAAAATAATTTCTCTTTGGGCAAACAAGCCAAAATGCATTATGGGAATGTTTAGGAAAGGGAACCGTTTAGTTTCGTCCCCCGAATGTTTGGGTTTATTCAACCCGCATGTTATGCATCGATTGTAAACAAAACAAACTTCAGAAATAATAGTGAACAAAATGTACACATGTTTATTTTTGATTTGCCAGAACATTACTCAAATTTAGACTCTATTGAAAGCGATGTCAAAGGTGTAATTACAATCACCCCCGCCTCGATGACAGGGGCGAATTTTAATATGAGGCGAAATAACGCGATACCCTTTTTATGTCGTTTGTTTTGTAAAAGAAATTTTGTACATTATTTTTTCAATGAAATATGGCTTGATTGACCGGGAAAACTACTGTAATGTCTATTATTATACAAATATTTAGCTTAACCATCGTTTAAAAGCGTACAGAAAATTTGATATAAAATCGAACCAAGCAGCTTTAAATGTGTTTTTTTTTTAAATTAAGTTTAATTTAAACTTTCAAGTCTCTCCATAAACGGACTATAATTATATTTCAGAGCGACCAAATTCTCTCTGGTACACCGGTGTATATACCCCTGGCCATGGATAACTGTCGCTAGTTCGCATTTTTCTGAAAGGCACTGTAAACCGAAACTTTTAGAAAAAGAAAAATATTTACACTTATAAATACATAAAAACACAATACATATACTTCTGAAAAATTTTAAAAGTGTTTTTATATATGTCAAATTAGGCTGAGTGATACTTATTGTTTGATAATGCACGATTACGTCTATTGGTTTTAATGTATATATACCGTAACGTTATGTTCCCTGAGAGCCCTTGATTGTGAATAAACATACTACATAATTATATATACATAATTGTTAATGTATATTGCACTCCCGCACATCTGCAATCCGAGAAAACTCTGATCCGGATATGACTTAATATTTATCGTTTTTTTTAATCATATATATGCCTAACATTCGACATAAGAGGGCTCGATGGTCGTGGCCATTTTTAGACTGTATTGATCTCCTTTAGAAGAAGAGCTCTATATAAAGATATAGGAAAATACCTAAAAAGTAAAATATATAGATTTTTTCTTTACTAAACAATAAGGAAACAACAAGAAAAACAACAGTGAAATTGAAGTTGTAGGTGAACGCCCCCACCCCCGGATTAGGATTTTCACGATTTGTGAATTGGCCTTTTTTTTTTTAATTTATTTATTTATTTTGCTTGTCAAGATTTTTCGGGTGAGTCTGCCCCCACCCCCCTCCCACACACTTTCAAAAACGATGCTATGTGCATGAGAAAGGTTTTGTAGTCGGTTTTCATTTTAAAAATTAACCCACCCACCCTACCCCCCCCCCCCAAAAAAAAAAATAATAAATAAATAAAAAAATTCTGAAACCAAAGAATAATTGAGCCGATTTTAGAAGATAAAAAATAAAACTATCGCGACATAACGCTAAATGTTCCCGAATAATCTATACTTATTCTTTAAAAATTGATATCGGTCCAATGAGAGCCACACGACATTTATGAGGCAGTCGTTGTATGTTCAATACATTCTCTTATGTCAGATTGCATTAAACCGGAGAGAAAAGGTCGTGCATTTGCTTTATGTGTAAATGAGGTCGAAATCTTTAATCCTTTGCTGACACTGACGAGAGTGGAGATGATAGCAGAAATTTCTCCCATGTGAAAAAAAATTGTTTTCTAAATATATAAACAACACATATTTCTTACGAAAGACCTATATGCTGAGTCAGTTTATGAATGTATGGCATGTAAACAAGACCATGTGAAATGTTAACGGCCGGTGTATGCAAGTAATAAACCTGACCTATAATAACCAACCAGCGGATAGTGATAAAAGAAACTGACGATAACTGATAAAATATATGTATAGGCGCAATCGTTAATCAGTGGTTAATCAGTGGAGTGGATGGGTTCTCTGCCTATATGTAGACAGAGTCCAGTCAGAATTATAAAATTAAAATGACAAATCGAAATACGCCGTTTGTTGAAATTGACACATCAAGCCCCCTGACTCTTCACGTTTGAGGGCCCAGAGTCACCAATTAAGCTAGTGCTCGGACCCTCTCCTTTTATTAAAGAGTATGGTAGTCTGTTATTTACATAATTGACATTAACATCATGTATATCATAACGCACACCGTAGAAACACCTACATATATTAATTAACTAGGTTTAATAATTTTTCAGATGGCTTTTTATTTTAGTCTCTCATCTGCATGTAAGCTTCATTTTTGGTGAAGCTTAAATCGAGTTCTACAGACCCCATAATGTTTCTTTGTCAGTTACACTCTCATCCCTAGTCTCCATGGAGATGACCTGACCCTCGTGAGAAACCAAGGTCGTGTTAGTGGTCGGTACCTGAGCAGAGTAACACGGTCCACTTTATTAGTCTGCCTCTGCTATCTTTATCACATCCTCACACCCCAGTACACGTGAAGATAACCGACAGTAAACGAAAAGACATAGGACTAGAAAACAGTGGACTGGTATGACCCCCAGGAATGACGGACTACAGGAAGGAGTACTCCCCCGTCGTCACCTCCCTCAACACCTACAAGATCTTCCTCATCGGCGAGCAGCTCAGGTGAGGCAGTCCCCTTCATGGGGTCAGAGTATAGGGGAAGGGGATAGTCCTCCTAGGCTATATATTGTGATAAATTGGCAAATTTATGTTTATGTTTATCAGAGATCTTGTTAGTCTGAGTTTAAATGTCGAGCTGGCACTTTATTAATCTGTCATCCATCTGTGCAGCTGGTGGGTCTCTGATGTGTTATCAGACCTGTGGGAATAGGGGGATCATTGGTTTAATTGTTCATTTTCACTCTAGCCAGGGAGTGCTATGATGTGTGATTTATGGCGGAGAAACCCTGGGAGAGAGAGAGAGAGAGAGAGAGAGAGAGAGAGAGAGAGAGAGAGAGAGAGAGAAATGATCCTGAGTGAGGGAGAGGGGAGTTCGAGAGTAAGACTTGAACGTCTTGAAGAGTATAGATCTTTAAGTACATCATTAGTGATGTGTTTTGCTTTTGTAGTATATATGTGTAAATCTGTAAATAGAACTATTGTTTTAATTTCATTAACAAATCCGTCACGTTACAATATCAATGTCACCTCCCCCAACTCCTACATCGGAGAGCAGCTCAGGTCAGTCTACCTCGGGGGTTAGAGTAGGTGGGAGGGGTCCTCGGCGGCTATGTATCAATGGAATGCGTCTCATCGGCGAGCAGCTCAGGTCAGACAGCCTTAATGGCATCAGGGTACAGGGGAAGGGGGAATGGTAGTCCTCCCAGGCTATGATATGTTTATTCACCAATCAAGGGCCCTCGGAGGGCATATGCATTAAAATATTACAAACAACATGATTATAACAAATAATGGATGAAATATATAAATATTGTACTGTTAAGTAAGCATAGTAAGTTACAATGGGAGGTACATTTGATATAACACACATCAAGTTGTCATTGCAAGGGTATACATTTATTTGCAAGTCCACAATCCCTCAAAGCAATATGTTAGTATTGATACAAACACATTATATACAGCCCCATATATGTATTTGTATTCTACATACAATTGTATGTAGACATATTATATAATTATGCATTTGTGATATATTTTCAAGGTAGGACAGTTAGTGGAAGGATAGTATTTTATAAAGAGGAGTGAAACTGTATTTTGTTGACCTGACCACATAGGGCACCAAGGGACAATGCCTATTGCAGGCTTGCAGCATATGGCTATGCATTTCGTCAGAGCTATATCTGTGCAATATGTATGCTATGTAATACGTAGGCCATGATTGGTGGTTATTTTTTTAATCTTTTATTAAAATATATTCATCATAAGCAATACATACATACATATATATATTCATGCTTTCATATAAGTATTGTATACATATATCTTTAGTGTAATCATTATACATTTTTACATACATTAAAAAAAACATATATATTTATCAATGGAATGTTAAAGGAGCTAAATCATAAACGATCTTCCTCATCGGGGGGCAGTTAAAGGGTACCTCCAGTCAAAAATTTTTATTTCTTTAATATACTCATCTGATCATTTGAAACACAGTCTCGAAAAAACGAAGTTTGTAGGATTTATAGTTTAGCTGGAATTAATTAAAATGTCAAACCTCACTGAGAGTAACCTTTCGCTCGGCTGTTTCCGCCGTTATCAGCTGTGTGACGTCACAAATGTGTCCAACTTCAGAGGCAGTCAAACTAAGTATTGTCATCTGATTATCACAGTAAACAAAGAGGTATGGGTGGGTGTTTAAATACACATTTACACGGAGTGCCCGAAATAGAAGGGCAGAATGTGAAAAATGAAAGACCCTAGTTGGTATATTGTATAAAAGGTTCTTATCTAATTACTGGTATTACATTCAGAAGAACATTTCATGAAGAGAAATAGTGAGTCACAACAACTCCTATCAAGACATGTTTAAGGATACTTTATGTTTTCCATTTAATTTGTTGTTGTTGTTGAGAGGGAGAGAGAGAGGGGAGAGATAGAGAGATATAGAGAAATAGGAGAGAGAGATGGAGAGAGAGAGCGCAGTTATTGAATATACCTGTATATGTATATGTATCTTTTTACCAACTTGCAAAATGGGTCTGTGTATATATATATAAATACTGTACTGTTAAGTAAGCATAATAAGTTACAATGGGAGGTACATTTGATATAACGCACATCAGTGTTTCCCAGGGGGTGTGGGGTGTTTAATTTCCAATGTTTATATAATTACTATATAAAAATAGCAATGTGAATCTTCGGGAAGGGGTTCAGACCGCTACCTCTACCTACCCACACAGAGAGACACACAAATTTAAGTATACTATTGTATTTTTTTTATTAAAGAAAAGTGTGATCTAATCACATTAAATTATGAGCGAGCGATTACTACATATGTATAAATCTAATCTGATGAGGCAGGCATTAGTGATTTTTCACTTGATTAAAATATATATTCAAATACCACTGATAGTGTGTGATATACTCTCTGACCATAGAGAGTCTAAGACATCTAAGACATAGAGAGTCTAAGACATCTAAGACATTTTCATTTTTGGCCTAGAGCATTAATGAGGGTGTTGATCCTAATGAATTGTTACACATGTGTGGGGACAGGATGCACCTTTCATTGTTATTTGCATCCTATAGGTTAAATGTAAATCTTCAATAAAATCCTCTTTAATGATTTGTAAAATCTTCCTTTACATGGAAAAAAAATAAAAATCATTTTTTCTTTTAACACTTCAGTTTCACTTGATTGTGAAGCAATGATGCTGGTGGTAACATTTGTTACGTAGCACATTCCACAACTGATAAGCGACCTTTTCAGATGGAGAAAATGTCATATTTAATTGCTTATATCTGCTAAACCAGAGCAGATATCAAGGTGCGGATTTTTGGAGCTTTCTAAGATAGATCAATTCTATTGTTTGCTGAAAAAAAAAATTTGACTGGAGGTACCCTTTAAGATTAGACGCTACCCCTCGGGGGTCATGGTATAGTGGGAAAGGGGGGAGGGGGGGTCATTAGGTCCGAGCAGACTCTAAATCAATGGCTAGACAATTTTTGGGGTTATGATGCGTGGTTGTCCTGATCGCATTAGATGGGAACTGTTCGAAGTAGATTTCTGAAGGACATTATTAATTACTCAGATAATAAAACAATATACCAGGTTTAGTTGAAATATTAGCAGAACTGTCTAATTGACATTTTATAGTATTCAATTTGTATTTTAGTACATGCATAATTAATTTCTGATCTGATGTTCTAGTCGAATAAATGAAGTTAACTATGTTAGAAGTCACACAATTTAACTATTTGTACAAAGAGTTATCCATTTTTTTTTATTAGAAAATTCTTCAAAGTGTACGGTTTACCGTAATAAAAAAAAAAAGAGTTATCATTTTTTTATTACGGTAAACTATGGGTTTTTTTTGGTTTTTTTTGCATATATGTTCAATTAATTAAAAGAATGTGCTTGCAGCCATTTACTAAAAGAATAAAATGAAAATTAGACAAACTAATAAGATATTTGTAGAAATATGTGTTTCCCAGGGACTTCAGTGCAAAGAAGGCGCAATAAACTTCACGGTATTTATAACTCAAACGTTTGCTAATCTCAGCTTGAATTTTTTTCGTGGGACAAACTTTTCAAATTCGTATCAATTAAGATACATATGATCAAATTTTCTATGTAGTAGATACAAAAAAATTATCTCTATAAATTGGATCATGAAAGATCAATAATTGTATTCAATAGATTTTGAGGTTCGTTATAAATCATCACTGCTAAATATGACACTGAACTATGGAGGTATAATACTAACATGCGTTTTTTATGTATTGTCTCACAACCCCCCTCCCTACTGTCATCAACTGTACAAGTCTGTGTCTTTTAGATCTTGTATGAATGGAGTAGGTCTTATAAGGGACCGGAAGTACAGACTCAGAACATACAGATCCTGTTTCCAGGGCAACGAGACCGTTGATTGGATGGTCCGCAGTAAACGATGCGACGACCGTCTCACCGCCGTACGCATAATGCGGACTCTACAGAAATGGAGCTTTTTTCATCATGGTGAATTCTTCAATCTGGTATATTACAAAATTCTCACCATTTCTCAATGCTTGGATTCATTCTGTCATTTTCCTTCTTTAATTTTCTTTCTACAGTTTGCGATGACCACAACTTTAAGGATGAACTGCTTTTCTATCGGTTTCGTCGCGATGATGACTCTATCGAATCTCAGAAAGATCTCTTACTCTTCTACAAAGTGCTCGATATTTACCACTCGTAGGTATTCCCAAGGGTCATCATGTAAAATTGAGAAAAAAGAGTGTTTGATTTGTAATTCTTTTCTATGGTCGATTCTATTTTTAAATGATTATACCAATATTCTTATAGCATAAATACATCAAAGAAAGGCATACTACGCGGCTACCAAGTGAAAGGACAGGTGTTCGATAGAGCCTTCATGGGATCCGCGTTCGTTGATTGGTTGGTCAAATCAGGGATGGTCGACACGAAGGAACGGGCCATAATCACGGGGAGGCAACTCCTGGAAAACGATATCATCAGACACGGTAGCATTTAATTGCCATTATCATAACATCCGAAATAGGATTAGCATTTTAAAGTTACAACTTTATCAGGTGATCTTTCGGCTAAAGCACCTTTGAAAAATTCAATTTTTCGAATCATATTAAAAAACGAATGTTGACAGATCCGTGACGTCATTTTCTGTCGTCTGCAGTGACAGACGATCACCACTTCCGGAACGACAGCATGCTTCTGTATCAGTTCAACCTGGATCTGGACCAGCGTCGGCGGATGTCAGACGTCCTCATCCTGGACGACACCCGCCGGATGTCAACAGATTCCCGCTCCTCAAATGAGTCTCAAGAAACCCCAGTCCGGACTATAGAGTCACGTGATATCGGTTTAAGCGGTAAAAGAAAAGTCTTGTGGCATTGTTTGTATTGATATTGTTATAGATGTTACAGTTAATAACAATGATAAACTTTTTAAATTTTATAGATATTGAAACTACTGAAAACAAATCATCTGAAACAATAGAATCCTCATCCCCCATGCAACCAAAATCAGGTAACGATTGGAACTTTGGAGAGAAAGAAGCGATTTTTTTTGCAATTTTGGTAAAAACCATATTGAATCTTGATATCCACGCTATTTCTTTCTTAGTGTTGTTACGATATGAAACAGCAGACGACCTAGAATCTCCCGACACGCCCTACGTCAGATCCTGTCTCAGGGTACGTCACTAGAAATACCCTGCCCTTCAACATCTATGGGGGATCAGGGGCCCATATGAATTAGAATCAATGGCAATTGAAAAGATAATTGTGGGATAATTGCCCCGTAAGAAAAATAGCATCCTAATTAAATTTGTACGTACAAATTTGAAATGATTCACCAAATAAGTTGGGATGTAAATTCGTTGGTAAGAGCAGAGGTACTATTATCCAATTCAGAAACAAACACCCATATTGAATTCACAGTATCCACTACACGTGTATTTTTTCTGCAGATTTTCAGCGACTCAGTGGGGTACGGGTTTGTGATTCGTGGGATCGGCCCTACCTACGTACAGACGGTGGACCCCGAGGGACCAGCAGCCGATGCTGGGCTTAAGGTAGTAATTCATTTCTATCCACCGATTCCAGTCATGGTTAAGTAAACCAAACTGAACGCTCTCAACACGCACCATCGTCATATCCGTATTTCCCGACAGCTAAAACATTTGATATTTTAGCCGATAGGACCCGAATGTTGGTTATCACCTGGTCATTCGAATAAATACTATAACAATTTTCCGGTAAAGTCAGGTTTCACTGTATCATTCAATGCATGCATGGTTTGTGATATACTGAATACATAGTGTAAAGTTTGTTTAGAGTTGTACAAGTTTATTGTTTCAGGTTCGTCAGTATATATACTCGGTGAATGGTGAAAACGTGTTGCGGGAGGATCACCATACTGTGGCGCAAAGGATCATGGGAAGTAACAGGGACTACATCAATCTCTGTGTCATGTCTCACAAACGGGAACTAAAAGAGAAATGAACCAGTCCTAAACTCATGACAGTCACATATGTCAAAGGATCAAACCGCACCCCAACAAGTCTAGTCTACTTACCCCTCTTATTATATTAACTTTTACTTTTTAAAAATTATATACAGTAACCATGGTAACAATAAACAAATCCAAACAAGGTACCTACATAGAAAAGATTGTTGGGAGAGAAACCTGCCATGTACATAACAATTTTTTAAAAGTTTTAATTTTGAAGATATATCGATTATTGAACAGTGGTCTTACCAATAAAATATGCTATCACATATCTTAGTTTGAACATTTGATTCAAGGATTGACTTAACAATGAAATATATGAAGAAAAAAACCCACAGTACATTTTTCTTTTCTTTGCATCTGTTATTTAGTTTATCCATCTCCTTGGGATACCAATATCATAGATGAATTCCAAACTAATCAATATGTCTTTCATGAGAATTTAAATCACAATTACTCGGCTTTGTCTTTTGAAATGTTTTGAAGCAAAACAATTTTGTAAATTTATTGGGCCGATGTACAATAATTCTTACATTGTTTATGTTTTACTGTACATCTCCTATCTCAGAACAACTGTCAAATACTCGCTAATAATAAAATACCATGATTGACTTGAGAAGTTTATTTCATTTTTTATAGTCTCTGAGAGAAACATTTGAAGGTTTACAACATTTCTCATCTTAAAGATCAGAAATATTTCTGCAATGGCTCTCCCAGCGTTCTCTCCATTTGACTGATGACGGATTGACACATTTTCTCTACTTCCTCTTCCTCATCTGCAGATAAACAAAATAACAAAATGTATAACGTTATAGTAATACTGATCAACAAGATACACCTGTTTGCATTATGTTAAAACTTGAATTAAACCAGACAGCTTGAACTACTTTAATGTCATTAGCATCAACCGTCAGATCATGTGACCTCCATGCTGGTTAACAAACAACTATCTACCAAGTTTGATGACATTAAAGCTAGATAAGTGTCTTCATATTCTGATAAACAGACTGAATTTAAATGAGTTCAGTGGTTGCACCAACGTTCCTTCATACATTGGACTGAACCTGTACATTGGGGGAGTTACTAAATAGCATTTAACAAATATCTTTTAATTCTGAAGATTAAGTGATTTTGATCTTTAGAAATACATTTCTTTATAAAAATAGATTCATACAAGTACACATACTTTTTGGAATTGCCCATGACTAGAGACAGCCGACTCAACCACCCTACCTTATAGCTGTATTAAAGTCATGTTACCCATTATACATGTACATTATCAAATCCAACTTGACAAGTTTAACTTACCCTCCATGAGCTCAGCAAGGAATGGGATAGTCTCTGGCAGTAATGGCATGTAGTCCTCTGACAATTTTTTGTGGAATTCGTCCACCGCAGTCAGAGCTGCATAACGTACCTTTCAATGTAAAAGCATAAATATTTGAAGTAATTAATTGCCAAATTGGTTTCATATCCCCCCAAAAACAATCAAAGTAAGCGAAATCATATAACTGAAAATTTCACTGATTATCTGGTATACTAAATCAATGTGAATGATTGATACAGAAATGTTGACTGAAGCTTTACCTGTGGTGAAGTATGGCGGGTCTTGAGCAGGATCTGATAGTTCAGGGTCTTCCAGAGGGAATCGTCCTGAGTTGCCACACCAAACTGTACGATGCAGGGAACCAGATGCTCACTGATCCTCTCCTTGGATAACGTCCCATCGTCTACATTCTCCAGCTGAAATATTTAACATACAACTTAATATTTTCTATATTCTCTGATAAAAAATATGCTAGCATAGCTTCAATGAACTAACCCCTTCCTACCCAGTACAAATAAATACACTTACAGGTACAGTAATGCACACTTATTATGAATTCATAGTGGAGTAATTTTCATTCCCCCAAGTCTTGAATCATATTGTAAACTTATCAGATGTAATGACTTACTTTTACAATAAATCAAAATTGTTTGTCCCTGATCTTCATTATAAAGGTGTTTTACTATGTATGTAAAATTTAATGGGATATTCACAAGAGCTTGACAAAAGCATAAATGTAATTGATTGATGTCTGTTACCTGATCAACCAATGGCTGTAGCAAGGTGTCGAATCTCTCCTTGGTAACAAAGCCCTCTGTGTCGTACAGGAAGCACTTGTACAGACAGTCGCAGACATGCACCAATAATCTGTGAGCTTTCCTTCTTCCCTTCTTACTAGACCCATAGAAATCATTCCCTGTGCAAAAATTAAGGGTTTTTTAAAGAAACTTTGTCATGCATGTTGCAAAGGGAATAAGGATCTGCATTAATAAACAGTAAAATTTTATTTTATAAGAATCTGCATTTATAAACAGTAAAATTTAGTCCATCCATCTAAAATTTATCATATTATCACTTCACAAAGGAATTGCATATTTTGATTTAAAGCTGTAAAAAGTTGTGGGAACCCTGTTGGAATGTTACCTGTAATTTGTTTGTTGTTGTCTTTTAATACCTGGGCCGCATGAACAACAATGTGACTGGCAAAGATTGTAAACAGACTCTGCATCTTCTCTGCCAGCCTGCAATAGATCAACACATCAACCACTGTCATTTCTGCACATTAAGTCTTTATCATGTTGCTTAATTAATTACAGTTAAGTTTAGACTCTTTGTAAGGAGATTTTAGCATTAAACAAACCTATCAGCCATTTTGTAGAAGACAAGAATTCTGTGCCTCTGTTCCTCCTCCCGCGTGGCCCAATCAAACATCTACAGGAAAGATAGCAGTGGTTAGATGCACCTATATTTACTTACTAATAACTAGTTTCCATGACAACAGATTCAGTGTTCACGAGGTGGTCTACCTTGTAAAACATGGGTCTAAAAGTGGCCTCAGACAGCTTCATCACCGTGGTAACAATGGTGTCAATCACAGCATCCTCTAAATCTTCTACATCCCCCTGTAATAATAAAGTACAATAACAATGGATTGTAATTATTCACTTAGAAAGACAATTTAAATACAATGCAAATTTATGAATTATACACTAAAAATGATTTTTACATTGGATCAGTAAAATATAGACAAGTGACTAAGAATCACCTGTAATAATGTAGTTGTACATCCAGACAGGTGAGGAAGAATTACTGAGTACAGTCACTGTACATCCATACAGGTGAGAATGACTAACAGATACCTGAGATTGTGAGAGTAAATCCACACAGGTAGGAAAGAATTACTCAAGTAAGACTTACCAGAGATTGTGACTGTATATCCAGACTTACCTGAGATTGTGACTGTACATCCAGACAGGTGAGATAGAATCCCTGGAGCTGCACTAAGTGACTGCTGAGGTCCTCTTTCTTCATGTGACTGACATGCTCTGTAAGCATGGTCATCATTGACTCGATTCCTTTCTGCAAACATATGAAGTATTCATGGATCAATGTCTGCTTGATGATACACTGTACATGTATATCTCTTTAAAAGCAAATGTCTGTTTTTGAATTCTTCAATAACAATTGATGTTAAATTGAGACTTCCATCTACTTACTGGGCTGGTTGTCAGGAGCTTTTCATAACAGTCAGGTAAAATTCCGAGGAGTACTCGAGGAGGAAGGGAGGTTGCCATGGAGCTCCTGCAGCAAACACAAATGATAGATGAATATGCATTAAAGATTTTCAACCGTACAAGGTGATTGAAGAGACTACAGTTTATAGTTAAAGTACCTGATAGCCTTGAGCTTCTGTTGAATGGGTGCTTTTTGTAGTGCATCTGTCTGGTTTCCAGAGAGACAACAGGTCTACAAGAATTAATGCACAGTTTGATAGGACAAAATCTGAACATTAATATATAAATTCTGTATCACAAACAAAATAAAAGTTAACAATCATTTATAATGCAAGAGAGAAATCAGTTGTTACATATACTGTAACTAAAAGAATTCATCTCAAAGTGAACTGGAGGTGAAACTCATATTCTGGTATGATATCCACGACCTCTTACCTGAGTGACAATATCCTGCAGGTAAGGGCTGAGGAACAGCGACAAGTTCTCCATTACTTTCTGCACCGCTGTGATGATACTCAGGAGAAACAGTTCATTCCTGTGTGAAACATGATCCCATTTTCATTGTGGTATATTAGTTAAGGAAAAAAAAGGCCTATCTGAAACACTCTCTGAAAGGAGTTGGGCTAAAGGATACTGTAGTTCATAGGGAAAGCTATTTGCCAAGAACTAACTACAGTAATTATCATGATTCAGAATAACTTGTGTAAATCTAATCATTGTAACTACAGAACATGTGTTGTTTCTAATCTTTAAATACTATAATAGTCAATACCTACAGTAGTTAAAGAAATATTATGTGCCACAATAAACTTAAGATGATGGAGAACCCTGAGTAATGCTTCATTAGATAATATGGTAGATAACCTCACCCCTCCAGCAGCTGGCTGTCACTGAGACACGAAACAATCTTTGGCATGAACGTGGACAGTTGAGCGATGATGTGGGCCTTCAGCGAGCTACAGACCTCTGCGATACTCAGCACAGCACTCGCCTTGAGAGACTGGTTCACTCCATCACTGCTGAATATTTCCACCGACGTCTTCAGCACCTAAAAACAAAAAGACGTTGAATTAAGGTATCCGATCCATAATAGTCCCAGATTCACTGAATCTGAATGCATAACAGATATGTATGGGCTTAATACTCAGTATACTTGGACATAATTTTCATGTTTAAGTATCAATATGTAAGAGTGGAATGTGTCCTAATTAATGACCTTTTCCTTTTCTTGAAGAGTTGCTCCCCTTTGCTTTTAATCTATAAAAATTAATTCTAAAAAAATCTACACGGTATAAAATTTATTTTCAATTGCTTTTGTATTCCTAATGATAAAATACATCTTTCCACCGAAGCATTTTTTGATATTCTTAGTATTTACTTTTTTATTTAAAAAAATGTGCTTGTCCCCATAGACCTTAATGCAATCTTCATTAATTAATTACTGCTTAGTTAATAATATTTTTGAAAATTTCTCTCGGTAATTCTTTTTCTACTCTAAATTGCTTTAGATTAATATCAGAGTATTTAATACATGATGGATATTCAAGGTTAGAAAAATTAGGTCCTAATATGGATCGGATACCTTAAATTCCCTTTCAAAATAATGAAGGTTTCCTAATGTTTGCTCTTGTTCGAGTTATAGGGAAAATTTCAAAATGCAGGTGGCAGAATTCTCGCTCTTTTAGAGAAGTACGGGGAGATTGCCAGGCTAGTCTAAGAATTTCAGGAAATTCACCTTAATGAACATCTGTGGATGGTTGGCCCCGATCCTTCTACACAACAACTTGAGGCTGTACAGGGCTGTCTGTATGGTGGTGACTTCTGCATTTTCTGAGGAGCATACACGTAACAGTCTGTCCACCACCCCCAGTAAGCTTGTCTCCTACAAAAGCAATATCAATTTGAACTTAGTGCTGGGAAAAAAATAAACAAGTCTAAGAGATAAAATGTGCTGCCAATAATAGAGATGTACAAGGTTGAAGTAAGTGATAGAGAAAATTATTGCCCGTTATGGAGACAAACAAGTCCCAGTAAGGCTGGGTCTGTTACCATGGTGTGCTCCTTCTGCTGCAGGAATGAGTTGAGAAGCTCCATGGACTTTCTCTGGATGTTCGGGATGGAGTGCTGCATTAGATCCTGAATCACCTGAAGTAACATGGTCTCTGGGAGAAGTCCAACCACCTGCAAAACAAGGCAGGAAACTCATGATGCTGCAATCAATCTTTACTATGGTCACATACTGAAAACTCCTATTCGTAACCACATAATTTTGCAATTAACCAGTGACATAAGATTTGCAGTGATTTAATTTTGCATCAAAACAACATTGATTATCTAAAACATTTGCAAGTAAATTTAAAGGACTGGTTTACTGCAAGATAAAAATGTATTTGCATTGACAAGGATCTTCTAAACTTTGCAATCTTTCCTCGCTCCAAATAAAAGTTGGTTCACAGTTCACATACACATGATTTAGGAACTTTGAAAAATTTATAATCATTAAAATTTCTTTGTTTTGTTAAACTTAACAATCTTTTTCTACTTACAAAAAGAAAAGCTGATTCAAAAACTATACAAAGATAAAAGGAGAGTGAATATGACAATATGATTGGAGTAGAGTCTGACCTTGTCCAAGAGGTCGTATATTTTGTGGGTCAGGGCCCGGTAGAACTTGGCCAGGGTTTGATCCTCCACTCTCAGCTCCATCAGGGCACAGATATAGGTCATGATGGTCTGTACCAGGTGATGGAACCCAGAGGTAATCTCCCCTTCTTCACAAGCTGCCAACTGAAAAAGTAAACCAGATTTTTTAAAATCCATCCCTGAATTGTAAAAGTACCCTTAAAGTATGCCTTTCCAAGAAAGCCTAGAAAAGAAGCTTTACAAAAATTATCAGCATCAGTATTTGTAAAAAATAGAGGGAAGAAAAGTCTGCAAAATTTTCAAATTTCCCAAAAAACATATGTTCAAAGAATATACGGTAATATAACACTTTTTCAAATAGCCATTTCCTGGCAGGGGGTAATTAGGCATCAAATATTATTCATAATCTCTTTCTTGACTGATCTTACAAATTTTTGTGGTTTTATCAATATTTGTTGAGCACCTGTTGCTGCAGGAATCACAGGTAACCCTGACAACACACATCTGATTCATGAATCACAGGTAAACCCTGACACGACACACCTGTTGTTGTAGGAATCACAGGTAAGCTATAAGTCTATGACAAAACACCTGATATTGCATAAATCACAGGAACCCTGACAACACACCTGTTGAAGGATTCAAAGGTTACCCTGACAACACCTGTTGAAAGAATCAAAGGTAACCATGACAAAACACACCTGTTGTAGTAGGTTAGAGCTTGTGCACCAGGACAGCAGTAGTCGGATTGTCCGGTACTTGAAATGTCTGAGCTGTTTGGAGGAGTGGGTCTCCACTTGGAAAATCTCCACACCGTCCTTAGTCTGCTTCCCTGGTTTCCTTCTCTTGGGCGTCGACTCTAAAAAACATAACATGGTAAGTTTATTATCTATTTGTACTGTATATGTACATTGAAATTTAACTGTATACAAATTTCTAACTGTATACATATGGATTAAACATCATAATTCTTAAAATACCTCACCAAGAAGACAAATTCTTGGATAGTACTAGCATTGGATGCTGACATATTTCCTTTCTCTATATGAATATGATATACACACAACATACAATATTTACATTCAGTGTATATTTCCCCTTATGTTTGCATTGGAAATCTGCGACGTTCAATTACCTATAAACACACTTAACCTTGTCATGGGGCCTCAGAACAAGTATAAACGTCAACACGTGTTTTGAATATATTCATTATTGGTAGATTAAATGAAACGTTCAAACTTACATATTAATCAATTTGATATGTACTTATGAATATAAATATAAGCATTGAATGCTTGTTTTTGGATATCGTTGATCCTATAACACACCAGGCCTTGCAGACAAATTATCATACCGAGCTAACGCGCGGTATTCAACTTATCTGCACAGCCTTGGTGTGTTATAGGACCGACGACATCCAAAAATTAGCATTCAATACTTAATTGCAATAAATTGAGGTCATTTACCTGTGGGGTTATCAACAGGCAGACCTGATACATAAGTTATCATGGCAGCTATTGAGTTGATTTGTGTTGTTACAGAAAACTGGGATAACAGATTCAAGTCAAACTGCATCTCAGCATCATCTTCCTGCCATAAAAGAAATGAATAATATTTTGTTAAAATCAGCTATACATGTACACAGGGACCATAAAATCATTCCTTGTTGGATGTGTAATATCTGGTTGCAGATCTTACCTCTGTGGGTTCACTAGTTGGGCGGGTAATTTCATGCGCCATCTTTAGAAGGACACACCTCCACAGGAAGTTGTCCCCACCCACAATCTCCACCAACCGCGAGAAAAGCATTAGGCGGCGGTGCTCCGGGATGTGGGTGTAGGCATCCACAAACACTTGCATCACCATGGTGATGACTTCCTCCTTGCTCTGACCTCCAGCATGGGCCTCCTTCTGCTCACATGCCTGGAAATGTATGCCATAATTAACTGTCAAAGGATCATTACTCTTTTCCAATTTTGAGGAAATTACTATCATTAATACTGGGCTCTAACCTTCAGACTTCATCTAATTTATCACCAGTCAATCTAGACAATCTTACCGTAACTAAGGCAGGAACCACAGTCTCCAGGATTCGATTAATGACATGGAAACTGTACTGGTCGTCATGACGCATCACATTGGCTCCCATAAAAGTGAACACTGACATGACTTTGTGTAGGAGATCCTCCTGATGGAAGCCAATCAAAACAAAATCTGAGTTTATAAAAAGTTTAAAAACCTTTAAAGTATATAAACCTTAAACCGCTCTACAATTTTAAGATATCCTGTTCTTTTGTAGATATTCTTAATATCTCTTTCAAGCTAAAATGGTATTATTATAGCTTTACAATTAGTGTGACATCACAGCTACTAAAATGTTACAAACAATTTATTATTTGATTTTTTTCAAACATCAGAATTATGGGTATGTGTTCATAGATACAGCCCTTAAACAAACTGGTCATATTGAAAAGAAAAGTATGAAACAAATCTTTAAATAGCTCTCAATTGAAATTTTGTGAAAAGAACAGAGAGAAAAGAATGATACCGGGAATATTTTAGAGGCGGTGGACAGGACAAGGAGAGCTTTATGATGAGTCTGTGGATTGCTAGATGTCCTGATGGCGCTCACTATCAAATCAATGTTAAAGGACGACTCCTTCTTCAAATCTAAATCAGAGACAACACAAGCTTATCATACACAAAGTTGAAAGTAAATCCTTGAAATCAGGGAACCTCAAATGGAACAGTATATCAACCACAATTTATTTCTTGGTATTTTCTCTCTTTTGTCTTGAAATACAAGACTCTAACCTGGTACAAGTTGATGTCTGATGGCCCTTTGACACACCTCATCGACCACAGACAACAGCAGCTGCTTGATGTACTCTGCTGAGGCATGCTGGTCTGAGTTCAACACCCTACAAACACAATCAGTTCACAGAATAAAGCACAACAATACACACCAAACACTAACTGTACAACACATACATGCATATCTCCACTTAATTCAACTATAGGAGTTCCCAAAACTTACTCTGATAGTATCTTAAACAGGGTGGGTAAAAGCTGGACATAGTCGTTGATTTTTTTCTTGCTCTGAATGGTCTCAAGGACAACAACCACTCGCTGCCATGGCAACTGTTCAAAAATGTCTTCCTCTGCCTGTCCGCGTACATCAGACTTCCTGTAAAGTAATCATACAATGCAAGTTTTCTTTTTCACTATAAATACATACTAAGCTGATGAGAGAGGAAGAGTTGGGGAGGTGGAATGGGGGTCAAGGTGTTAGTAAGGAGCAGAGCATGTGGCCCTTTACCTGTGTCTTTTGCGTTCTTTGACGGTGGAGGCCGATGGTGTGGTCTGCAGACATTTGTTGAGTTCCTCTATAACATGCCCACTCTCTAACACCAGCTGTTAAATCATGGAAGAATAAAACATACATGTTAAAATTTGCCCCTTCTGTCTACAAGATACATATACTAGTGCATCTTTTACAGTGAGTTAAAGTATTGTTGACATTACTGTATTTATATGTACATGTATATCTCATTAAATCATGTGTAGACTCTTTAGATTGTATACCTGTAGCTTGTGTGACTTACGTGTTTCAGTGTCTTCTTGATCACTTTCACTGTGTCTGGAGACTGTGTTTTCACCCAGACATCAAACAAACACGACAAAACCTTGTGACGAGTCTCCAGGGTCAGTCCTTCGTAAAACTCACCGCTCACCTGGTAATGGACAGGAGAAAACAATACAATGACATGGGTCTGTCACGGAATATTCAAAATGATGGTGACTCCATCTACTATGTGACACTGTTCAAAGGACAAACACAGCACATGACTTTCCCAAATCTGAATTACTACAGGAAAATTCAAGAGATTTTTTGCCTCAGATGTAAATTTTATTCATATTGTGATAAACTGACACTTTCTTGAAAACTAGCTCTCTTTCAAATAAAACTTTATCCGACGTTGACACAATTATCTGAGCAATTTTAAGAGCTTTTTTATTCAATTAATGTATCATGTAACATGTGCTTGGTTGGACAAAGCAAGATAATTTTCATCACACTAATGAATGTTCTAATATCCAGGTGTCACAACAGTTGTTATATGTCAAAGACACCTATAGCCAGATAAGAGAATCAAACTCAAATTGTTCTCAATACATGTATGTACATGTAATTTCCCTACTCTGTTTCTGTACAATGACCAGTGAGGTATTACCTGTGAAATCATCAATTCTTGTACTTTTGTGACTGGGCTTGACAACATCTCTAGTACCAGGGTCAGTGCCTGGGGGTCAGAGTCCAGCAGGGAGCAGGTGTCTGGGGTGAACCTCTGGATCAGGAGTCCACAGCTGTCCAGGATGAGGGGTGAGGGTCTGTCACCCTGAGCATCCAGTAACAAGGACCTCAAGACCGGCAGCAGCTCTCCCAGAAGTTTCTAACAGGTAATGAGTTATACATGTAGTGATTCATTTAAATCAGTAAAACTTGCTTATAACCAAGTGCAAGATAGGAACAATTTGATTCATAAGAATTTAAATGTTAAAGAACATAAAGTGAGGTACCCAGATGTCGGGTATTAGAGAGTGGGTTAAGGGAAGATAACTTGTTCTAAATATAATTCAGGCATAGTAGTAGGAGTCCGTGACATATTGCTAAATGTTCAATGCAGGTAAGTATAGATACTGAAATAGACTAAATTTGTTAAAGATTTGATACATTTATAATACATATGAAGATTTGGGAAAAATGAATTTGACTTCCCTTTAAATGTAAATTCATTATAACACTGTTAAACAGTAGCCGTATTTTACTGTTTATAACTTTGTCACTTATCATCAAAGTTACAGAACAAACAGTATGGAGACCTGACACTACACTGTCATCCAATCTTGTACCTTGTTGTTATGGAGGGATGTGATCTTCAGGAGGCTGTTCCGGATGTACTCAGGCGTGACCGAGTTTTGTAGAATGTCCACCACAACACTGATCAGGGTTTCCTCTGCCTTTTTACCTGCATGAGACCTTCGCTTACTCTTCTTTGGTTCATTGCCCATTACAGCAAATACTGCCTAGTTACAAAATTTAGGATGATATACAAACATGCAAGAAATACCATTCCAATTAATATGACTGTAAAACAAGTAAACTTTGATCTCAATGCATAACTTTTAGACCTTTGTTTGCTACATTCATGCCAACTTTGTCAAAATTCAAGAGAGTAACAGTCAATAAAATGAATAAACATGTTGGCATTATGCATATACATGTCTATTTCTTTCTGACACGAATTCTTTATGTTTTCACCTGTTTTAGATATTCCTGGTCAGATTCAATCTCCACCTCACACTGCAATATATGTTTCACTAATGGGACAAACACCCCATTACCAAGATTATCCTTGTCACTCAGAAGCTTCAGACATTCTATGGCAGTCTGGCGAATTCCAGCATATGGACTTGTCATGGTTAACAGCAGATTTATTATGACTACAAAACATCATCATGTACATACATATGCCAATTATCTAATAGTTACTGTATCTAATGAGAAACTAGTTAAAACTATCTGTTCTTCTTTTATTTCTAACTCACCTGAATCTGTGGACTTGAACTTTGAATCCTGCATGAGCTGTTTACCGACAAGTAAGGCCTGAATTTGTAGGCTGACCTTCACCCCTGACCTCTCACTGAGATCATTACAATGCTGTGTCCACAGAGTTCCGAGAAACTTCAGTCTGACATCATTATTCTTCAGATGCTAGCAAAAATAATATATACCTTAAAAACCATCAGTGATGCATTCAGCAGCATATTACAAACACTTAACAATGCTTACTTGTAAGAATTTGGCAACCAGTTTTCTGTATCCCTGCCTACAGGGGGAGTTTGTTGACATAAGGATCAGGTAATCAAAGAACCTAACGGTCAAGGTCAGAGCCTCATCATCAAAGTTCCAGTAATCAGCTTCTAAATTGAAAAATAACAGATGTTTACACGTCAAGCCTGATAAGTCAGTGACAGTATTTACATACATGTGATTTACTTCATCATTACTTAGTTTGTAAAAACCAAAGGTTCTGACCTGTTTTATCTTCGAACTTATCTGGAATCAGGTTTATTAAGTCCGCCAACAGATTCAGACTGATGGCATTTCCCTGCGTCTGGTGGGCAACAAGACTATGACAGGTCTCTGTCACCATGGCAACAGTCTCCTCCCAATTTGACCTTGGCTGACCTTCAGGGTGGAGCTGATGCAGAAGATGTAGCTGTTTACCACACCAGTGGATTTTGTCTTTAGGGTCGGTCAGAAGTGTAATGGCCGTGTTGAGGAACATTGCTAGCTGACATTTAGATCTCAGGCCATCTGCTGTCTTCACCATCTGTGTCAGAAATTTCTCACAGTCTGGCATCTTTATGACAGCAGCAGCTAACCATTCCGTCACATCCACAGAAATCCTGGCTAGGTCCTCTTCAGACATTGTCTTTTTACCTAATGCTTTCTTCTTCAGCTTCTGTGCTAAAGCTTTGATGACTTGGTTACTTTTAGCCAAGTTAGTCTCACATAAATCTCTAAGGAAACTGAGGTCATCAGGTGTACAGAGCAGAAACCGTGGAAACAGAGTGAGGAGGACAGATGGCTGCAGCTTGGGGTCACACTCACACAGAACCCCCAGGGCTTTGGTCCCCAGCTCTGACCAGGGCTGACACTGCAGGACGATCTTACCCAGCAGGCTGCACAGCTGGGCTTTGTCACTGAGCATACCCCATAAACTCTGCAAGTAGACGCCAATATTTCAGCCTCAGTGTGTAGGAGTTTAATTGGAGTTAAATGGCCATGCTATTTTTTAAATTTTCAATATATTACTGTTGATGCTCATTTATTAACATTCAACAATGATAAAACAATGTGGGAACATTATTAATCAAGACTAAAACACCATTTTTGTTGGTGCTTTGTTTGGGACCTGCATATCTTTTTAATCATGTGTTTGAAATAATAAAAAAACACAGTGGCAATTTTTACTTAAAAGACACATCTGATGTAATTTTTTTTTTGAGTGTGCATCAAACACAAGACAGAAAGGGTTTTTTCACAATTTTTCCAAAGGGGTAAAAATTATATAGTGTAGACCTTGGAGTATACACATACAGAGGGCCCCGCTTAATATAATACACGTTTTCTCCTGATACCCTCATGAGTAGCTTGTATAAACACTCTGACTTCCCAAATCACTTTGAAATTTACCGACAGTGCTGGCCAGACGGGATTAGTCACGCCTCACTGCACATGGCTTGGGTACTTTACATATGCACCTGTCAAGTGACATCGCTGTATATTGAAGTCTTTACAGTTTGAATAAGTGAATGCCTCTTATTTTTGTAAAATAATTTATAACAAATGGGATATTTTACATGGCTTAGCATTGAACATGATGTTCCATTTGACGATTTGTACTGCAGTTAAGTAGTGACAAAGTCTTTTTTAAAGGGACTTAGACACGATTTGAGCTCAACATTTTAAATTTTATTTTTCCTTTTTTAATGTTTAGAATTGTTAATATGGGTATTTTTAATGCTTTGCCAAAATTTAAAAGTCAAATATTGAGTTATAAGCAAGATACAGAGTTTGAAATTCTTTGTTTTGTAAACAAAGGGCGAGCAATGTTATTGTTTACATTATATTATATATCATGTTATATTGGTATAAGTTTCAATCAAATGTTGCTTTCTTCTGCTGATAATATTATTTATGAACACATTGAATCAGTTTACCTTGTTTGCCATGAGTCATTTTGTCAAAGGAATGGTAATCCATACTTCACATTATTTGTAAACAAATATAAGACTCGAGCTTTGTTTACAAAACAATGAATTCTTACCTCTGTATCTCTCTTATAACTTGACTTCTAACATTCAAATTTTGGTCAATCATTCAAAATGCGCAAGTAAACCATTTTAAACATAAAAAATAAAAAATAAAATTTTGATCAAAAATCATGTCTAAGTCCCTTTAAATATGCCTTTATATTATAGATGGAATGGGCTAAATAAATCAAAGAAAATTAGAAAGTTCTGCATAGCATTGTGGTTTATTTGATTTTTATTGAAAGAAGTTATTAAAAACGAATTGTCTCATGAATGCCTTATTAGATTTAGTCAAAACTGGAAGTACAGGAAGAAAACAAAATAAATGCATGTAAGCCCATCGGAAGCATATTGGTGGATCTTGCAATTTTCCCAGCTTATAATATTATATGAAATTAACTTTTTTGAAGCATTAAAGAGGTTCGTTCCTCTGTTTTTAGGTAGCCATTTTGGGTCACATCTATTCTGGAAATTATGCATTATATATTGATTCTACTTATAAATCAATATTTTGTAATGCCAATTAAACTATATTAAATAAAATAGTAAAGGAAAAATTACATATTTACAGAGTTTAGTAGGAGACTATATTTTGTGGCAGAAGGTTTTTAAGAAGAAAATGAACATTTTTCATAACTCAGTTGTTTTAGAGTACCGTCACTTAAGCTTCCTTATTTTCAGTGCAGACCAAAATTTCCAGATAGTTTGTGCATTAGGATGTCTTCATTTTGTTACAAAAAAACATATTTTTACAATTTTTCAATATTTCTATCGACACATATTGGCAAATTTAACTTATATTTCATAAAAGTCAAGGAAAAATGAATCCCAATTTTTGCCTAAAATTTAGCTTATTTCATGCCATATCTCAAATTTTACATAATAGACCCATACTTTTGGTTTTATTTTCTGAATTTATAAGATTTTTCTGACAAGTCTATCATAATTTGAGAAAAAGTTTGAGACTTTAAATTAATTTCATTGCATGTTTAATTGTTAATGGATAAAAAGAGCGTTTTATCAGTGCAAAAAGATCAAAATATCAATTCGGTGAAGAAATTGTAACATTTTTCTTTATGATAATTTTTAACTTTATTTATTTTTAATAGTATAAATTTGTATTTGATGCCATGGTTCATTCCGATAAAAAATTATAGAGGGAAAAGCGATTTATGTGCAATCTGCACTTTCAGTGCAGAAAGGTCATATTAAATGCACCATAGCGCCGAATGAAGCATATAGAACCTAAAATTTTGTTTTGAATTTTGGTTAAGCTATGTGTGTATATTATTCAAAAATACTTTAGAAAAAAACTTAAAGACTTTTGATCACAGGATCCAACATCCTAAAAAGTAAAGTTTTAGAAGAAATCATCAATTGTGGAAATTACATTGTCTATAAATAGATGGAAATATTACATGACGTGAATAGCCTCAATTTGGCACATATCATACTTGTACACATTGAATTTAGCTGGGTTCGGTTATTATTATAGTCCGGTTAATATAATATTTTTTCCTGACAAAATAACTATTATATTAAGAGGGGTCGACTGTATAGACACCACCCAGCCTCTATCTTTACAGACCTGTCCCACATCAAGGATTTTGTCCACAACTTCACTGGAATCATCCGCTAGCCTTGTCATCAACACATCGGCTACATAGTCAGGGTCACACTGCAAGCAAGAAAAATCCTGTAGCTTGTTTCTTGTGGTTTTAAAGCCAGCACATTCAGTGGATAATCATTTCAATTCAATTCAATGGTTTATTGACATCACCATGTTGGCATACAGTCAAAATGAAATCAAATGACAGACAAAAGAATATTATAACATAAAGGCTATAGCATGCAATACAATTTTATACAATTCTTCATAGTCCCTGGAACTGTTTTCTCTGCATAAAGCATTTATCTAAGTAGACGCATAGACATTTTGTAGTATCATATACATGTACATGTACAGTAAAACACTGATACAGAACATTCATATAATGATTCATGCTTACAGGGCAGTAAGTTTCATTCCTCTCATCTTAAAACTCATTATAAACTCATCAGATTAACAAATTACATTTATAACAAATCAAAGTCACTTGTCACTGGGACTTCACTATAACCGTGTTTTACTGTATTTTGGATCTGACTCAATAGGTAGAGACCCCCCCATGTTTCTTACCTTGTCTGCGTTCTTCAGCAGGTGCTGCAGGGCACTGACCCGGATGGAGGGGGTCCTGTGGTTGAGGGACAGGGTGAGGGTGCCCTCGATGTCCGACAGGTGCTGGTGTTTGACGGACAGCACAGAAAGGTTCAGGAAGTCCTGGATCTTACCCCTCACTCCCTCGTCCTCCTCACCCTCCAACAAATCCTGCACCGATCTGTCCAACGATGTGGGGTACCTATCGATACATAACTTAATGATTTACTAAATACCACTGAGGGGTACCTGTCAGATACATGTACATAACCCAGTCAATCATTAAATACCACTGTGGGGTACCTAACAAATAATTACTAAATACAATGTGGGGTATCTGCTGTATACATAAAACAATACAAGGAATATGTTGTTCTATAATTCTATGTAGTCCAGTGGCACCATGGAAGCTTTGATGAAGATAAACATGGACCTCTCATCTGACATCCACCTGTCACTTATCATTTTAATGACAATGGTCATTTACCTGTCCTCCAGGAGCTGGACTGTCTTCTTGTGCTTCCTGCTGAGATCTTCCAAGTCATCATCATCATCAGTGACATTAGCACACAGGAGATAGTTCTCTATTATTTTCCTGCAAACAAAATGGAAAAATTATCATCATTTTAAATAACAAGAGGCCCATAGGGCCACATCGCTCACCTGAGCAACAATGGCTTTATATGGGTGTTCAAAGAATGACAAAAAAAGAATAACAAAAAGTATCCAAATTTTACACTTATTTTCATACACTTAATCTTTGACATTGTACCTTTATGAATTACCATTTTTACCAGAAACAAGATCCTATGCATGATATAAAACAAAATTTTTGGTAGGGGTACACTGTTAACTTCCTCCCCCCCCCCCCTCACTTTATAAAGCGATCAAAATATATGAGAGCATGCATATAGGTACATTTTCTTCTTCAACTACTAACTAGTTATTGTATTTTATTAAAAAAAAAATCCTATATGTGAAAGAAGAAAATTGTACCTCAATGCATTCAAATTAAAAACATTCAAAAATTTAATTGGTCTTCCGCATTATAAACAATTGTTGTTTACCAGGCGTGAACTCGTGTGACGTTTTATAACCTTACTCACTTGATCGATGAATACACTCGAATGAAAAATGTTGTCATGCGATATGTTAAAGCTATTATAATCAATGCATTGGCGTCGGAACCGGGGGAGGGGCTAAGCCCCCTCCCCACCACTTTTTTTGCAAAGTTAGACATAACCTACTCAAAATCCTTCTTTTTTTTGCTTGTCCAGATTTCTGATAAG
>WFKH01007768.1:60316233-60331067 GCA_016163765.1 Magallana hongkongensis | reverse complement strand
TTAAATATCAACATATAGGATAATTCTACTTATAAAATGTGTCACCTGTTCCCTTGCAAATGGGAATAAGGAAAATCACACATAACTCCTTGCAATCAACTTTTGTGAATCTAAATGGTATTAACAAACTGGAAAACTCTATTGGAACTAAAAACTACTTATTTATTATTTATTACTTATTTAGAACACAAAACCTTCACTGTCATTCCTTGATAAGGGACAGGTACCCAGGAAATGATAAATATGCAGATCACCTGTTGAGCCATTCAGCCCCAGTATGCTGAAAGGATGATGATGAAACATAATTTCCCTGTTTATTCTTTAACCAATGCCAAAATATCTAGATTAATTTGTTAAGATGATTGAAAAACAAGTTTTACATACAATGAAATACCAAATTACTACACCCCAATCATGAGGTTAGAATACATGTGAATGAAATAATGTTGTTTGGCCTTACAATACATTTCTTAAACATTGCTATTCTGAGAGCTGTCAGATATATGTGCAGCTGTTTCAGAACAGTTGTACATATCGATACCAGGGTCTTTTACCCTGTTTTAGAAGAAACATACATATTGTTACAATGGTCTGTAACCCTGTTTTAGAACAGACATTAGTAGTGGTACAAAAGTCTGTAACCCTTGTAACCCTGTTTAAGAGAAGATGTAGGTTTTATACAAAATTCGAAGCATTGTCAGTGATCTTAGGGAGGGTAATTATATACTGAGAAAAAGAAGTCTAGCAAAGTCCATTTGTAACCAGGTTACAAATTTGCCGTACTTGGAAACTCTACTGTTTTCTTGCCATATATGTACAAAAGACATATTACCAAAAGTTGTTGCTTTTATAGTATTTGAATGAAGATTTATTAATAAATATTTTATTCCAAAATAAGAATTTTCTAGTTTCTGAACTTTAAAAAAATTGTATCCAATTTGGGATATTTCATCCCAAATGGGTGGCCCATTACCGTATGTCCGATTTTGGTAATTGGTCCAAACCTTTTTAACAAAGAAATCAAATGAACTATGGAATGAATCAAGTTTTGATGCAAATTAAACAACATAATTTAAAATATGATGTCATAATCCAGGAAAAGAGAATCTAGCTGTGATCACCTTCAATATTGAATTATTTAATTTTTGATTTTTAAATAAAGCACTACACCAATCCACACCCAAAATGAATTCTCCTTTTTCTTACTGACTAAGGTAAACTTGACCATGTCACAAAAGACAATAGGTACACTACTTCTACTTTGTCGCTTACTTTTAGATGTCTTCCATAGAGTTTAATTTAGTTCTTAATGTACTTATAGTGTGGACAGTGACATATATGATGAGCTTCCGTCAAAAAGTGCCAACTTGCTACCAGAATACACAAACCCCGCCTGGATGCTGGAGCAGGTAAGTGATATATGTATTGCAGTCATCTGTTTATTTTTTTTTTTGATCTATCAGCTGACTTGCAGATATTTGAATGTTTGTATGTTCCAATACTATAGGTGTACATGTATTTGTAAAAAAATGTTCATCTTTATCATTCTAAAAATTTAAATCAACAAATGAAAAAATGCCTCAGGAGTAACAGTATCGTACTGATATTGATTTACCATTACTATTATTGTGAGCTGAATATTTGAATTTACGCTCTACAGTGAACTACACACCTTGAATAAAAAGCTGATAGCTGATGTAAGGTGCTGGAAGTGTGAGGTTGTAAAAAGGGGGGAAAGAAGTTTCAAATATGTTTGACATGAATCAAGTCTTGCCATTACAGGGCTGGACTATGGATACATTCGATGAAAAGTCCAAAGCAACAATTGAAAAGATGCTTCAGGAGGAACAGTATCCTATTTGTACAATAGCAATGTACTGTCTTTGTGTGCGCATTGTTTGAATTAAGTTAATGTATATACACATGTAATTACATTTCAAAACCAAAATTAACATCCAATAAACAAAAGTTCTAGAAGAAAAATGAACTCAGTATTCCTTCTTATAGCTCCTACTTAATTGTAGGGTACAATTACGTACCTTACCGGTAATATGTATTAATAGAATATATGGACATGTATGACATGTTGCATTTCTGTCTTAAGGTAAATACAATGATAAGTATGATATTCTTTGATTTAAACTTTTAATTGTAATACATGTATTAAGATATAAGTACAAAAGGATCAGGCTAAAGCCAGACCTCTGTTTACACTATTGCATACTGTACCACATTACATTCCTGTGCGTTAGCTTTGGAAATTAAGCCTGTGAAGTATTCAGTTAAACCTTAACTTGAATCAGCTATTACACAAATGGCAAAGGAAGTCCAAGAAGAGTGAAGAATCCAAGACTGCTGTCCAAGAAGTCTCAGATACAGAAACAGCCGTGGACAGAAGATGAGAAAATCATGTTTGAAAAATACTTGGTATGGCAAACATTTATCATAAGCATGCTTATTCTGATTTTGAAAGTACCGTACGAATAAAAATTGCAAGGAGAAGTGATTTGAGGTTTGAATTAACTTTTGTTCAATCAAATATAGGAAGTGTTTGGGAGAAGCTGGTCAAAGATAGCTGAACTTATGCCAAATAGGACAAGTCTGCAGGTCAAAAACTACGCCCAGCAATACTTCAAACAAAAAGTAAGTCACTATGAAAGAAAGTAAGATGTTTTTGTTATGACTGTAGACCTGGAAATTCTTGCAAGATGGAAGTTTTTGAAAACTAAACAATAACTAAATAAAAACTAAACAATAACTAAATAAAAACTAAACAATAACTAAAGGTTCAGTGTTTTAAGTTTGGTTATGGTAGAATCAGGCATTAAATTTCTAAACATCTCCATTTCCTTCATATGCTGTTTGTTACATATTAAATGTTAAAAATATTTTACCCTTTGAAGGATCCATATTTACAGAAGTGTCATACATGTGTATATCTTAAACTGCAGGATTCTGAACTGAAATTGTAATGATTATGTATTGCTTTAGGCAAAGGAGGAAAGTAAACCTATGGAGCCTTGTGTCAGCCTATCTACTGTGCCTTCAACGTCCAGCGAAACAGACAACTCCGTTAAAGATGTTCTATCCCTGGTCACCACAGCTCAAACCACAGTCACAACGGTTACCAAGCAGAGGATCTCCTCCCCTAGCAAAGGCAGCATGCTGGCCAAAATGCTGATCAATCACAGCGCCTCCAAGTGCAGGGAGACCAGTAAGCCAGGCAACCCGGGTAGCCCAGGAGTGCCAAAAGTGTCTGAGTCTCTGGGGAGGAAGAGAGAGACCACAGCAAAGTCTGTACATAAACCCATAGTTACTAAGCATAGAAAGACAGAGAAAGTATCGAGCAAAGTCCAGATAACTGTGAACCCTGTGTCTGGGTCTATCTCCAGCACACAGTCAATAAATAAGCCTAATCCCACAAGTCTCCAGGTCGTCACACTCTCTAGTAGTGGGATCGGACAACTGAGTCCATCGCTGGAGTCACGTCTACAGCAGTCTACCGGGGTCATAGAAAATCTGGACCGCTTCTGTGCCGTAGCAGACATTGTTGCAGAGGATGAGGATGGAGATGAGGATGGAGAGATAGACATAGAAAATGAGGATGAAGAAAACCCCATCCTTAAATCTCGATCTGCTTCCCCAAATTCAGTGTATGAACAACTTATCCGTGCTGCCAATCTGAACAAATCACCGGAGAAAGTCAGAAACAAGGAGGTTCTGATAGAACTTGAAAAATCTCCAGAGGTTGCATCAAATCAAAATGAGGCTGTTTCCCCACAGAATACTGAAAAAGAGGCTGAAATGATTCAAGACACTGCAGATATAGCCCAGGAATTCTATAAGCAAAAATCAAGTGAGTAAACTAGCATGCACAAGAAAACATCTTCAAAAGTTGCAAGTTGGTTAGTGCCATATGGTATCACAAATACTCTTTTATTATTTTTCTTTTATACAGTCAATAGTGTGGTGTTGTGGAATGGTGAGGTGATGGATTTACCAATCCCTACACAGGAAGTAGTTGTAGACCAGGAACTGGTTACAGAGGAGGAACGTCATATCCATGCCGACTTTTTTGATGGACGACCATCTAAAACTCTGGAACGTTATTTAAGAATAAGAAATTATATTTTAGATACTTGGTAAGAAGATCAAATTGGAATAAAATTGCTAAAAAAAATATATTTCCTTTTAAAAATTAAAAAGTCACCTTTATTTTACCCTGATGATCTTGTAACTTTTAGGCAAATACAAGAAGTATTATTTCGGTGTCCGTTTTGGTAAATAATTGATGATTTTTCTCTTATAAGGAAAAAATGTAAGCCAGGGTACTTAAACAAAACATGTGTCCGACCTGGACTGAAGAACTGTGGTGATGTCAACTGTATAGGAAGAATTCACACCTACCTGGAATGTATTGGGGCCATTAATTTTGGTTGTGGCGAGTACTTTAAGATATTAAAATGCCATGAATGATTTTCAATGTATGTGACCAATGCTAAGGTCAAGGCAAGTTGCATTGAAGAAATTTTAGGATTTTTCTTTGGTAACTGTTGATCATAAATTAATCTACATATACTAGGATTGTGATATTTATAGCAAGCCTGTGAAATTAACCAAACTTTTTAGTATTTTGATAAAAAGCAAGCCAGATAAAGGACTATATATGATTTGAGCCTAAAACGGCCCCTTAAAATTAACATCGTCATTTCACTGTCATTCTTTGTTTTCTTTGTACAGATATACATGTGAAGTTTTTTCATAATTTCCATTTTGATGCAAGTGCCCACAATTTAGAAATATGACATAAAGTTAACCATTTCCCGCCATTTTCGCATTTTTAGCATAAAACGGCTTGTTTTTAAGCAGTATTTCTTTCAGAAAATATTGAGGGCATCCTTGAACAAACAAAATATTTTCATTACAGATGTATCTATCCAAGACTAATAAGTGACAACAAAATGTTGCTTGTTCAAAGCTGCGCTCTATATTTCCCATTCAAACAACGATAAGAAAAATGTCAATTTTTGACTGATTTTGATTGATTTATAAAAGTAGCATCACTTCTGATGTCATATACTGCCAGTGAGTGCAAATAAATCAAATAAATAGGTGAAAAATATATCTTATATCAACTCTTTGTAAAAATAACATAACAATTTAATGTATTTGAAACACTTTAAAAAATGGCAAATTATGGGGCCAAATTTGACTCATATCATATATAGTCCTTTACCAACAAATACTGATATTTTGATACAGAACAAGCCTGCTACAACCAAACATCAAAGCCAACCCTACAGCTGTGCAGGGATCGACCTTCACGAGATGCCATTGTCAAGGTCAACTTCTCCAAGCTGGAGTCCATGGTAAGTGAGCCTAGATCTGTTGAGGGAAGCTTTTGATTTGATTAAGTTTTAATTTACTAGATTCTTAAAGGAACTTAGACATGGTTTGAGCTCAAAATTTTAAATGTTATTTTTTTGTTTTTAGCTCACCTGAGCCAAAGGCTCAAGTGAGCTTTTCTGATCAAAATTTGTCCGTTGTCTGTCGTCGTTGTCGTTGTTGTTGGCGTTGGTGTTGGTGTTGGCGTTGTCGTTGTTGTAAACTTTTCACATTTTCATCTTCATCTCCAGAACCACTGGGCCAATTTCAACAAAACTTGGCACAAAGTATCATTGGGTAAAGGGGATTCAAGTTTCTTCAAATAAAGGGCCACGTCCTCTTTAAAGGGGAGATAATTTAGAATTATTGAAAATTAATGGTATTTTTCAAAAATCTTCTCAAAATCTGATTGGCCAGAAAAGCTGAAACTTGTGTGGACGCATCATCAGGTAAGGTAGATTTAAGTTTGTTCAAACCATGATCCTCGGGGGTAGGGTTGGGCCACAATGGGGGGTCAAATTTTTACATAGGAATATATAGGGTAAATCTTTAAAAATCTTCTTCTCAGAAACTCATCAGCTAGGAAAGCTGAAACTTGTGTGGAAGCATCCTCAGGTAAGGTAGATTCAAGTTTGTTCAAATTATGACCCCCGGGGATAGGGTGGGTCCACAAAGGGGGGGGGGTCAAATTTTTATGTAGGAATATCTAGAGTAAATCTTTAAAAATCTTCTTCTCAGAAACCACTTGGCCAGAAAAGCTGGAACTTGTAGGGAAGCATCTTCAGGTAAAGCAGATTCAAGTTTGTTCAAATCATGATCCCCGGGGTTAGGGTGGGGCGACAATGGGGGGGGTCAAATTTTTACATAGGAATATATAGAGTAAATCGTTTTAAATCTTTTTCTCAGAAACCAATCTGCCAGGAAACTGAAACTTATGTGGAAGCTTCCTCAGGTTGGGTAGATTCAAGTTTGTTGAAACCATGATCCCCAGGGGTAGGGTGGGACCACAATGGGGGGGGGGTTGAATTTATATATATTTATATATATTTATAGGAATATATAAAGAAAAATATTTTAAAATCTTCCTCTCAAAAAACCAATTGGTCAGAAAAGCTGAAACTTGTGTGGAAGCATCCTCAGGTAAGGTAGATTTAATTTTGTTTAAACCATGATCCCCGGGGTAAGGGTGGGGTCACAACGGGGGGTGGGGGGGACAAATTTTTTCATAGGAATATATAGAGAAAAATCTTTGAAAATCTTCCTCCTCTAAAAAATCATTTGGCTAGAAAAGCTGTTACTTTAGTGAAAGCAACCTCAGATAGTGTAGATTCAAATTCACTATAATCAAAATCTTGAGTAGGGTGGGGCCACATTGGGGATCCAATTTTACAAAGGAAAACATTTTAATTATTCACAAAAACTGAAATGTTATAATATATTGCTTAACTTATATGCAAGCATTTTGACATATTGCTGATTTTTAAAAATTACTTAGACTTTGGCCCTTGGACGATTATTCGACCTCACAAGAGGTTCAGAGTTTGATGTAGGTTTATATCCCATATATAAACAATTGTTTAGAATCTTTTTGAGAACTGCAATGCTCAACATGTGATATGACTTTAAAATTATCCTGTTAGAAAAGGGACTCAATTATAAACATAAGAATATCCAGGGGGAAAGAATGGATTTTTATTTATACAGGGTCTACATGTATTATACTACATTGTCCAGATATTTTGTATAATGACTCCATTAAACTGATTTTATCATGTCTATTGTTGCTCAGGTGAGCTATGTAGCCTATGGGCCTCTTGTTTTTGTTTAGAATGGTTAATATGTATGGGTATTTTTAATGCCTCATCAAAATTTGAAAGTCAAATCTTAATTACAAGCAAGTTACAAAGTTTGAAATTCTTTGTTTTGTAAACAATCCCGAGTTTTGTTATTGTTTACATATGTGTTTTATTGGTATAAGTTTCAATCAAACATTGCTTCTTCTGTTAATATTATTTATGAACACATTGAATCAGTTTATTTTGTTTGCCATAAGTCATTTTGTCAAAGAAATAGTAATTCCTTACTTTACATTATTTGTACAATTGCACAAGTACATGACTTTAAACTATTTTATACATAAGAAATAAAAAATAAAATTTTGATCTCAAATCGTGTCTTGGTCCCTTTGAATGCAATGAATTTGTACACAATTTGTAACGTACAGTACATTTTTTCATATAAGCTATCAGAGGTATGTACAGTATTGTAAAATGGGTTGGTTGGAATCAAGAAAATATTGGAGCTTGAAATTAGTGTTTTAATTTTGGCCGTTTTTCTTAATTCAAGCCTTTCAAAATTTTGTGGAAATGTTTGTACATCATGATTTCGCTATTTTTAATCCACCTTCAAAGGTGCCCAATACCAAGAACTTGATCCTAAATCACTACTGTAGTACCATTAATAAGTTTCCTTGAGTTATTGATGTGATCTGAATTGCAGAGACCAAGAAAAAGGAGAATAAGGAATGAGTATGGTCAGTGGGTGGATGAAAAGGAGCTACAGGGAAAAACTATACAGGTAGATATACGACATTATCTATACAGGTAAAACAATACACTGCTGGGATAAACTATACAGGTAGATATCTATAGAGGTAAAACAATACACTGCGGGGAAAAACTATACAGGTAGGGAGCTACAGGGAAAAACTATACAGATAGGGAGCTACAGGGAAAAACTATACAGGTAGATATATGAAGTTATCTATGCAGGTAAAACAATACACTGCTGGGAAAAACTACCCAGGTAGATATATGAAGTTATCTATACAGGTAAAACAGTACACTGCGGGGAAAAACTATACAGGTAGATAATGAGATATATGAGGTTATCTATACAGGTAGAACAATACAAGTAAACTAGATGAACCCAACAACACCCTCCACTCCAATAACATCTTTTAAAAAATTGGGGAAATAGAAGTTATGGTAGTTCTCACCAAAGTTGAAAAGTTCTTTTTTGTATATACTATACCAGATTATTTTCCTATTACATATGTAGTTTTATTTGACATAAGCTGTTGTGACTTATTGTGATTGTTTAAATATTTTTTTGGCTAATATGACTTTTATTCAACAAGTGCTAGATAAAAAATCTGTAGTACTTTATAATATGAGAGGGGTTTATAACTGAGTTTCAGGATTCCATAATATTCAGTGGTATCTTTAGCCTTTACGCATCAAAAACCCTGCAAACTTAAGATGGAATAACACACCTAGAAAAAGTTACTCAAATTAACAGTAAATTATTTGATCATGAAAGATATAATGATAAATAAACTGTACATATGTCAAATAAACGAAAAATTTGCAGTTTGGGGATAAGAAAAGAATATCTAAAAATTCAATTCAGTAAGAAACAACAAAAAACCCTGCAGGATTCGAACTCGGGATGTACAGATCACAAGCGCGACACTTTATCCACTCGGCTATGGAGTATGTTACATGTTGCCGTTGATAAAATCCTTTTAATAAAACGAAATGTGTTTCGATCAGAGGTCAGCCATTTTGTGGTGATGTGTTATTCCACCTTAATAGTCAAGTCGGGTATAGACCAATCCACACTTTACAAAAGTTATGTCCCTTGGCCGCCATATTTGGGGAAAAACCCATAGATTTCTCACAGTAGCCTTTGTAGTTTAGAGGTTTATAACTTTGTCATTTGACATTAAAAAACCACTTCCGATGTGTATTTTGATTGCCCCAAGATGGGGCAACCCACATATCGAAGGAATATATTAAATTCCAAAAGATTTCATCACAGGACGCCCAAATACTTGGTTGCATAAAGAAGGGAAAAGTTGGTTTTTCCCTTTTGAACTTTGGGTTGACCCCGCAAAGGGAAACAACTTTTGCAAAGTGTGGATTGGACTATACAAGGACTATAGTTAGACCCCTATCAGCATTATAATCTCAGAAACTCAGTTGAGGTTTTACTTGCAGCATCAAGAGAAGGTTGCAATTAAAGAGAACCAAGCTAAAGTTCCCAAAACACCCAAGATTCCATTCTTGGATCCATTCAAACTCATTCCCTGCCATCATTTCTCTCAGGAGAAACCGGTAAGTCGGACATACAGGAACATATACTATGGAACTATTCAAGTCTTGGGGGCCAATTTTGTTTGGGTTGCCACTTTTATTAGGTTTTTGGGGATGCTATTTTATGGATGAAGTTGCATGTATGTTTAATGGATTAAAAATGTGTTTCATAATTATTTAGGAATGTTAATTCATAGGTGAGGGATATGCATAAAATCCTTGAAAATTGAGCCACCACAAATTCTAATTTTTCTACAGTATTTATTTCTTGTGTTTCTGTCTTGTATTTCAAATTCAAACACTGTTCGATTCTTGTTCTAGGCTCCTTTTTATGTTGAAATACACAACACAGCTCTGATCATCATGGATATCCATGCTCATGTATCCAAAACGGAGGTCATAGGAATGTTAGGGGGTTGTTTCCATGGAGACGACCAGCACTTGGAGATCACCATGGCAATTCCCTGTAACAGCATTAGCACCGGTCTCCAGTGTGAGATGGACCCAGGTCAGTTGTAGAAGATACATTACATGTATCTGTCAAAAATACACGTAATATGATCAAGCGTCATAGCAGTTATGTCATTTATTCTTTGTGATTCTTAATCTGATTACACAAAATGCATGTTCTATGTAGTTTTGCATTTCTGTTGCTTTGTAATGTTACCAGGTATTACATGTATAGTCACTTTGTTGCAAACATCTTTTTAATTACTAAATAAGTCATAACACTTACGGGTTCCTCATTTTGTTTGGCCCTCAGTGTCTCAGACTTTTGCCTGTGAGGAAATCAACAACAACAGAATGAATGTGGTGGGATGGTACCACTCACATCCGACCTTTAACCCCAACCCATCCATCCGTGACATCGAGACGCAACTCAAATTTCAGGTAATTCCACACAGTCATAGTCATTCATGGTTCAAATCATCAAAGAAATAATCTATTTCTGTCATAGTCCAACTCTTCAATGAACTGATCAGATTCAGTAGAGATTTAATTTTTGACTGAGTAGATTTAAATTAGGTTAAATGTCCTTAATGGCCTGTGCCTGTTGTGAGCTGGTAACAGCAATGTGTTTCTACCCTGTGTGATTTCTGTTACAGGAGTACTTTGCTCAGGGCGGTTTCTCGTTTATTGGTGTTATTGTGAGTCCTTATAACAGAACCTCGCCAGGAATGTGTTCCGAGTTCCAGTGTCTGACCATCAGCTCTGAGATCAGCCCCGTAGACAAGTGCAGTAAGTCAGGGAGGCATCCTATGATGATAGTGATTCATCCGTTACAATTAGTCTGATGATGTGAAGCTTAGAATCTCTTTATTTATGTACAGATATGCCGTTCTCCTTTAATTACGGGATGATCATGCAGCCGCTTCAGTCGGAGCTTGTGATGCGAAGCATTAACACGCTGGCCGAGAAATACAGTCAGGATAGGAACCGCGTGGAGCTCCTTCAACCGTATCTGGGGGACACTTCCTGTCTGAGCAAGGTAGGGGACAATATGTATTGTATTGTATGGCAAGTTAAGGGGCCAATTTGTAATGTATGGTATGGCAAGGTAAGTAGCCAATGTGTATTGTATTGTATGGCAAGATAAGGGGCAAATATGTAATGTATCGTATGGCAAGGTACACTACGGCCAACGCGGTTTGCGTATTTACCGCGAGTCCTCGTGGTGTGAAATTGATCCCGGTTTAGCACAGGTAACTCAGGTAAAACCGTGCATCCTCGCGGTACAGCTTCTCACCTTGTCCACACCGTCGCGGTACTGTGAAACCAGTCTCAGGTGAAAACTGTTCTTGTTTTTAACGCGAGTTACCTCCCCCAATTTCTTCTCATATGGGAAATATGATTGAGGGAATTAATGAATATTAATTCATTTCCTTTATTTTATAAATGGAGTTGATTGTTACAATTTATTATTATTAAAAAAAAATGTGGGGGAAATAAAGGGAATGTGTAAATATGCTAATGCAGAATTTTGTATTCTTTCGATAGCGTTACATATTTAATCTTGGCACATTCATCGCTGACAATTATCGGCTATCAATTAATTTAATTAATAAACATTTCACCAAAATATTTTATTTAGCCTCGGGAAAGGGGATACTAATTTGCGTTTCATTTACAATCTGTCATAATTATTTCTTACCATCAAAACATACCTCACTCTTGGTCATTTCTCTTAAATACGTTTAAAGAATTCGTTTAATGAATAACAAAGTACATGTAGATATAAAATGTTTTGAAATGCACTCGCTTATCACCGCTGCGACCCGATTTTGATCCCCGTGATCGACAGTGGTTGAATGTGAATGGGTATGGTGGTGCCCGCTTGGACACGTGGGTTTTCTCCGGGCACTCCAGCTTCCTCCCACATCAATGACCCCCTCGCGCTAACATCCGTGCCAACGAAAGATATTAATATAAGTTGTAGAACTTGTTTATCAATCATTCTAAAATAAATAAGGTTCAGTCAGTTTAAGAAAATGTTAATTTTAAAATCGTGTGTATTTAAAAACTGACTTTCCTATCCGATTTGGCAAAAGTATGATCAGTGGGTCGCCCAATATTTATGTTGGTCGTTCAAAACCCGGGATTTAATATATTCTGGGGAATCCATCACATGTTAAAATTTCGCAGTGTCACTTGACCAACAGAGGAAGGCGAATTACGTAACATTACGTATACAGTATGTGTATACAGAATTTGGGTGGTTGCCCTCGGGGTGGTGACCTGGAGCAATTAGTGTGACTTGGGGTCCGCTAAATAGAAGTATATAGTCCGTTCTTACAAACAGCGAAATTTTCTTGATAGAATAATTTAATTTCAAACAAATGAAAATTTGTTTTTCAGTTTAAATTTAAAGAAATTTCTTCTGCGTTTTTATAACACAATGTTTACAAAATACATCTATGAAATTACCTCCTAATGATATACTTTACACTCGATTAAAATACAATTAACAAACAGACTATAACCAGGGTTAATCAGGAATGGAGATAGTAATTTAGAACACAGCTACAGTAAATTTTATATATGCATCAAGTATTTGTACTTTTTAAAATCATGGTAAAAATGTTATTGTTTGAATGAATGTAAATTTTGAATCATCATAAGAATCATATGAACATACGATTTGTGTGCTTGTGTGCATAAGTAAAAAACTTCTTAACACGATATGCGATACATTATTTATTCCTCTAGCCATGTTAAATTAAGAAAGGTTTAATTTTCAAATTTCTTAGAATTTTATATATTTTGATTTTGGAGAGAGAGAGAGAGAGAGAGAGAGAGAGAGAGAGAGAGAGAGAGAAGTGTCTCAACATTCGATAAGATTTCTCATGGCACGTGGTCAGAGCACAGATGTTGTCACAGACAGGAAGTGTTATATAAGAGTTATACACACCCGTAAACACAGGGATAGCTTTTCTATAATTTGTGCTGTACTTATATACCTGTCTGAATCATGCGTTATTTTATCTTCATGCGGTAAATATAGAAAGCGCTTATTAAGGTATCCGATCCATAATGGCCCCAGATTCAATGAATCTGGATGCATAACATATTTGTATGGGCTTAATACTCAGTATACTTGGACATAATTTTCATGTTTAAGTATCAGTATGTAGGAGTGGAATGTGTCCTAATAAATGACCTTTTCCTGTTCTTGAAGAGTTGCTCCCCCTTTGATTTTAACCTATAAAAATCAATTTTAAAAAAATACATACGGTATAAAATTTATTTTCAATAGTTTTTTGTATTCCTAAGGATTAAATTAATCTTTTCACCAAAGCATTTATTGATATTCTTAGTATTTACTTTTTTCTTTTAAAAAATGTGTTGTCCCCATAGACCTTAATGCAATCTTCATTAATTAATTACTGCTCAGTTAATAATATTTTTGAAAATTTCTCTCGGTAAATCTTTTTCTACTTTAAAAAGCTTTGAAATAATATCAGAGTATTTAATACATGATGGATATACAGGGTTAGAAAAATTAGGTCCTAATTAAGGTCGGATACCTTAACAGGGACTTATATATATACGTCCCTGGTATGATATATATTTCTGAAAACGCCCGTTTCGACAACATGTGCGCTTTTGTAGAGATTTGCATTTCAATCAGAATACCAGTTCACATAAAATATTAGTTATTTGAAATGAGAGAGAGAGAGAGAGAGAGAGAGAGAGAGAGAGAGAGGAGAGAGAGAGAGGAGAGAGAGAGAGTGAGAAAGTGTCTCAACATTCGAAAAGATTTCTCACGGCAAGTGGTCAGAGCTTTTTTCCTTTTATAACTAAGCAAATTTACTCTCTTGACCTCTCGAAATCCTTGATCCCTCGCAGACAAACTGCAGTCCCGTTATTCATAATCTATTGTTTTTTACTCTCGATACCTCGAAGTGGCTGTGTATATGCAAGCGTTACCTAATTTTAACACCTACTTGGTCATTTAAATGGCCCAAGGCATTAGACGCAGGACCCGTGTGTAGCGGGATGTTTATTCAGGTGACACTTGTCCTGCAAAGTGATAATTGTTCTATGATTGACCATACCGTTGCCTAAACTATAATTAACACAGACCGTCTTAAGATAATTTACATAAATGTACATACAATCTTATTTATTTAAAACGAGAGAGAGAGAGAGAGAGAGAGAGAGAGAGAGAGAGAGAGAGGCCGGAAAGTAGTTTATGAGTTAAATAAGAGACAGATTGAGGGGAAAACATACAAGTTGAGTTGATGCCTACGGTAGCGACCTCATAATAGTACATCGCGTAATATTTGTCTTCTTAAAATCTGTGGCATATTTTCAACTCATCTTATGCAAAAAAATAATACTTTAAAATATTACTTATTTTCAAGTACACGTATATGCATGATTTGCGTAATACATTGCTATGTTTGGGGCTCTTGTACAATATTAACAAAATACATGTAGCAATAGTTTTCTAGAAGTTTTTGTTAAACACAATTCAAAGAAAATAATGAATTTTTCTTCTAATAATATCTATATCTAAATTCTAACAATAATTAAAACAGCGCCTTTTTTTTTCTTCTCCTCGGTTTAATTCCTGATACCGAACACACACCTATTACGGTGTCTTACACAATCGCGGTAAAATCGTGGCCCCACGATCACCGCGATGAGAATACCGCGACGGTGTATCGCGGAAAGGATTAAAACACCATCACGGTGTCGTGAAAATACGGGATCCGCGTTGGCCGTAGTGTAAGGGGCCAATATGTATTGTATTGTATTGTATGGCAAGGTAAGGGGCCAATATGTATTGTATTGTATGGTTTGGCAAGGTAAGGGGCCAATATGTATTGTATTGTATGGTATGGCAAG
>WFKH01007768.1:60257784-60313204 GCA_016163765.1 Magallana hongkongensis | reverse complement strand
TATATATATATATATATATATATATATATATATTAAATAAAAAAATAATAACAACACTAATCGTAAAACGTAAGCGCTTTCATTTCTCCCTCAGACATTTTACAATACATTTAAAAACAAGTGACGTTAAAATTCATGATATCATAATATATAAATAATGATACAATATCATATCATATCATATAATACAATATCGCATTAACAATGATTTTCATATGCATGTGTTATGATTAAGGTGGTCTCATAAAGGTGATGCCTTGTCTCGGTGAGCTCTGTAATCTGTGGTTACCTATGTTTTATTATATTGTATAGCAGTTGTTTATGGAGAGTATTCATTTTCATGTCTGACGAGGAAATACCAGTCTTTCTCTCTGACTATAGCAACAATTATGTCATGAAATATCTACATGTTTATAACATGTAAATTGTCAATTATTTTCACTGTACAGTGTTATTTTGGTAGATTAAATGGGGTTTTTCTCAATTGTAGATGCTGGAGTCACTAAAAGACTCACTGGAGCCAAATTCAGAAGAGTCCGCACAGTTTTTAGAAATTGTCAGCGAGATCTTCATTATGGCATTTGGGCCTGGGAAAGTTGAGCAGAGAGCTGTCCCAGACCCAGAACTCCCGGTCAGCACTCAGTCCTGACAGTTGACAACTTCACAAGTGCAGTGGCGGTGGTGGGGTATATAAAGGGGTGTCTTGTTAGCTATTTGAACAAAATTCAAATTTTGATTATTGCATGTTAATGACAAATACATTTGTACCAGTAATTCTGGGACAACGAAAGTAAAGCTGATGATTTGTATTCCTGTTCTGTAAGCTTTCAGAGGTTGCTTTTGTTAATTTATTAGTTTGCCTTGTTGTTTATTTTATTTTGTTTTTTAAATAAACAAGATCATCTGATTGACATTTTTACTTCTTTGTCATCTTTGATCCAGTTCATGTACGATGTGTTGATAAACTGAGACATTAGACAGCTGGAGAAAACCATTGCACCAATTTCTTTATTTTACCGTCCGTCGGTTGTACTGTATACATATATCTGTATGCATCCTGTCTTTTCTTTCTGGATGTACATGTACCTCAGTACTTACACATGTTTTGTGAAAGTCTATATACAAAAGGATTGAAAATAAGTGTTTAAAATTTGAGAATCCTCTTCTTACGTAAGATTCACCAATTGGTTAAACAGCAAATTAGGACATTTTTAGCTCACCTGAACCGAAGGTTCAAGTGAGCTTTTCTGATCAGCCGTTGTCCGTCGTCCGTCTGTCCGTCCGTCCGTCTATAAACTTTTTAGCTCACCTGAACCAAAGGTTCAAGTGAGCTTTTCTGATCACCTGTTGTCCGTCGTCCGTTTGTCCATCTGTCCGTCCGTCATCTGTCCGTCTGTAAACTTTTCACATTTTTGACTTCTTCTCTAAAACCACTGGGCCAAATTTAACCAAACTTGGTACAAATCATCCATATGGGAAGGGGATTCTAAATTATAAAAATAAAGAGCTAAACCCTTTTTAAAGGGGAGATAATCGTGAAAGAGTGAGTATAGGGTGTGTGTCTTTAAAAATCTTCTTCTCAAGAACCACTGCACCAGAAATGCCAATTTTAACATAAAGCTTGTATATATGGTGAAGATTCTAAATTGTAAAAATCGTGACCCCCGGGTTAATACTGGGGCACTAAGAGGGTTTCAAAGTTTAACATAGAAATACGTAGGAAAAATGTTTAAATATCTTCTTCTCAAGAACCACTGCACCAGAAAAGCCAATATTTAAACAAAAGCTTGTATATATGGTGAAGATTTTAAATTGTAAAAATTGTGGCCCCAGGACCAAAACTGGGGCCCCAGGCGGGGTTCAAAGTTTATCATAGAAATACGTAGAAAACATGTTTAAAAATCTTCTTTTCAAGAACCACTGCACCAGAAATGCCAATATTTACACAAAAGCTAGTATATATAGTGAAGATTCTAAATTGTAAAAATCGTGACCCCCAGACCAAAACTGGGGCCCCAGGCGGGGTTCAAAGTTTAACATAGAATTACATGGGAAAAATGTTCAAAAATTTTCTTCTCAAGAACCACTGCTTCAGAAATGCCAAAATTTATACAAAAGCTTGTATATATAGTGAAGATTTTAAATTGTAAAAATTGTGGCCCCCGGACAAAAACTGGGGCCCCAGGCGGGGTTCATAGTTTAACATATATATGAAACATGTTTAAAAATGTTCTTCTCACGAACTACAATGCAACGGTTTGGGATATTACCATGCTTACATCCTTGGCTATTGTAGATTCTAAATTGTTAAAATCGTGGCCCCCGGACCAACAATGGGGCCCCAGAAGGGGGTCAACATTTAACATAGAAGTATATAGGGAAAGTGTTTAAAAATCTTTTTCTCAAGAACTACAATGCTACAGTTTTTGAGATTATTAGTCAAGCATCCTCAATTTGTGAAGATTCTAAATTATGGAGGCCGTGATCCCCAGACTAATACTGGGGCCCCAAGCAGGGTTCAAAGTTAACATAGAAATATATAGGGAACATGTTTGAAAATCTTCTCAAGAACTACAGTGCAACAGTTTGTGGAATTACTATGCTAGCATCCATGGCTATTACAGATTCTAAATCGGTAAAATCATGACCCCCGGACTAATACTGGGGCCCCAAAAGGGGTTCAAAGTTTAACATAGAAGTAAATAGGAAAAATGTTCAAAAATCTTCTTGTGAACTACAATGCTTTAATTTGTCAGATCACTAAGTAAGCATCCTCAACTAGTGTAGATTCTAAATTATAAAAGCTGTTACCCTTGATCTAATACTGGGGCCCCAGAAGGAGTTCAAAGTTTAACATAGAAATATAGAGGAATCAAAGTACTGAAGTACTGACGGGAGTTGATTTTATTGATTATTATTTAGTTTAAAATCAACGATATGTAATTTTGCATGGCGAGGAATTTCTTGGCTGTATTATATAATTACGCACTTTTTTCTAATATGAATTCTCGGGCTTTTCCGACAAGAATTCCGAGCTATAGACGGAAAACCCCATATGACTCATGCTGTGTAATATTAACGCTATCAAACTCTATGATGCATTATGTATCAGCAATCGAAATATTTCTGGAAAATTGTATCCAAGCAATTTTTTAACAAACAAATAATAATAAAGTCTAGTCTTCGCCAGTACTGGTTCTATCTTTAGATTGAATAGTCTCCCCTTGATTCCAAACGCTACCGCTGTAAGAATGACGCTTCGGTAATCAATGACAGTGAACCAGTCTTATTGAACTCTGGCGTAGGAATACATACGACTTCAAAAAATATCTAAAATGTTCCTGCCATTTTAAATCTGACTATTTTTAAGGTATTTATAAATAAGTTTCCTTGAAAAACAATGCTTCTGAATACATTACGTCAAATTTATTAATTATTTTCAAGTACTAAGTCTTGTCAGCGGTGATGATTTTTGCTTAGGTCCAAACACTGTTTCACTTCTGTTTTGCCAGAGTAACTGCATAGGAGAGTTGATGGAAATCAACTCCCAAAAATGTTTAAAAGTCTTCTTCTGGAGAACTACAATGCTTCAATATGTTGGATTACTTTGCAAGCATCGTTAAATAATGTAATGTAACTCTAAATTAATAAAGCTGTTACCACCGGACTAATACTGGGGCCCCAAGAGGGGTTCAAAGTTTAACATAGAAATATATATAAAAATGTTTAAAATTTTTCTTCTCGAGAACTACAATGTTACAGTTTGTGAGATTACTATGCAAGGATCCTCAAATGGTGTAGATTCTAAATTGTTAAAGCCAACCATAAACCACAGACCAATACTGGGGCCCCAGAAAGGGGTTCAAAGTTTAAAATTGAAATTGCATATGCTACAAAATAGAATGTTACAACTGTTGTTCAGGTGAGCGATGTGGCCCATGGGCCTCTTGTCACATTTTTGACGTCTTCTCTAAAACCACTGGGCCAAATTTAACCAAACTTGGTACAAAGCATCCTTATGGGAAGGGAATTTTAAATTGTTAAAATAAAGGACTAAACCCTTTTCAAAAGGGTGATAATTGCAAAACAGTCAGTTAATCTTCTTCTCAAGAACCACTGCACCAGAAATGTCCATATTTACACAAAAGCTTGTATATATAGTGAAGATTCTAAATTGTAAAATCGTGCCCGGACCAAAACTGGGGCCCCAGGTGGGGTTCAAAGTATAACATAGAATTACATAGAAAAAATGTTTAAAAATCTTCTTCTCAAGAACCACTGCACCAGAAATGCCAGTATTTACACAAAAGCTTGTATATATAGTGAAGATTCTAAATTGTAAAAATTGTGACCCCCGGGCTAATACTGGGGCACTAAGAGGGGTTCAAAGTTTAGCATAGAAAAATATAGGAAACATGTTTAACAATCTTCTTCTCGAGAACTACAATGTTACAGTTTGTGAGATTACTATGCAAGGATCCTCAAATAGTGAAAATTCTAAATTGTAAAAGCCGTGACTTTAGGACCAGTACTGGGGCCCCAGAATGGGTCAAAGTTAACAAAGAAATATATAGGGAACATGTTTGAAAATCTTCTTCTCAAGAACTATAGTGCAACAGTTTGTGGGATTACTATGCAAGCATCCGTGGCTATTGTAGATTCTAAATTGGTAACATTGCGACCTCCGGACTAATACTTGGGCCCCAAGAGGGGTTCAAAGTTTAACATAGGAGTAAATAGGAAAAATGTTTTAAAATCTTCTTCTCGAGGACTACAATGCTACAATTTGTGAGTTTACTATGCATGCAACCTTAGATAATGTAGATTCAATATTTTTAAGATAGTGATCCCTGGACTAATACTGGGGACCCAAGATGGGTTCAAAGTTTAACGTAGAAGTATATATGTAAAATGTTTCAAAATCTTCTTCTCGAGAAGTACAATGCTTCAATTTGTCAGATAACTATGTAAGCATCCTCAAATAGTGTAGATTCTAAATTATAAAAGCCGTGACCCTCGATCTAATACTGGGGCCCCAGAAGGGGTTCAAAGTTTAACAGAAATATAGAGGGAAAATGTTTAAAAATCTTCTTCTGGAGAGCTACAATGCTTCAATTTGTGAGATTACTATGCAAGCATTCTTAAATAATGTAGATTTAATAAAGCTGCGACCCCGGACTAATACTGGGGCCCCAAGAGGGGTTCAAAGTTTAACATAGAAATATATATATAAAATGTTTTAAAATTGTCTTCTCGAGAACTACAATGCTACAGTTTGTGAGATTGCTATGCAAGAAACCTCAAATAGTGTAGATTCTAAATGTTAAAGCCAACCATAAACCAAGGACAAATACTGGGGCCCCAGAAAGGGGTTCAAAGTTTAAAACAGAAATAGCATGTGGTACGAAATAGAATGTTACAAGGAAATGTTGTTCAGGTGAGCGATGTGGCCCATGGGCCTCTTGTTTTAGGTTTGTGGCCATATACTGTGATTTCAATACAGTATCATAATCATGACTGTTCATTTAATATTCGTTGGCATCAATTTTTGACGATTTAATAAAAATCGCAGTTTCAAGGTTTCGTAAATTTATGGACAATATTATCACATAATTACAATGTGTTATTAGAAATTGCACTTCAGTGCACATTAAATTTCATGGATGAACTCGACAGCAAAATGCCCAAAAATTGGTATTCAATATTGATGAAACCACAGTACTGTAAACAGTCTTAAATTAGCATTGTTTTCTAAACTTTTGCATCCTTTCCCCATCATCACCTATATTAAAGCTGAACACTACTCGTAAAAGGCATTGTCCGAAATATTTCTCTTACATCGCCGCTACCCCTAAAACTCCTGTATAAGCCACAGACATGAGGCATGTTCAGCAGAGCGAGTGCTCACGAGCACTCGTCAAAATTTGTGTTGCAGGTATAGGGAACTATAGAGAGCACCCAAGCTATTTAACAAGCCTCTGTAGAGATCTCACCTCTGAAATCAAAATATTATGCACTTTTTTCAAGCCAGGAGAATACCAACATCAAATATACAGGTTAATGCATTATTTACAAATGGAGAATGCACATAAAACAAGAAATAAATGCACACATTCTGAGACCACGTAAGGAATACTACAAGTCAGCCATGAGTTTCAGGTGTGCAATTGGTGTAACGAAATCACAGGGTTTATATACCTGTGTGACAGTGCCTATTTATGAGTGGTGTTCAGCTTTAACAGTGTAGGCTGTTATATGATATAAATACATGTACATGTGTCTCATAATGTACTTAAAAATAGGCCAATTCCTTCATGAGGGAGATTGCTCTAAGTTTTAAGTGTGCTTTATATAATACTCTTTGTTTTCTCTTTGTGACCATTTAGTAACTTGCAGATATAAATAGGCTTAAATTTACACCACTTCCGCTATGCTCCACTCATATATTTAAGTTCTGATAATTAAAAGTATTTCAGTATAATGGAATTCTCTTTATTTCAAACAAAAACATGATTAAAGGCACTTCTGAAGAAAGCCAAGCTTTCCTCATGACATTTATTAACACAATATAATTAGCCCTAATTAAAACATCAATAAAATCTGTGAAGGATTTACAAACATGCTCTTCAAAGCAAAACTTGATTAACTCAATATTACATCATTTGGCCAAGTGTGTATCATTATTCTGGAATGTAAGTGAAAACTGAGCAATAGAAATAGAGATTCACAGAAAAATCTAGGAATGTCAAGTGAATTTTGGATGATAACTGGCAGTTAACAACCTACCAGTATCTTGTTTTGAAAAAGTTGAACAAATCAAAGAGCATTTCAGATAAACTAATTTCCTTTAAAAGTCATATTTGAAAAACTTGAGTTACTGAGAGAAAATTAAGATTATTTAAATGTAAAACATGTCTAATTAAAACAACAACACAATTCCTCAAAATTCAGTACAAGAACGTGTAGCTACCGGTCTATACAAATGAAGTCCAGCAAACAATTACTCAATTTGCTGGAAAACAAATGCTAATGCAAATAAAAATTCTGTTGTGACGGATGAAAATATGGCCTAAAAATATCACCAATGCAGGTCAGAATGATAATTACTCCATATTGTTGCATTACATTATTCTTTAAAAGACAAAACTGATAATGAGAAATACAATATCAAATATAAAGAGGACAGGAGAACTGCCTTGTCCATAACTCCATGTTATAACACAGGGTGAATGATATAACACAGGGTGAATGATGCACAGAACCCCAGTGCATTCTATAATCAAGAACGATGGAAAACAATCTATACAAAATAACATACAATATAGAAAATAAAAAAGTCATCACAACCATTGAAGTAGAAATACTGCTAGCTCTGATGATGGGATAATGGGGAATGTTCAATCAATCTTACTCCTTCAGGGAGAACTACGATCCCACACTCTTTCCCTTCTTTGGTGTCCATCCAACAAAACGATCCTTGGTCAACACTTGGTGATCTTTGGTAAAAGTTCATAAGGAAGCTCTCAAAAATTTCTGGGTTTTTTTTTACAACATTACATTTAATTTATATAAAAAAAGAAAACAATAGAAAACAAAATTACACAATTCTTTGAAAAATTACATGTACATGATGCAAAACATGAGTGTTCCAAATTTCTGTGTGCATTTTCTGGTTCCCTTGGACCCCTCAGTTAGGCCCCACTAAATAATGTACGGCCCACTCATCAGACCCCTTTTTAAGGTCCCATTAAACACCGGCCCACTCATCAGAAATATGGCACACACAGCTAAAAGCTGCCAATGAGCATTCTCCTACAAAGCAACACTATTATAAACAGGACTGGTGAATCATGAGATGACATCTCTCCAAAAAATGTTACGGTATGTGAAAATGAATACACATAACGACTAACAAAGCAGGATAGCCTGAATCAAGCACCAGTATACAAATCGGTCTGGAGATAATGCGCTAACAGTCACTAGAGTTATTGTTCTTGTCCCCAGGAAGGGTCTCCTCCACAATGTGTAGGCATGGCAAGCTGGTCTTACTCCCCTTTGTGGAGAAGGGCCTTCCCTCAGGGGGGCAGGGGGCGGGGATTAGGGGCATACTGTGGTTCAATTCCTCCCCATCCGAGAGATAGCCATGAATCTCAGAAAAAGACCCTGGGTACAGTTTTTTGCCCAAACTATCACAATTGATGCGACTTGTCTCGTCTTGTGTTCTGTTGAGCAAGTTTTTCTCTGACACAGTTTTTTCTAACAGAAATTCAGTTTCTGTGATGTTTTGTTGGGAGACCCCGAATTCAGACTCATTCTTCACCGCAGAATCCTCCGACAAAATGGACAGGCGGTTCTTCTCGAACTGATCGTGGCCCTCATCATTGTCCGACTCGGAGGAGTAGCCATTGGTCTCCCTGGAAACCTGGAGCTCTTTGTGGCAGTACTCGGACACATACTCGCTATCAATCACTGAGCAGTTGACCTCTGACAGGTCGCCCAGTATGGCCTCGTATTCGTGTTGGTTAGGTTCCAGGTATCCGTTGGTTTCTTTGGGTACTTTACGGCTATTACTGCTGGAGTGTCTGATGATGGGCGTGTTCAAGTCGTGGCTGGTGAACATGGAGGAATCGCTACGAGGCTCGCTGATTCTCCTTTTACCTGTACAATAACAACGGAGAGCATTAAAGACCCAGTATTTGACATTACAAACATTTACGTTGAATTCAAAGTTGCTGGTGTGAACATAGCAAGAAAGGTATTTCTGTACCTTTGGAGGATTTATCAAGAGTTGATGAAGAGGACTTTCGCTGTTTTCTTCCGCTCCAGAGTTTGAGAAGATACCCACCAGAAGACGAGGAATGGTTGGGGGTGTTGGAATTAGAGGGACTGGTGTACCCAATGCAGTAAGCCCGCACACAATCCGGCAGCCATGTTGATTTGTAAGCAAACTTCTTGTACTCCTTCTTAACCTGTATAAAACAATACAGGTTTAATGTGTTCATAAAACTTTAAATTTAAAAAAAAAAAAAAAATCTTCAGTTTCAGAGTCTGTTTTGCTTTTGGAGGAAGTTAGCATAGGAAGAAGTAAAATAAAACAGAAAAGAATTTCCTTGTAGGATTAAGTAAAATTAAAACTGACATGAATTTCCTTAATTATGATACACGATCATCCATTTAATGTACTTCTAGCAATGTTATGAAAGGCCTTTACTGTTCGTTTCACTCAGCTTGGGTTTGGAGTTAACTGACTCACCTTCTCATTCATAAGGCAGTGAAAAACAAAGATGAAGAGTCCCTGGAAGCTGTTGAGGGCTGTAAACACGTACGCCATGACAACTGTCTCTTGGCTGATGAACAAAACTCCAAACACCCAGGTCAGGCCCAGAAGAACCACCAAGATGGCTGCCCCCTTCACCCAGGACCTGCAAAAACAAACAGGACTCTAAAAATATTCTAGGAAACGCTGTTAAAACATCAAACCGTCAGCAATATTTCAAGCAACCAAAATTCTATCAGTAGGACGGGAATTGCTGATGAATCCTCATTTATACTTCAAAAACAACCAAGATTACTGGTATACCATTATTTAATATAAACAAATCATCATTTAAACTCAACATGCTTATAATTGTTTGTAGGAATAACTTTCATGGAAGTTTTTCCCATCACTGACTTAATGTGTGGTGCTAACTTGCTAACAGAGGGATGGTGTTACTTACGGGATTTGTCGAGTGGTGCGAGCTTTCTCGTCTGACATTGCAGTACTCTGACTGGTTCCAGAGTGTGAGTCCCGCCTACAGAGTCAGAAACAACAAATCACCACAAAGATAGAAACAGAGGGGCGGTGTTAACAGAAATCAGTCTATCATCTGAGAGGTGTACAGGGCTGGCACCATATAGAGATACATTAAATGACTTACAGAATTCCACTGCTGAATTTGGACCTCCCCTTGGCTAGAGCGAGCGTGTTGGCATGTTTATGCATCATATACACAGCAATACTCAGCATGACAATGTTGAACAGGATGACCGCTAGGGTCGGCCCCACAAAGCTCCAGATCACAGAGGAACTGGTGTCCAGCCAACAACTGTCATAATACAAGGTCAGAGTCAATCAATTTGTTATGTTGAGAACAAATAATGTAGATATTAGCCACACCTGATTATCCAATAACACATTCTTATGTACACAAACAAGCAGTATTTCTTTAAAGTACATTTTTTTTTCTTTTATTCAGGTAATATTGACATTTTACCCCTTAAATCAATATTTATATTCCAGTACCAGACATTTTGACTTACTGCTTGTCTGTTCCGTATCCTGATGGCTTCACTCCTGCTGTCACGGCAACAGTAACCAAGGGAATGCCATAACCAAACAGGTAGTACCACTTCCTGCGGCTCCTCTCGCCCTCGAACACCTCAATTAACATCACATACAACTGGAAGCCCTCCAGACACATCCATGCGAAGGCTGCCAGAAACAGGAAGTGAAGGAGTCCCGCAACCACACCGCACAAAATCTGTACAAAGAATTGAAAGAAAGCCCCAGAATTAGTTTTTTTTTAAATTAATCAATTTTTTTAAAAGTTTCATCTTTGTATGCCAATATTTCATTCCTGGAATTAACTTTGAATAAATCAATCAGAAGAACTTTTCCTCATTTTCACTATTATGTTGGGCTGTATTGTGTTTGTGACTTCCACATTCAGTGTAGCTGGAGGCTAGAGAACTTACCCTGTCCTGGGTAAAAGAGATTCCAATGACAAAAACAATCTCAGCCAACATAAGGGACAGCACCAGGTTTTTGTGTATCGTGTTTCGGTCACACTGGAGGTTCCTGGAACACAAAGACAAACCATAATAACTTTTGTTTAAAAGCAAAGACTAAAAACAAAATAAACAGATGACTGGGATGTGTCACTTGATAGTACTAGTGTATTGTTGATATAGGAAACAAAACTTGCAAGTTCAGATTCAGAAGTTTGGATACCAATCAAAAATTAGCATAGATGATATAAGACTCTGATGGAACTGACCTGAAGTAGGAGAAGGTGATTAAGCTCATCAGGAGACAGATGATGGAGATGATGCAGCCGAAGAATGTGATGGTCATCAGGGCAAACTGGTGCTCATCCGACAGCTGTACAAAGAGACAGCAAGGGCTATCAAACAACACTACACATCTATCACAATATAGACTCATTTCAATTCGAAATTTACTTCTGAACAAAAATTCCTTGTCCCAATAAATCACATAAATCACATACTGTATATCCGGTAATTTTCGCGATGATCTAATTTTTCGCTCTTTTTTTCACGATCTCTTTTAAATCGAAAATAATTGAATAGGCAGAGATTATATCCTGTATCATTTTCTATAAGATACTTTTAAAATCGCAAAAAATGACTGACGCAAATTAAAAATGCTACATATTTTCCCCATTTTCGCAAATTTTGTGACGCGAAAAAAAACATATACGGTATTGCATGAAAAATGTCTGCAACTCTACATATTTAAGAGACCTCAAACATTACCTGTGTTCCAGTTCCGGCGAAATCCATCAACACAGCGAAGTTTGTGAGGTGGGAGCACTGACAGGTAGCGTATGATTGGTTAAAACTCAGTCTCCAGCATCCCGCTCGCGACCAGCCACTCTCCCTTAAAGTAACAACAGACAAGTCAGAATCCTAACATTCCTATGTACACTCACACCATACTTTGCTCTTGTGGTGATCATATTCAAGAAATCCAAATTGTTAAAAATATACATATCATTTCAGCATTTTTTAAAGAGCAGAGTTTGAGAGCAATCAAAATTTTGAAGAAGAATAAATATTTCATCCCAGTGAGAATTATCTCCCTTATCAAATGGATGTTAAACATTCTACTTAAAAAAGGATTCATAATCTAATTCCATTCACAAAAGGCCTCACCTGAAATCCCAGTAAGCACAGGTAGGTATCACCGAGTTATTGAAAGCCTACAAAATGAAAATACCAAGATGTTTTCAAGGGAAAATAGTCTAAAAATTAAAATCAAAAGCTGTTTATTTTCTGGACCCTCCTGCTATATTAAAGTTTAATTCATGGTCATCTGTTTACTTATACTTCTATGACCCTGACCTGGAAGAGCCGCAGGGTGAAGGTCACAGGTTTCCTGAGGGAGACAGAGTTAACAGACATGATGGAGGCAGATAAGATGTTACTATTGATGAAGGAGGTGTTGTGCTTGGTCGTCATCAGTTCGTCCATGTTTTGGTAGACAAATACTACCACTTTGGTGATCCCTTGAAACAAACCAAGTATATCTTTTAAATGATGACCTTTTCTGTACGTATATACATCGACCTCTCTTATAACAATACATATCATTACAGTATGCAATATCAGGACTACCTCCCTTACTTCTATTACATTATACACCATAAAAATTACCTCCCTTATTACAATTACATTATATACCATCAGAATTACCTCCCTTTTTTTACAATTACATTATACATCATCAAGAAACCTTTGTTGAGTACAATAAGGAATATGGTGAGCCTTACCCCCCTCAGACAAGGCCTCTATGTCCTCCATGGGGATGGTGATCTGGTCTTCCTTCCATTTCTGGTTCTCAGAGGAGGGATAGGTCACGGCGGGCTTGTCCCTGGTGACCTTGACTGCTGACACTTCCATGACTGACAAAAATTAGAAATAAAGCATTAAACTCAAGATTTTACATCTTTTACTTACCCATTTATTTTAACCCAACTTTAAAGTTGACTATAAATAGTTCCCCTTAAGATTCCTCTCCCCACAACAAAAATGAATGGTACATATTAGTCAATTTGTAATTTCATCACACCATTCTAATTTTATTCTCTCTCTCTCTCTTTTGCCTTTTTTTTTTTTTTTTACATAGAAATAATATTTGAGTGAAAACAGAATTTATAATCATCAAAAAATGTCAATAACGTACATAGATTTTCATTTGAGGACACAATGGATTTTTCCTCTTCAAGATAGTCTGCGATGTTGAATCCCGTGGTTTCCATGGATACTAGGAAGGAAGCAGCGACTTGTGTTTTATTGTTTTCTGGAAGCTCTTCCCATGACGAAGACTGCTTCTCGGACAAAATATTACTTCCTGTTTCCGCGATGCTCTATTGTCACAAAAGAAGCAGGAAATAATACACTTAAAAATGGAATTTCTTTGAATGAAGATCACATTTATTGACACGACCTTTTCTTTGTTCATCACTTTTACTTAACCACATTCAGGAAATAAACCGTGGGAACAGGTTAAAAATCCAAAAGGTATAATTTTATGAGTAATCAACCCTTGATATGAGTAATCCTAAAACACAAAGGATCTATTCTAGTAGTAACAAATAAAAACTTGGATTAAAGGCATGACAGAAAGGTGATACAAGTTAAAAAACCCCACAAATTCTACCTTAGAAAACTTCTCCAGCTTTTCTCGTTTTTCCTTCTTGTCCACACTCCCTGGGATTTTAAATCCCTGCCCCATCTTGGTGATGATGTCAGACACTTTTTTGAGGTCACCAGCTCCTAAGTTTTTGGCCCCTGTCTGTTCTTTCAACTTGTTAGCCACATCCTCAATGCTACTGGAGCTAGAATTGACCTGTAATCAAGTAAAAAAAAAAGTTTATCAAATGGTAAATAAAGAAAGTCAAATTGCCTGGGTTGAAATCAGGCAAAAAAGAAAATTATGAAATAATAAATAAACCACACCAAACTATTTGAATTGAATCAAGAGAAAGAAAGTTCATAAAACATTAAGAGTACATGAATCAGTCAAATTTATATTGGTATAAATATCTCATGATCATGTATAATTCAGAACCTTATTGTCTTAAATATAATGCAAAATAGTGCTAGGTCTAGTCTGTTGAAGAAACTCTCTCTGACTTACCAGCAGGTCTATACTGTTGAGCCAGGGGGAGACACAGTTACTGGTGTCCGGGAATCTCCCCCTCCATCCCGCCCCCGTACACTCCCAGCTCATCATTCCGAGCTTACCCTCAGGACAGAGCCTCTCCTCAACCTCACCTACTTTTTTGCGACGCCACATCACTCCCAGACTCTCTGTCAACTCACAGAACTGTGAAGGGGTGGGTCTAACAGGGGAATCTTATAAGGAAAAGAAATAAAAATTTTAAAATGTCGTTTACAATCATACAAAAAGATTAAAAAAAGATACTAGTAATATTTTGTATCTTTTATATACAATAACCATTTTAAAGTCACAGTAAATATGATTTACATTAAAAGAATTAAGTGACCTGTGACAGGTATTTGACAATTTGAATCGTCCGGCCTCTCCCCCTTCCAGCCATTTCCTGTACATCTCCAGGTGATATGACCCACCCTTGGGAGTGTACAACTCATGGATGCTACCTCCCCCACTTTGGTATATGGCCAGTTCCTGCCCTCAAAGTAAATGGCGTCACAGACTCGTCTTTGTGGGGGGTCAGTGGTGGTAGCTTTGGTGGTGGTGGTCGTCACTTCAGTGGTAGTGGTTGGTATTTCGGTGGTAGTTAGGGGAGGTAATGTATACACTAGAACAAATGCATTTCATAATAAATTCATATATCAGGTAAACACAGATGAAAGAAGAAGAATGGCTTGTCACTGAAATGATTTCATTTATATATTTATTGATAGTAAAATGGCAGAATTCTCACCTATGGGTTCACAAGTATAGTAAACCTGTAGATATTTAAAGGTGTTAACACAAGGATCTCCAAACACATCATTTGATGAATTAATCTCACATTTGGGATGACCATCGCACCTAAAATGATATCCAACATCAAATGTCAGCCCCTGATAGAATGGACGTATCAATTACTATGTATTAATATAGAATCTTAAAGAAAATCCACCACAGAAACAAAGGATATCATTATTAGGAAGATCATTGTTTGATTTATCCAACAAATCCTGATGGTTAATATCATTTGGTACTGAAAAGTAAAGCTTTTGACCTTTCAATAACAAAACCAACCTCTCTGCTACGATTCTTTTGGATTCAGGAAGAATACATTTCACATTCCATTCACTAGAGGCACCAATGTTGTTACACATCGTCAAGGTAAATCTTCCGTAGTTTGCCCGAGTGATGCGGATGATTCCGTTTTTCTGTTCACAGTTCAGTATCATAACACTATTTTCACACGCTATGGACGTACTCTCTGGTGTGGCTGTTCGGGGGTTAGAGATTGAGGAACCTAGAGAATCAGACGTAAAAATGTTTATGTGTGTTATATAACTATACTCTAACATTGCTATAGTTGGTATAAGATCATGTATGCCAAAGCACCCCCCCCCCCACCATTAAAATACAGAAACAAAAAAGAAACTGCAAGTTAACACATCTCTTGCATAAGTACTCTACAATTAACTATTCAAAATGTCCTCCTTATGATAGTAAGTGAAAATTATCTACTTATACATATACCCATGTCAACTGATTACAAAATCTCTTGAAATACCTCTACAATAAACTTGCAGCTGCAAACTTGATCAATTTAATTTTTTTCATATTCAATGGAAAGAAATTAATTTTAGTGATTCCAAATGACAATGTAACACATAAGAACTGTGCCATTTTCTTTCTTTATGTGTCATGTACTTTGGCTGGCGACATTATGATTCCTGTTAAATTTTTGCCTGATTGTTCCAGCCCAGTAGGTGGCACTGATGAGCTGTTGAATTATGAACTCATCATCATTACAGCCGCGGTCAGTATGTGACAGCTCTCTCCATCACGTCATTGATTTACGGAGGGATAGCAGCAGGGAAATACAAATATCCCGTCTTCACTGCTTCCCTTATTGATATCTCATATCTCATAACAGGCAGCTCAATCCAAAATTGTTGCATTCATGACTTTCTAAAACACACTCTTTCCTCAAATTTAAATATATTTCTCTCTGAATTCAATCAGTAAAGAGGGTTTATTCATATATTCGCTATGTACTTCTAAATTAATCCATTAACAAAACTGTGATTCTTGCTATATTTATTTTAATTTAAATTCCCTTTCAGGGAACTGACACAGCTAGTACTAATCCATACACACAACATCACCACAAGTTTCTAATGACCTGTTTCTATTCTTGTGTATGCAGGTAAACATTTTCCCTCTGTCATTTAGATCTGCCCACGCCTTGTTTATAAATTTCTGACATTGTGATATTTTATTACACTGAGAGTATCACCGACACCTGGCTTTCTGGAACGCTGTAACCATTTACCAGGTTATCTACATCGCTTGGTTTCTGACTTAATTATTCTTCCTCTTTTTACAGGTAGAAATTACTGCTATTGTTACCAACAGTCTGTTCTATGTCAGGGTAAACTAATCAATGCCAGGACATGTGAAATCTACATACAGCCTTATATCACCCGCAGTTTCTGTGAATAATGAGATTGACGTAACATGGGCACGTAAATAAATGAACATAAATAAATGAACGCAGGTCTGACGATTGATTAGATCCCAAAATTCCCCCCTCATCCCGATTACTTAATGCACTTGATGAGTTTGAGTGTGTACCGTACTTTAAAATTAACATTATGTACCAGCATGTTCATCAACTGTAACTTACTGTGTGGGATGTAAAACAATTCATAGCTCAGTCATGCAGGCTTGTCAATTTGTTGGTAAATTCAATTGTTCAAATATGGTAATTTTCAAAAATGAAAAAAAAAAGAACTTGCAATAAGTGTACATTATTACAGTTACTTATAATATTTTTAAAACATTTCCTACCCCCTAATTCATTAAATTTAATTGTTCAAATATAGTAATTTTCAATATTGAAAAAAAAAACACTAACAGAAACAAGTTGCATTATGTTTATATTACTACTGTTACTTTAAATATTTGTTACATGTAAAACATAATAATTTTTATTCCCCCCTCTCGCGAACAAAAATTCCCTTTAACTGTTGTGTAGATATTTTAAATTATAAATTATGAAAAAAAACCACATTATCTTAAAAAGAACAAAAAAAAAAGGAATATTTCATAAGTGATTTGATCACAACGAGTACAAATTTGTGATCAGGCTTTATATGTCCATGTGCTTGACATCCTCAGCAATAACTATATCTACACTTAGTCTCTTATATACCTGGACCAGAAGATACATTACTACTTGGCATGCTGAGCTGAAAAAGCCCATGGAAACTATATACATTGCTAGGTTTCGAATAACCACATTTTGTTGCAAAAAATTGAGTTCAGCCATGCATGACCATCAAGTCAATGCATCATTGTCAGTCTATCCGAATTATTTAAATTCATTATAACCACATTACTTAGTTTTCTTGTGGTTAATTTTTATAATAGATTGGTGCACTCAATCAGAGATATTGACTAATGACAAACAAACAAACAAACGAGTAAACAATCCACTGACATACCTGAGGCTAAGGGGACCAGCCAAACTGACCACAGGAGCAGCATGATTACCTCTGATTGCGACATCATGGTCCGAGAAAATTGAGAGATTTTTCACATCTTCGTTAAACAGCAACAATTATCAGTTATTCTGTAAATACAAAACAGGTCATCATGTAATAACAAGCAGTGACAGCATTCCTGTTTCATTACTGGACCAAATCCATGTAGTTAGGCATACTTGTCAAAATATCCACAACTGGGAGAACGAAAAAATCAATAGAGGGGCCTGCAAATGACAGCGTGGACGACGGGGGAAAGCAGCTAATTAAAGACCAGGGAGGAACACTGTTCCGTCAAAAACGGCTCGAGAATAACTCATACGCCTACCAACGTCTAGGAAGTCTGAGATCAAGTTATCATTCTACACTGAACTGGTGGTTTGTAGCTGCCGGAGATGGTAGTCCCCATACATATCCAATAGCTGGCCGGACTGTGCTCAGCCTGGTTTTTAACAATGATCTATATATATAAAACTTGGACAGTCATTATACAAATATTCCATACTGTCCTGGTAATATTTGGGTAACTGACAAAAAGTTCAATCATATTTTTAGACAGGATATAGTCCATTGAATTGCACAGTGACTGTCACTTTATTATATATGGCACTTGACATTAAAAATTTGTCGATTTATATTGGTACACATTCTGGTAATTTTTACCAATAATAATAATTTTTTTTTTAATGTCAAGTGCCGAATTTTAACTTTTATTTAGAAAATCATTTGACAAATAATCAACATCGAATGTGATGTTAAAAAAATTTACATGTATTAACATGAACATTTAGGAAAAAGAAACCGAGACTAAATGGGGAAATTTTGCAGAGACATAACAACACTTTACAACACCTACTCTCCAGCAAAAATCAAAGATAAAATCTTAATACCCACATAATGTGATGACACATTTCTCAGGGTACAAACTCTGCCAATACCTGACAGTGTGTTTTCTCTGAATCCACCTATACTCCATCCAACACTGCTGAAAACATGCACCAACAGCCATTTAGTTTAAAGGGAAACGAAACTTTACATTTTACCTGGCTGTTTTATTATAATTCCTTCAACCTCATCCAACGGAATTTCTCTGAACGAACTACATATATCATGGTAATCAGTCTTTGGCAATGGGAAGATCTAAACATACCCTCACATCATCATCTTCTTAGGGGCCTCATACTCTAAGAACGGAGGCTTTCTCCTATGTACATAACTGTCCGAGCCTTCCGTCTGCAGCCGATCAATGGTCCACGCTCTGACCGTTGTTGATGGCGACAGACAGATGGTTGGGATCAATAGGCGTGTCAGTGATATTTACACACATCTTTCATTTCCCACGTCCCTTGTTTTTTCAGCCAATTAGTCAGGGACATTTGTTCTCTCAGGTAGAGATAAATCTGAAACTGTCGATAATCGCAATACGGCTTCACTGATAAAGGGTTTGCCTAAATAGCAAATGTTTTTCGCAGACAAATTAAGGTTGATTCTGAATCATTTGATTACCGAGATAATGACCAGTAATAATATCTGATAAAGCTACTTGACTCTCCCTTCTGTGTGTGGCGTGTCGTACATTTCATTAGAAAACCAAATAAGAGTTTAAAAAAAAAAAGATTTTTCAATGCTAAATTTTATGTTTTCATAAAAAATCCATGATTTGGCAATCTGTTTTATTGATGGACAACAATATCGATAACAATCCATTTCTTCCATTGTGATATATAGCGTCTGAGACAGTAGGAGCGTGTTATATTATAAACCAAAGGCAATAAAATCAAGAACTTAAACACAAACACTCTGTAGATGAGGCTGAATCAATTAGAATTTAACACTGTAAAAGCCAGATATCCTGGGCTTTGTACCAGGTGTTCTTTAGACGGTTGAATAATGAATGGAACATGTCTCCACATTTAAGGAATCAATTGAGCTTGTTAACGGAGGTTTCCTAATACAGCGAGAAATATGGCATTTTCCTAATGGATGTTAAATATCCTCAGGAGATCAGCATCACCTATAATAGCTTTATTGGCAATTCCAAATCCATGAAAAATTATTTAATTAATTGTCAGGGATCATAGCATGTCTAATGCAGCAGAGAATTAATTCCCTTATTTGTAATGAATCAGATTTATAAATACTTGATCAGGTGCTTAAACAATTATACCTGTATTTGTACTAATTAAGATTGATGAATTTATTTGACACATGCTGCATCTGCAAGTGTTGGGGTAGGTATTTTTATGCAAGAAAGTGTAGGGAGGAGGCAGGGTGGGAGTTTTACTCCCTGTTTCTGCATCAAGCCTCTGAAATTGTCAGAGTGATGTTGCAACGTTAGTGGTCAGAATAAAATTAAGCCGATCAAGCTCTCTTGTTTGAGAGGAGGATAAGTTAGTATCTGGGACATCAAAGTACCAGTAGTAGTAGGCTTATTATAAGTCACACAGTCAAAGTGTTATAATTAGTGGATGTTGGGTAACTGTTTGTCATGATGTGGTGCAGAGTCAAGTACTCAATAATCTGTGGAGGGGATTAAAGCACATTTCATTTGTTGTATCTTGTCAGAGTCCAGGGGTAAACCCCCACCATAATGATATTAAGGTTATAACATGACTTGGTCACACTTTACAAGTCCTAAAAAACATATATATATATATATATATAAGAAGCACAAAAAAACCAACAACACTCGTTATCTATAGTGTCGGATCAAAAGATACTCGGTTATAAGATTAATATAAAAAAGCACTAAAAATAACCAACGACATGAACAAGAAAAGAAAGAGTTTTCTTTCTCGGGCTTATGATCTTTAATACAAAGATGTAGTTACCACGTTCAAATCCGGTGTTTTACATATCATTTAGATTTTAGTTTAGTGCTAGTTTTGTAGATGTTTTTCTCCTTTCATATGTAGTTTTTATCTTGTTGTCCTGAAGAAGGGACGGGTTGTCCCGAAAATTTGACAATATTTAATTTTGCTTTATTGTTTGTGTCGTTGGTTATTTTTAGTGTTATATATATGTGTGTGTGTGTGTGTGTGTGTGTGTGTGTGTGTGTGTGTGTGATGTAACTTAACAGAGAGAGAGAGAAAAAAGAGAGGGTGAGAGAGAGGGCGGAGAGAGAATTAATGCACATTAAATAATATCACTTCGTTTCTCATTAGGCCACAGTTTGTATATTTTTGTACATGATTGGTACTTTAATATATAGTCAAATCAGGATTTTAGTGTTCTGCAAAATAAAACACAAAGGATGAAAGCCAGAAACTATCATATAAAAATGAACCCTGTCTTCAAATAGACAGCTGATATAGCAGTAACAAACCTATATATTACGTCAATGTAATAGGTTATATAATTATTGTTTCATGATGCCAGATTCTAAGCAATGTTGGATAATTATTCTTGAAATATCTGGGAATTATTTGTTCATATCATAGATTAAGGAATTTTAAAGAAATCTTAGTCTTTAAAATTATTATTATATATATATATACACATTGCTCAATATCAATGACTTTGGCTCTCGGTCGACTGGTATCACGGAGAATGACGCTGAATTTGTGAAAAGAGTAGGTTCGACCTCCATTTTGCCTAAGAAAGGTTTAACACAAATCTGAACTTTTCCTATATTCTCCCTGAAAACTCCACTGGACATACAAGCTATAACTTTGTAAAATGTCTGGTTATCATAGTCAATAATTTTTTAATTTCAGTCCAGCATTAATAATCTATATGTTTGATGTACTCCGACCCAAAGTTTTTCATGGTGGGTAGGTAGGTAACCCCTTTTATTTCTTTTAAATTTTCTTTCACATTGATAATCTGATAATCAAACTATATTTTTTTTCTATACTGAGAAAGCTAAACTAATTCAATATTTATTGATAAAAAATATAATCTAAATGTATTTTTAATATGACATGGACAATCAATTTAAAAAAAAAAATGAAATTCAAAATGCTGAAGAAAATTATTAGGTAGGGGCAATTTTGATGGGTCAGTCGGAGTCCATCAAACAAATCAATTTTAATTTTGGACTCATTAATTCATACATAATGTTATATGAAGAATAGATGATACAGTAACAATAATTTTGAGCTGAAAATCTCAGAAAACCTTTAACTCAGATACAGTTGTCATATTTAATTAGACCGAAAAAAAGAAAGAAAGAAAGAAAGAAATAGTCATATTTTGTTTTATTTGAAAGAAGGCTTGTCCACAATTTAGAGGGGGGGGGGGGGGGGGGGGGTGGGTCTACTGGTTGTAACTGGACAATGGTGACAGACGTAGAAAGATAGTATTAGAAAAAATTCCACACAGACTTAGCTCTTCAGTAGGATTACCTACAGTAGTTTACACCTGTGAACAGGAAAAGTAAAAACACTTCTTATAGTCATACCATGAAAGCATAACAAGGCCCTTCGCCATACTGCATTACTGGGAATCCCAAACTTTAAATTAATGCCAGCACACTCAGATTCAATCAACTCTCGTACCTGTAACTCCGAGGTATTATCACCTGAAGTGGTGGGGGTCAGTTAATGGCTACCTTACCTTCTAAAGACAATAATTATCCTACACACAGTATTGATAATGTCAGGCCCAGGGTTAAGTTCAATCACTTTATTTTCCTTGATAGTCCAGACCGGAAATAAAGATAAAGTTCTAAACACATTTACGCACGGAATGCCAGTGATCCGTTTACCTACCTGTGTACGTCACTTTCACGCGTGACTGGGCGGCGAGTCACTCACGGGACCACACGAATACCGAATAGAGCGAGCGTCACGGACCAAATTCTGAAAAGATAAAACGCGGGAAATTCATAAATGTGTGACGATGCGACGGAGACACTCACAGCCAGTCATATCATGGGTACAAAAAATTTATGATTTATTGATAATCTTGAATATTATACATTTTAAGGTAGTTTGCTGACGCCACAATAGGAATATCGACGTGGAAAGTTGACCGTCCTAGCAAAATCATACAATTTTATTTTAAATGCAAATACTTTTTTGCAACAAAAAACAAAAATTTAAAGACGTGACATATAAGGTCACATTTGTTCTATAAAGTACATGTATACACATGAGTGTCCGTTATCTAGAACTGTTCAATTTAAAATCATGTAAACATGGTAAACCAAAATCTGACAATTTTCAACTCTGAATTCGAGATGGCCTTTAATAATGATTTTATCAGTTATATACCTAAATTGAATGTACATTACAATTATATTAAAGATAATTAGTATAACTTAAAAAAAAAAACAACAACAAAAAACAACGCTATTCTATCGCTTTAAAGTGATTTAAAATCCAATTTACTTGGCGTCAATTTTCTCTAAAAATATTGGCTTTTTCCGGCTGTACAGGTTGTCACAGTATATCTCACCCATCACCATATGAAATTTCCGCACAAGGCATCTCTCTCTCTCTCTCTCTCTCTCTCTCTCTCTCTCTCTCTCTCTCTCTGAATTGAACATTATTCTGGCAATAATACTTGTTTTTGTCATGATTTATATGTCAGAGACGCACGTGGGGTTTTTAAATAGAAAGGGTGTGTGACAATAGTACATTTGATTAACGAAAAAAGTATCACAATATTAGATGCAATATTCTTTTTCTTTTTTTTAACTTCTTCACTGACAAAAACGTATTTATTACGTTATAAAATTCATATCTTATAGTAATCTGGTGGTCACCTTGTACAATTTTTGGTTTCCTATAATTGTATTCGACGATTCGGATATCTTTTCTTTTGATGAATGTTTTGTTTTGTTTTAATTGTCATAAAGGTATCAATATTAATTAAGTTATGTGCAAAATAATTAAAATATAACTTTCTTTTGCAGCCAAATAAAATCATTAAAAATCTAAGGCTATAGTAGTATATCGATTTAATGAAGGAATTTTCAAAATTTACTACATATGACAGAAAAGTTAAATCCAGTGATCCAGAGCATAAAATATTTATACATTTTCAATTATTGGAGGACGGGGGACGAAATATATTTGACCTTTGTCATACAATAAGAAAAAAATAAATAAATAAAATAAAATAATAAAATACAATTTAAAAAAATAAATAAAAAATAAACAAAAAATTAAAAAAAAAAACCCAAAGGAAAAATAAAAACAATATAAATACAGCAAATTTACAAAGTATGATAATATAAATATGGATGTAAAAACATTTAACTGGATATGAGACGATGTTTAAAAACAATCGATTAAATCTATAAATGGTTAAGATCACATCTTTTTTAACAATTTCAGATATTATTTTTTAGAATTCTGTTTTTACAAATGTCATGTAGCAGTGAAAATCAATGGGAGGGCGTGGCGTCATAAAATTAAATTACACTTTATGTAGTATTTAATTAATTCAACTTTCGGGACAAATTAAAAATCTAGTAATATAAAACCAATTTAATATACTTACTTTGATAAAACAAAATTCCTGGCCAGCTATCGGAGTTTGTAGAGAGTTGTCTGTCTCCTAGTCGAATCCAGCTGACGTGAATCAGTGTACTTGAGTGGTACCAAGCACGCCCCATCCACAAGGAAGTGTGATTATTTTTAACAGTATTAATGGAAAAATATATTTCAGGCAAATGTCTCGAGATTTTCTGTGAATGTGTGACAAGGCCGTGAGAAAAAAACCAAAATATTTGTATAAATATTCGACGCTTTTCAGAAAGTATTCATGATAAATTTCGCTGAGGTCCTGAAGATTTTTTTTTATTAAAATAAAAATTACAAAATGATGTAAGTAAATAAACAACGATTTTCTGATGTCTTCAAAACTGAAAAATATTTAAGTAAGCTACCTGGAAAAAAAATAAGAACAATATCCATTTAAATTAAGAACAACAAATCTCCGTCCTCTGGTTGAGACTGGTAGCTGTATAGATGGCGTAGGAAATGAGAATTCTATGAAACAAAAGGCAACAACTACAGCCTCTATTCTTAAATGATTTTTTTTTGGGGGGGGGGGTGGGGGGGGGAGTCAAAATGTCAGAAAACTAAATATCAACAAATATTGTATAAGATTGATATCATGTGTTGACTCATCTGAATTAATTAAATTAAGTACTTTTACATAAAAAATACGGACATTTCAATTATTTCCTTGATCTTCACGCGTAACTCATACCCTGTTTGTTTATATCATACATAAAACCTAGTCTATATACCAAAAAGTTGTTTAATAAATGGAATTAAAACTGTTATCAAACACGATTATCTCAATTGCTCCGAGTTATAAGTTCCTGTATCTTTGATACTCGGGCTTAATTTAATTGTACAAACATAACTATAGGGTGCATTTAAACGGGAAACAACACTGGTTTTCAATCAACATAACACATCTTGCATTGATCATTGTATAATAAAAATAAAAATGAAATAAAGCAAGGAAACGGTTTTCTACGTATTGTGTCTCGGGGATGTGGGGATGGGGTTGGAGTGCATTTTCAATAGCATGAAATCACATTTTAACCTCTCAAGGAACTGTCACAGCCAGACACGAGAGTTCCAACTTTCCCCATTGAAACTTACACAAGATTTTCCCCATTGATACTTACATGAGGTTTTTCCCATTGATATCTTTAACATCGGATAATCGGGAACTGCCAGGCATCTATCTTACATACCGGATAGGAAGGAATATTGCATAATGTTATAATGTTTTGTAAAATACCATCTTTACATATCAAGACACAAGACTATAAATGACACCAGAGAAATACTTCACATTATTACACAAAGAGTGGTAGGGGGTGAATTTTTGATACTGTATCTCGAAAGCTTGACAAGCATAGTTGACAGATATTTAGGGGGAAAAACGCAAGCACCCCCCTTAAAAATCACCTCAAAATGGCCCAGTTAATTACAGTTGTTGATCTTATTACAACAAAGTGATTTAGCTGATTTACTGCCCCCCTCCCCGCGCCCCCATCCCGACCACTGTTAGTTCCACTAACTTTTATTAAAATTTCATTTCATAAAGTAGAGGCTTCAATGAATTTAAAGAAAAGTTCATGATTTGAATACTTTTCAGAAAGTACACTTTCTATTTCCCAATACAGCAAGTTGTTCATTCACCCAGCCACCCCTCTACATCTGCTTCCCAAGACATATATCTATGTTGGAGAAGGAAGAGCAAGGCCGACAACCGAGTTTAGTAAGAATAGAAAGGAAGATAAAATACATAAATGAAAAAAGACCACTTAGTCAGCCTTTGATCCAGGTCAAATACAGGTGATACGTTCTAATCGGTTTTATACCAGCTGCCTTTAAACAAGGAAATTATTTATTTTTCCGTTTCATAACCTCAAATGAATTAAATTCAATCAATATTTTTTTCTTCAGAATTACATGCAATATTTGTCATGATGAAAAGGGAACAAAGTTAGATGTTTCAACTTGCGAACAAAACAATTATATATATATATTATTTATTTATACTAATGTATAAGAAAACAAATCTGTAATCAATATGTTATCATAAATGAAGTTAATCGAATAATGAATCAAAATGCTCTAAAATGAAAAAGGTTTAACCAAAGGGAATAATGAAAACACACTTCCATTGGTAGGATTTCTTTAAAAACAGATTGTACCAAAATGTGAACAATCTTTTACTTTCCTTACAAATGTAAATACAGATTTTCAAAAACATAACATTAGACAAGAGATCATCTACAAACTTCTTTGAAGTTAAGTACTCAACATAAAATCAAGAAAATACCCCTATTCTGTCTAAATGGTTGTACACACTAAGTTTGTTTCAGCTGCTTGAGAATTAAAAAGACAACCTGTCAAGAAAACATGCACATGTAAGCTCAATAAACTCGTTTGGAGTAATTCATAAATATGGTGTTATTTTCTTAAATGATTTTTAAATGTGGGTTTTACATCAAATCGGGATTTTTAATGAAAAAGATGAGCTGGAAAGATTAGGCATGGTGAGACAAAGACCAATGCATATTTAAAAAAATATCTTTAAAGACTCGACACGGATGATGATAATTGATAGCCGTTTTTGTTGATATTTATCAATAAAGAGGATTTCCCTATCAGATATTGAATTTTCTATCATAAGTGACTTTAAAATAATGCATGCATCTATTTTTGCTTATAAAAAATAACGTAGATGGCAGTAGATAGTTAAAAATAATTACGTGTCTCCCTTAATCTTGGGAATAAATTGTGAGTACATATCATTATAGTACAATTACATATATAGTAAAACTGTATTATATAATTTCTTTTAGCGTTAAAATCTATTTTAATTTTCCATTTACTTATTCATTTATCTTTAAAAGATGAATAAACTAGGCGGAATTGAAAGGAGGCATACATATAGACCAGCGGAAATGTCCGAACCGCGGTAATGGCAGGTGTATATGCCAAATAGATAGGCATAATTATGGTCATTAATTTACAAAATCAAATTAAAGCATGAAAATTATGAAATTTTCCATTGGCCATTTTGATTTGATTTTTGATATCTTTGAACAAACAGTTTAGTAAACAATTAAAATCTCACAATTTTGATGAAGTTTAATTTACTGAAGCATTTTTTTATTTGCGTTAAATACACTTCATACTGTGTAGATTAGAAATTCGATAATTCAGAAGAGCAAAAGGAAAATGAAGGAAAAAAAAGGATTTTATATACCGGCAATATAAAATTCAAAATATGATAAAGGTAAACAAACCATGATATAAATAGCTTAATTAAAGTCACAAATAAAGAGGTGTGTGTGGGGGGGGGGGGGGGGGTTTGGAACAGTTTATTACTTTTAAATTATAATTTATGAATTATATTCCATCTGAAATACTTTTAAAAAGAAGGTCAATTTATATTTATTTTACTTTAACAAATATTTTATTTCCCCACTTTTATCTGAAAACAATGACAATGACAATGAACTTTATTCTCAATAAACTGCGTTTACAGTGTAGAGAAAATATATACGGTTTACATTGTGAAGAAGGAAAAGTACATTAACCAAGAGAGCTAACTCTCTCAATAATTGTATTTATAAATTTACAAATCTTGATAAGTTGTTTTTTGTTTGATATATTAAACAATGCTTCAAATTTTAAAACATTTGGGTTTGATATATAATATTTTGGTAAATACATGTTTCTAGCATCAGTTATACAAATATCAGAACAGTTAAACAAATAGTGGAATTCATCTCCAATTTCATTACAAATACATAATTTACAAGTTCTATTCTCTCTTGAAATATTGAACCATCTTCCCGTCTCAATAGGTAGTTTTGCATTACCAGTTCTAAAAATACAATATTTCTTCCATAGTTTTGATGGCAAATTCAGAAAATATTCCTCAAAAGCCAATGATTTTTTAAACAGTCTGTAATTTATACTTTTTGGTGAATTTTGTACATCACTATACCATGATTGATTGAACTGATCTAATAGTATGTTGCGAACCTTCATTTTTAACCAAGGAATATTTATAGAATTTTCTTGCCATATATAGGACAATCCACAATCATCTAAAATGTTCTTTACAGAATCACACCATGGGTTCTTATAGTTTTTGAGTACATGAAAAAGTTTTGAAGATAATTTAGAATTCTGGGAATTAATTAATTTACCCCAAAATGAAATCATTCTAACTTTAATATTAATAATAAGTGGATACCTTCCAAGTTCACCGTACACCATATAGTTTGGTGTTGAGGAACTCAAATTTAATTTATGTTTACAGAACTTAAGATGAAGTTTCTCAATAAGCTTTGTTTTTTGGAAACCCCATACTTCACAGCCGTATAAAAATATTGGCTGGACAATTTTGTCGAACATGTCTAATTTACAGTCAATTGCTAAATTATGCTTTCTACATTTTCCAATACAACTATACATAGCTTTAATAGCCTTATCATATAAATCATTAAAATTTAAATTGAATGAATTGTTTTTAAAAAATTTAACACCTAAATACTTAAAATTGTTAACTATTTCCAAATGAGAGCCTTCAAAAGTAAATTGGTCACTGTTTTTACCTCTACCGAATATGACAACTTTGGTTTTTTTACTATTGACCTTAAGATGCCAGTTTTTACAGTATCTAGAAAAAGTATTCAAAAGGTATTGAAATTCTTCAGGGTTTTCGGACAATAAGATGGTATCGTCAGCATACAATAGAACAAAAAGACTTAAATAAAGATTAAGATCTTTTCTAATCTTGTTGGAGAGGCATGTTAAACCTCTAACATTATTTACATAAAGATATTCTTCTAGGTCGTTTAAATACAATGAGAATAAAAAAGGTGACAAATTTTCACCTTGTCTTACTCCAACAGTACAATCAAAAAAGTCAGAACATCTTCCGTTGGCCAATACTTTTGACTTTATACCTTTATACATATTTGTGATAATTTTAAAACATTTTCCATCAATATTATTCAATAAAACTTTGTTCCATAAGCCAATATGCCAGATAGAATCAAATGCTTTTTCAAAATCTATGAAAGCGCAATACAATTTCATTTTGTGTATTTTAAAAAGTTCTATGAGAGAATATAATGAAAAAATATGATCAACAGTACTGTAACCTTTACGAAAACCGACTTGATTTTCTAAAATAAGTTGAACTCTATCTGCATAATTATTTAGTCTTTCATTAATTATAGCAGTAAATAATTTTACCAAACAGCTCAATAGTGTAATAGGTCTATAGTTCTGTGGGTCCTTGTTATCCCCCTTATTTTTATACACTGGAATAATATTACCACAAATCCATTGTGTAGGTATCACGCCAGAATCAAATATTTTGTTAAATAATACAGCATATAAATTCAACATAGTGTCATGTGTACTCTTAATATATTCATTGAAAATTCTATCATCTCCACATGCCTTGTTATTCTTCAGCATGTTAATACTTTTCAAAATTTCATCATGTGTAATAGGTAGGTTAATTTCAGTATTAAGATCAATATTTGCTAACATATCAAGCTCTTCCAGTGAAAATACAGACTATAGCTTACCTGTAATTAAATTCTTTTGTTCTCCACCTGCACCCCATTCCCACTTAGCCAACACAGATCTACCTGTATTTTACCTGTATTTTTTCAAAATGTTGGCTAAGTGGGAAGACACCGCGGAAAACATTTTATGTTTTGAATTAAAAGCAATTAAAATAAAAAAAAAAATATTTATTAATCCTTCTTTAGCTCAATAAAATATATTCAAAAAGAAAAAAAGGACCCAAGGGATTCCCAGCTATTCTAATAAACAGTTTCTCAAATAAAAACTTGTTAGATTTGTTATATCCAAATAGGACATAAACTGCATCGCTTAGCAATCATTCTTTTTCTCTTTCATCTTTGCAATCGGTTGGTAGTCTATGTTTTTATGTTTAAAAATAAGACGTTAACTGTAACATCGTTTTTAAAAACAATACAATTCACGAGGTCGTTAAATAAAACAACTATTCGTCGAAAACAAAGATGACAATAAATAGTGATAGGTTGTATTTTTGATGGTAAATATGCTTGGTTTATATTTAGTAGAAAAGTATTACCTTTTGCCTTTAGAAATGTTTAAGTAAACAAATACTTGATTAATTATGGTAAATCAAAATTTATGAGAGAGAAAAAAATATCAAACATCTCGAAAAGATAAAAATTTAAAAATTTTTTTTATAAACAAGCTAAAGTACATCGTTTCTTGTTCGATCCATACATTTTTATATCAAATTTTTCCATTTCGAACTATGTTTAGCTAGACAGCATTCACTTCTATGGGAATGTAAAATGTACATAAAATGAAATAGCCCTTTGTGTGTCGATCAATTGAAAATTCACATTCACTTGAAATAATTTGAACGAATGTGAGTCAAATACATGTATAACGTGAAATGTTTTGCGCTTAGTACATTTCTCAAAAATTCATATCATATGTACGCAAGGAATAATTTTTTTCTCATGTTTGTTGTATTTGAAAAAAATTCTCAATTTTTTTAAGCACAAAAGTGATTGATAAAATCAAATGTTTACCACATAACGACAAAAGTAATAGAATACGCTAGATTAGAGCGAGCAATAATTACAATTAAAATAAATATAAAATAGTATAGATAATTAAAAATTAATTTATAATAAATTAAGACCTCTGTTAAACAATGCCATTTTTGCTCGCTATATATGTTTCTTTACTAATTATAAAAAAAATTCCAAGGAGACATTCATATTACAAGATATAATTTTTCTTTTTCTTTGTCGTGATATATGATATGCCAATTTATGATTATTTATTGACTCCTTTCACATAAAAGTATTTACAGTTTTTCTTAAAATAACATGAATAATGAATAATATGAATAATGAATGCTTTGGAATATGGATACAACCAATACAATGATTTTCTCCAGAAAAACAACAGTGAAAGATATGTATGGTTTTTATTATAAGCATAATATTGTACCTATAATAGATCAATATTAATACTTAGGACTAGTGTTTACATCAAATGGAAAGCTTAAGTTTGCTTCTGAACAACTTTCAGAACGAGCTAAAAAGGCATATTGTGCACTAAAATCCAAGCATACCTGGAAATAATAACCTTTCAGTTCAAGTGCATCTTCGCTAGCCAAGGGTTTTCGGTCCACTCCGCTCCCAATAAGCCCTTGGCAGATCTCATTACGAAAACTCGGTGATGCGGTGGCGCTATCTGGCGAGCAACTTGAGTTGCGCCCCTTACATATTTACATTTTAATCAATGAAACAACGGGTAATATACGCAACGGCATAAATACAACTTGAAATCATGTTGACTAGCGAGAACCGGAACATGAAGAATGAAGATATGACCTAGAGAAAGCAAGGAATGTTTTATTTATAGTGTTTGTACGGACCTGTACCGGGAGTGAAAAAGTCGCTAATATATGAAAGCATTCATGCCATAAAACCAGGTATCGTCGTCGTGAATATTGCGGACAATAATAAAATAAAATACAGCTCATTGAAAAGCAATAACCATAAGCAGCATAAGCATATACTAACGAGATAGGCAACTTCTACATTCGCCATGTTTACTTCCCATACTATCACGCGAGCCTTGACAAGTTTGTAAATCTCTGTTCAATACCATGCAGTGAAATATATCGTTTTTTAAAGCGATCCAGTTGGACCATTGTTAGGGAAGCACTATACTCGAGCACTTGTGCCTCAACTTGTTACAAGTGTGTTTCATTTTATTTACAAGCGCCTGTTTTAATTCAAACGCTGCGATTGGATCAGCTACTCGCAGCTGCAGCCAATCATAAAACGGAGCTTGTCACCGAGTTTTTCGTAATGAGATCTGCCAGGTTTAGGGGGAGCGGAGTGGACCGAAAACCCTTGGCTAGCGAAGATGGTTCAAGTGTTACTTAAACTATACCATTCAATGATTGTACCAATTATAACATATGGATCTGAAATATGGATCACAGACTATAAATTAGATATAAAATCCTCAGAATGTTTTCCATTTGAAAAAATTCAAAATCATATATTCAAAGATATTCTAGGTGTACATAGAAAAGCATCAAATTTAGCAGTCAATGCTGAACTAGGTTCTTATCCACTTTACTATTTTTGTTATGAAAACATGTTTAAATACTATATCAGACTAAGAAATATGGAATCAAATACCACATATAATAATGCACTTTTAATATCAGCTTTTAAAGAAGACAAAGAGTTAGCTTCGAAAAAGAGTTATACTTCATGGCAAAACAAGATTTTTAATCTTCAACAAAAACTAAAATTAACATCTTTAGATATTTCCCATAAGGATTTGAGGTTTAAGTTAAATAAAACTTTTGTTGATATGATCTTTGAACAATTGAACAAAATCTCATCTTCTTACCCAGGAAAACTTCATTTTTACAGTAAAATATTAAATTCTAACGAGTATAAGTTGCAAGATTACTTAAAGGGGCATGGTCAAGTTTTTGGTCAAAAATTATTTTTCCGATTTTAATGTTTACAATGCTTTAGTAAGGTATTTTTAATAGGCAACCAAAGTTTGAGTGTCATTCGTTGAGTTATACGCGAGTTACAGAGCTTACAATTCTTTGCTATGTAACCAAAGCTTTTGTTTACATTTTGAATGTTGAAGTGAAAATTCCAGCTTTAGACCTAAAATGAATGTGTTAAACGTTAGAAACTGTTTATTTATGCTTAAAATGAATAGGAAGATAGACGAATCACCTTGAAAAAGATTTTTTAGTGGTATATTGAACCTATGTAAACAAAAACAGGGCACGAGCCTTGTTTACATTACAAAGAACTGTGAGTCCTGTATCTTGCTTATAACTCAACGACTGACTCTCAAATTATTAGAAATGCATTCCTAAAGCATTGTAAATAATAAAAACAGAAAAACAGAATTTGACCAAAATCGTGATTATGTCCCTTTAAAGTTTTCCTTGAAAAAGCATGAAAGATCCCAGCTAACAAGATTAAGAATAAGTGCGCATTCACTATTTATTGAAACAGGTAGATATTGTAAACCAATTATCCCTAAGGAAAAACGTTTATGCTATGCTTGTAAATTATTAGTAGAAAATGAAAAACAGTTTGTACTTTACTGTCCTGTGTATAACAATCTTCGATTTCATTATTGTAATATTTTCAATGATAAATTATACTGTGGTATTGATCCCATAAAAGAAATTGTTAATCAGTGTGATTATAATACTACAAAACGTCTATGTATCTACTTAGATAAATGCAGAGAAAACAGTTCCAAGGACTATGAAGTATTGTATAAAACTGTCTTGCATACTATAGCCTTTATGTTATAATATTCTTTTGTCTGTCATTTGAATTCATTTTGACTGTATGCCAACATGGTGATGTCAATAAACCATTGAATCATAAAATAATATGCAAACATTTATGTAAAATTGTTTTAAGCTTTTAATGTAATTAATTTTAGTTTACTTAAACTATTCATTTTCTAACATTTTGATGTAGGATTCCCTAAATCACAAATGTACCTATAGATGCATCGATTATATGACCAAAACCATTCACATTATTGTACAATAAATTGGTTATAATTTAGTAATATACTCGAGTATACAACTGTAATATTGCAACAAAACATAATTATGTACACAACTTGTGGGAGACGGCAATTTTCCTGGCTCGTATAAATTCAATTCAATTTCTTCATTGCAGAAGACATACGTCTTATAGCAGTTTTACAAGATTGAAATAATAGAAAAAATCATACAAAAATGGACGGTCAGTCCTGACTTACAATTTTTGTATCGAAACGTGGTCCCAATTTAATCAACTATAATTCGATCACTTGAGTATCAAATTTTCAGTGAGCCTAGATGAAAAGACAAACTTGACAAATAGAAGTGAAATTCGCAAAGAAAACGAGAAAACTCTAAAACATAGTTCTAAGACTATAGTAGGCTATTACAATTTTTTAAACTTTACCATAAATAAACCATTTTATTCTATTTTTATGTCACAGCGTGTCTTGTGGGTTTGACAACTTATCTTTTTAACACAGCTTTAAAGGGGCATGGTCACGATTTTGGTCAAATTTTATTTTTATTTTTTAACTGTCTATGTACAATGCTTTAGAAACGTGTTTCTAATGATAAACCAAAATTTGAGAGTCAGTCGTAAAGTTATAAGCAAGACGCAGAGCTAACAATTCTTTGTTACAAATGTATTTAAACAAGGCTCGTGCATTGTTTTGTTTACATTTTGAATGCTGAAATGAAAATTCCACTGGAGGTTTAGACCTAAAATGAATGTAACAAACGCTAGGAACTGTTTATTTAATCGTGACCATTAATAGTCTGGTGAATTATTATTGTTTAACGTTAAACTGTAATGCAATAGAAATTATTTGGTGGAAAGTCAGCCTCCCGCAAAATAATTGTAGTATATAGTTTGACAAAATCGGAAAGGCAAAAAAAACCCAAACTTTAGATTTAGATGTTACAATTTTTACAGGAAATGGGACATAACTCTCTATGTCTTGTCATTTGTGACAATTGTGGTTGATAATTTAGTACTATTTCTGATAATTTAGTACTATTTCTCCATGAACGAAATCGGAGGCGAACCAAACTTTTATGGAGAAATAGTACTGTTATATATTATATACCTATTTACTGGCTATGAGGACGATAGCAAGTTTATTGTCCCCCGAGACAACAACTATTTCACGAGGCGAGTTGGTTGCAGTGGCCATGTTTGATTATCTGCTTACAACAAAGGGATTACTCGCTGTTTATTTACTAGCATGTCTGATTTCTATAGTATATTAAATGTAGAATTTTTACATATTTTTTTCTACTGAAATATCTGTGTCTAAATATTTTATTTTGGGGCTTTTCTGGGGATTTATAGCCTTATTTGGGGGTATTATTTCAAAAAATATTAAAATTACATAATATTAATCTTGATGAAAAAAAATGTCAGAAATCTGTGGGCAAAGAGTTGAAATATGACATATTAAAATTTCAAGGAAATTGATTGTAAAATGGGGTCATTATGAGTATTTTGGTGAAGTGAATTTTGTGTGAGATGCTAGTGTTGGCATGCAATTTCAGCTATTCCTGTACCTTTTTTCAGGAGTGCATAACTCTGGTGTATGGAGGAGGATTTCAACGAAACTTCTCGGAGACATTTGAAATACCCACAGGTGCCAACCTACCAAGTTTCATCAAAATCAATAAAGATATGTGAAATTATTAGGTCACATACCACTATTTTTACCCCGTGCTCATTGACCACGCAAGTAGTTCCATTCTAAAAATGCATGTTTTTTTCCAAAAATTCCCAGGGGTGCTAAATAGGCGAATTTGGTTCCTTTTAGGGTATAGATGGAAAGAAGAAGGTTTGAAAAAAAATACTAGCTAAAAAAAAGTGGGAAAATCTATCTTTAAAGGCGCAATAGGAAGGGTGTAAAGAGGCCAATGTTTACAAATATTCCGAAGTGAAAGTGAATATTGCAGGGTAGGGGTTATTGTAGGGGCCATATCTCAGCCCCCTCTCGATTGATTTTACTTGTTGTACTTTGGATATGTTGTTGGACTAATGTTTGTCTGTCATTATGCCAAATTTGAATAGATTTGAGCCGGTGGAATTTTTTATATGAATTTTTGTTTTATAAAGGAATAAGAGGGAAAAATAATTGTGGTCTGTGTCCATTATACCGAATAAAACTTGATTTGTCGGCGATGCAGATTTTGTTGATGATAAACACATTAGATTATCGGACTTTGAATTTAACGTAGCGACTCGGATTACACCAGAGGTGTTCCGAGTTCAAAAACGAGGGAAAACGAATGCCGCCGGTGAATAGTTTCGATGACTATTCACCATTGGCAGATAGCACAGAAACTATTTCACATTTAGATAGAATAGCATGTTTATTCGTTATATTTACATTTGCAAATATGCTTCCTTATATGAACCTTTGTTTTCCCTAGGACTGAAATGCCACACTTTCATTGGTTTAAACATAGCACGTGATTGCCTCATATATCTCTATGTAGGCTCGGTGAGGATTAATATTAGGCAATATGGCCGTCATTGGCCGCCGCTTCGCCTACTCATCTCGACATTTCATATTATTTAACACAGAAACCGTGTTCCGTAAGTTCTTAAAATATTTAGAGTAGTTGCCCTTTGAAATTCTTTAAAATTAGAGTAGTTGCCCTTTGAATATTGACGTCACATTGTTGTGTCTGGAGCAGAACAAATGGCAGCATGGAGATTTGCTCAAATCTCTGCAGAGGAAAGGGAGAAAACGTTTAAAATTGAATAGCAACAAAACATTGTAAGAAAACATTAGTGAAGCGAAGATTTTCAAAAAGTATTTAAAAGGTGAGATTAATATTTTGAAGAGTTTAAATGAGTTAAATTGGAAGAGATGTTAGGCAACTTGTATACATGGGTTTTTCGTAGATCATCGCTTTTTGTGAATAAATGTGTTACTTGATAGTCCGAGGGAAAACAAAACACTTATTAGGTTTGTTACTGACTCACTACAGAAATATATGGGGTTGATCAATCTCATAGACGGCTCGGCTTCGCCTCGCCATCTATGAGATTGATCAACCCCATATATTTCTGTAGTGAGTCAGTAATTAACCTAATAAGTAATAATAAAATAGCGAAAACGTTCAATTCTGTATGAACGTTTTTGTGACGTCACAATGACAACCGCACGCGCTTATCTCTTGACGGTTGCAATATTGTAAACGTAAAAACACCGTTATTATTAATGATTCTGAACGGTTTGCCGTTCTCAAACGTTAATATAAGTAATAAACAGCAATGTTAAAAAGTTCACCGGGATATGAACTTGGTTGGTACGTGATCAAATCTTCTGAGAAGCCCTTCGGGATAATTAAATATCGAAAGGATGCAGATCGTGACGTCAAAGTTAATTAAGACGTCATATCGTATGACGTACAGACAAGTGACTTTCGGGAAGCCTTAACATACCTGCGTTCTGAAATACGTTGCCGGTCCGATAGATCGCAGTCTATTGACCGGCGGTCCAATAGATCGATGTCTATTGAACGGCGGCCTAATAGATCGCAGTCTATTGACCGGCAGTTCAATAGAACGGTTTCAATAGTTAAGCAAAACTGCATACACATGTAGTAATAATCGATATACATTATTTACATCGGGTTCGGGATTTGATAAATTAGTCAGCTGATCAGGTGCGCGAAATCAACAGTTGTATAGATACCCTGATCACCAACGGACGTTCTCGCCGATCCTGTGATTAATACAACTCAGCCTGGTGAGTTATTCACTAACTGGGCACTTGCATGTTAGAAATATACACCTTCACAAAAATGGTGTCAGAAGTGGTCGTATAGATCTGTTATTTTTTTTTCCAGATTAAATACTTCGCACAAAAGTTCGTGCATTTTGGCGCCATAATTGAATTTTTTTTTCTTACTTTTCCAAATTCGATCGGGAATATATTTGTCCATTTCAATTAAAGTATTGGTATATTTTTGAAAGATTTGTCTTGTTTTTTTGATTTTTTTTTTTCCTATTGCGTTTTCTGCTCTTTTTTTTTTCTAGTATACACCTACATGTTTTTTAAGATCATGACATGACTATTTCGTCGGATTGTCTGATGATTTAGTTTATACATAAAGTAAGATTAATACTAGGTAGGTGTATACAGGAGTAAAAGATCAAAATCATGGCTACTCCTATTGATATCAATAAAGCAACATTTGAAGAGGTAAAAAACATTAGAAATATTGGGGACAAAAGAGCAAAGAAAATTATTGATATTAGAAACATCAAAGGTAAAGTTACTTTAGAAGATCTCAAAATCATTCCATGCATTCCCAGCTCAATTTGGGATCCCTTGTTAGATGAAGGTTTAATTGTTATACCATCAACTTTAGTAAAAACCAGTAATGTGGAACAATCTGTGCACACGGGGGACACAGTAGGGTCTAGTACACAAGAACAAGACTTTTAAAAAAAATTGATATGTTGAAAAAAGAGCTGGTTGAGAAAGAAGAAATGATTAAAGAAAGAGAGAATGTTATTAGAGAAAGAGAGAATGTTATTAGAGAAAGAGAGGATGAATTGAAAGAAAAAGATCGTACATTAGATGAAAAAGAGGAAGAGTTATCATTTTTGCAAAAAAGCATGAAAACAACCAGAGAAAAAGGAGATAAAATAGCTGATGAGTTTAAATTTATGTTTGAAAGGAGAGAGGAAGATCTGAAAGAAAAATTGGCAATCAGAGAGAGAGAATTTGATGAACAGCTACAGACTTTAGAAGATCAGAAAGAGAAAATGAGATTATTAGAAGAGAAAGAGAGAACAGAAAGAGAAGATTTATTCAGGAAAAGGATGAGAGATATAGACCAAAGAGAGAAAGAAATAGAAAAAAGAGAGAAAGAAATGAGACAAATGAAAAAAGAAAGAGAGCACGAAGAGTTTATCTCAAACATAAATAGGTTGGACCCACATAGTGTCTATCACAACACCACCAGTGAAAAAGCTGAGGACAGAAAAGGTTCAAAAATACAAAACAGTCCCACACCACCCAAATTGTCAACGTACGATGGAAAAACAGAGTGGAAACCTTACTACATTCAGTTCAATCACATTGCTAAAAAATACATGTGGAATGAGAGAGAAAAGCTAGACAAGATGATTGAATGTTTGAGAGAGAAAGCGTTAAAATTCTTTAGTTCTAGACCAGAAAATGTGCAAAAAGATTTTAAATTGCTATGTCAGAAATTTAAAGAAAGGTTTGACAGGAAGGACCAGCCTCATATAATTCGTCGCCAACTGCAAGAGATCCAACAGAAGGCAGACGAATCCCTGGAAGAATTTGCCGAAAGGATAGAAGATTTATCCACTGAGGCTTATCCAGACAGTCCAGAATTTTTCAGAAGCACCATCACCATCGATGCATTCCTAAGGGGCTGTTTGGAAAAGAGAGCTGCATTAGTTACTTTAGATAAGGATCCAAAAACTTTAGACGAAGCGGTTCAACATATGAAGAGCGCAGTTACGAACCAAAAATTGATCATGGGAACAAAGAAAGATGTTAGAAGAGTGACATTTGAAGAAAAAGATGATATATCCAACACAGAAGATGTAAATATTAGACTATTCAATAAAGTCCTTCCCAAAACAACTCCATCCCTAGAAACCAGAATTTCGACCCTTGAAAACGACAACAAAGAGACAAAAAGATTATTGAGAGAAATATTGGAAAGAACGAAAATGAATGAGGTAGAGAGAGAGTCAAGACCCAGATTTAAGTCAACACAAAGATCTTCCATAAGATACAATAGGTCAAGATCTAACAGTTCAGAAAGAGGGAGTGAATGTTTCAAGTGTGGGGAGATAGGGCATTTTGCAAGAAACTGTACAATGAAAAATAATACATTTTCCAGATCAAGATCGCCATCACAAAACAGATCACCCCCACAATCACCAACAAAGTCCCAGCGAAATTTAAACTCTCTCGAGCTGAGGAAATATGCCATTCGTCAGCTCAAAGTAATACCCCCAGGCCACAACCACATACTAAATTTAAACAGCAAAAAACATTTGAGTACAAAACTCTTTATGTACCAATTCAAATTCAAAATGTGACGATTGATGCTGTAGTTGATACTGCAGCCCAAGTTTCTGTTATTAGTGAAAACCTTTACAAGAGGTTATATCCTAATCCCAAGATCAAAGGTCATGTGTTTCTCAAGGGTATAAGCGGAACTAACATAGATTCTAAGATTTGTCAGAATGTTCCCTTGTTATTAGGAAATTTCAAAACCATGTGGAATTTTGCTATAGCAAATATAGATGATTCTGTCATATTAGGCCTTGATTTTTTAGAACATAACAAGGTAGATATCAGTTTACATAATTTTTCTTTGTCTATAGCACAAAATACCATTTCTGCCAAATGTGTTGCTAACAATAGCAAAGAAAGAATTGATATTTTGAGAGTTCAAATAAAAAAGAGAGTTGTTATACCACCAAAATCTAGTACTTATGCAGAAATCATGTTTGACAAATCACCGAATTTTGATGTTGTTATTAACCCATGTAGAGATCTAAATGGTCTATTATCACCTAATTGTGTCATTAGTTGTGATCAAAGATTCATTTTGTTGAAGAACCTCACAGATAGATTCATAATTGTTAAAAGAAACTCAGATGTGGGTATTGGAATGCAATTAGATCAAGTTATTGAATTAGAAAATTCAAAATCAAGAGTTGCAAATGAACAAGTAGATGTCAGATCTTTAGAAATTGACAATATCAGCTTAGATCAAATTAAAAGAAAAATTCCAACTTATTTAACAGCTATGTTTGAAAGATCTATTCAAAATCTTACTGAAAAGCAATCTATTGTATTTGCAAAATTCATCATTTCTTATCAAGAAGTTTTTGCAAAGAATGATTTTGACATGGGTTCATTTAATGGTGAAATACAGCATAGAATTGACACTGGCAATGCAAAACCTATTAGACAAAAGTTACGGAGAACGCCCTTATGTTTTGAAAAAGAAGAAAAATAACATTTAGATCAAATGCTAGAAAAGGGTATCATAGAACCATCCTCATCAGACTGGGCTTCATCTCCAGTTCTTGTCAGGAAAAAAGATGGTAGTTTGAGATACTGCATTGATTTCAGAGGTTTAAACAAAGTAACTACCAAAGACGCGTTTCCATTACCGAATATGAATGATTGTCTTGAATCATTAAGGGGATGTTATTTTTTGAGTACCCTTGACATGCAAGCGGCATATTGGAATATTACCGTACATAAAGATGACAAACATAAGACAGCATTTATTACAAAATATGGTTTGTTTGAACACAATAGGCTACCTTTTGGTCTGTGTAACAGCCCAGCAACTTTTAGTAGGGTCATTCAGCTGGTATTACAAGGTTTAACATGGACTGAATGCTTAGCTTATTTGGATGACATCTTAGTCTTAGGTTTTGATTTTGAAGATCATTTGAAGAAACTGGGACATGTACTGGCACGTTTCAAACAATACAACCTAAAATTTAAACCAAAGAAATGTCATTTTTTTCAGAAAGAGGTTAAATTTTTAGGTAAAATTGTCAATGGCAATAGAGTTATGATTACACCTGAGAATATTGAAACCATGAAAAATTGGCCTGAACCTAAGAATGTGAAAGAATTAGAGTCTTTTTTAGGATTTATGAATTATCATAGAGATCATGTAAAAAAACTTTGCTGAATATGTGGAACCATTACACAAGTTAGTCAGTAAAAAATCAGAGTACAAATGGACTGACCAACATCATGAAGCATTTAAAAACTTGAAAGATTCTTTTTTATATGCTACACTTTTACATCATCCAGATCCTGATGAAATGTTCATATTAGATACAGATGCTTCAGACAAGTGTATTGGGGCAGAACTGAGTCAAGTTCAAGATGGTATAGAAAAAACAATTTGTTTTGCTAGCAAAGTTCTAACACCACAACAAAGAAAATATTGTACAACAAGGAAGGAGCTTTTGTCTATTGTTGTTTTTACAAGACAGTTTAGACATTTTTTATTAGGAAGACCTTTTATAGTTAGAACAGATCATAATAGTCTTGTTTGGTTGACCAATTTTAAAAACATTCAAGGTCAGTTAGCTAGATGGTTAGAAGAATTATCACAATACAACATGATCATTCAACATAGGTCTGGTATAAAACATCAAAATGCAGATGCATTGTCTAGAATCCCTGATTCAATACCATCATGTAATGACTATAGACCAAATGTCTCATTAAGTGCTCTTCCTTGTGGAGGTTGCCCATTTTGTACAAGAGCTAGAAATCAGTGGGAAACTTTTGAAGATGATGTAGATTATATAGTCCCTATATCAATCAAATCAACAACAGTAGATTCAATTAGTCCATATTTGGACCAGTCCAGTGAGTCTACAAGTGTACTAGGGGATAAACATAAACTCAAACTTGCTCAAGAACAAGATCCAGACATTAAACAAATTGTATCATGGTTAAAAAATAATTATGAACCATCAAGTCAAGAACTTCAATTATCTAGTAAAACTGTTAGACATTTTTGGTTGTGCAAATCCCAATTACAAATAAGAAATGGCATTCTATACTATCTATGGGAGGATCCTATAACACCAAAAGTACTTTATGTTGTCCCACAATGCTTGCAACAAGAAGTTTTGGAACTCTGTCATGACATTCCACTCTCAGGACATTTAGGTCAAACAAACACATTTGAAAAATTGAGAAAATATGCAATCTGGTATCACATGCGTTCAGATTGCAAAGAATATGTAAGATCATGTGAAGTGTGTAACAAAAACAAAAAACCTAATATCAAAGCTAAGTCACAATTGGGACAATATCATTCTGGTGTTCCATTAGAAAGAATACATATGGACATTTTAGACCTTTACCTGAAACAAAGAATGGAAATAAATACATTTTAATGATTATAGATCAGTTCACAAAATGGATTGAATGCTTTCCTTTACCTAATCAAAAGGCAGAACTTATTGCTAAGAGCTTTGTGGATAATATTATTTGTAGATTAGGATGCCCATTAGAGTTACATACTGACGAGGGAAAAAATATGGACGGTACTATTATGCGTCAAATATGTGAACTTCTACAAATTGCTAAAACAAGAACAACACCATATCATCCTGCATCCAATGGACAGGTAGAAAGATACAATAGAACACTTCTACAAGCTTTAAGGTGTTACATAAAAAACAAACAAGATACATGGGATGAATATTTACAACAATTAGCGGGCACATTAAGGGCTTCCAAGAATAGACAAACAGGGTTTACACCTAATGAAATGATGTTGGGTAGGGATGTTATTCAGCCATTAGATATCTTCTTAGGTACTGTAGATCATGAGGAAGAGAAAGATTTAAACACATATGTGAAGGATCTTAAATCAAAGTTAGAATCTATTCACAGGGAAGCTAGAGAAAATCTTAGAACTTCTCAATGTAGACAAAAGAGAGACTATGATTTAAAATCTGTTCAAAAGACCTATGAGATAGGGGATATTGTCTACAAGACAAATCCTGCTACAATTGTAGGTACAAGTCCAAAGTTAAAATCCCCATGGAAAGGTCCCTATGTAATAACAGAAATAAAATCTCCAGTATTGTACAAAATTCAAGATCGAAAGAAAGAAGAAGTAATACATCATGACAGAATAAAATTGTGTCAGGATAGAAATAACCCTTTGTGGCTGTCAAGATTAAGAAATCAGATTCTTAAAGATCATTACAGTACAGATACATGTAATTCAGAATTTGATGAGTTAAATCTTGATACACTATTCAGATTACCAGAAAATGGTGAATTATCTGTGGCTCCGCAGTCAATGACGTCGGATAGTCTGATGTCATTGTCTAGTTTAGATCTTGGAGTCACATCTAGTCCACTAACTGGTAACAACAATTCAGGAATGTTAAATAAAAGGGTTAGAAGAAAGCCAGAATATTTGAAAGATTATGATCTTGATATCTAAATCATTCTGGTGTTGTTTTTTTTGTTTTTTTGTTTTTTTTTAAATAATAATAATAATAATAAAAATACTCATTGTAGTCCTAAATGTACATGAGCATTTGATTGTTTTATATAATCACCACCATAACCAAATTGTATGCTGTGATAATTCCTCTGTTTTCTTGTAAAATTAACATTGTTTTTTCACTATTAAAATCAACAACCCAAAATTTGGACCATTTTCTTACTTTTTCAAGATCCTCAGTAAGAGACATAGATTGGGGTAATAATATCATTATCAACAATGGCAAAAAGAGATGTATCATCAGCAAATACTCTAATGTTATTTGATATGCCATCAGCAATATCATTAATATTTAACAAAAACAAAAAAGGACCAATCACTAATCCTTGTGGTACCCCAGCATGTATATTTTTATAAGTAGATGAAAAACCTTCTAAATTCACTCTTTGTTTTCTATCGGTAAGATAATCATCAATCCACCTCAGGATATTTGTATCAAACCCCAGAATTTAAGTTTAAATATTAAACCCTTATGCCACATCCTATCAAATGCCTTCGAAATATCACAAAATATAAAACGTATGTCTTTACCTTTGTCAAGGTATGACATAATATTATCATAAAGAATGTGGGGGAATAAGCCGAGGCATAAAACCACTTAAGTCCACATTTAAGTCTCACATTTTTTTTCTTCCAAATATCACTTTTGTTACAATTATTAAACTTATGTAATCATTTGCATTCAGTATTGCCAAAACCTTCAAAAATTGACTTAAAATTTAATTGATATTAAGACATCAAAATATGTATATGCTAATTAAGCAACATAATGCTAATGAAATCGGATGTTCAGACTATAGTTTTTTATAGAGTGGGTCATCATACCATTTTTTTAAGAGCGTATATTGATAAAATAGGTAAATGTCTATCTTTTTCAATTTTTAAAAAAATGGTACCAAGACCAACTCTATGATAAAAAGCAAGTTTTCTTCCTTCAATTTTCAAGATGATCATCAAATGGCCAAGACCGAATTATGTTTGCTCAATACTAAATTGAGTTTGTTATTCAAATGGATTCAAACATGTGATTATGTGGTGTAGCGGTTAGCGAAGAGTTCTTGGAACATAAGTATGTTGAAGTTGGTGTTCGATTCTAATGAATCGTGTTGTAAATATACTTTGTTTAAATTCAAAAAACTCATTTGATGTAAAGAAAGTAAAAATTGCGTTATTATGAATTAAACACATGCATTTAATCATTTTATAGATTTTTAGTTAACTGCTAAATCAGTTATCCTTAGTATTATTTTTAAAAATAAACATGTTACTTTGTTAAGGGGGTACAAATTATGGACTTTAAGAAAAAGGATTGGAATTCTTTATTCTATGTACACGCGCATAATAAATTCTCTGGAGATATGTAAGCACAGGAATAACAATATTTGATATTTAATACACATATTATACTAAATTCGTGATTATCATTTGAAACATACTAGTGATAGGGTTGTGGCCACTTGTGGGCATATGCCTCGGCTTATTCCCCCAGGTTCTTTCCACCAATTGATTAACAGTTGAATCCCCTGGCTGAAGCCAGATTTGTATTTAGACAACAAATCATGATCCTTAATGTAATTAAACATATATTTAAAAAGTATCTTTTCCATAATCTTACATATAGAACTGGTCAAAGATATTGGCCTATATTTATTAGGTTGCTGCGGGCAACCTTTATTCTTAAAGATAGGTGTAATATGTGCTTGTTCCCATATATATGGAAGGGTTTTATTCTTAAGTGACATGTTAAATAATTTACATAGTGGTTTAAATAAGGAACATCGGTTCTTCTTGAATATTCTTGAAGATATACCATGTGGTCCATATTGTTTGGAAGTGTCAAGTATACTGTGGAATCATTAAAATTCGTGGGGGCCAATTTTCCTGGATTGCTTAAATTTTAGTGGTTCGTTGGGACGTATTTTCGTGTATTATTTTATACAAAAGGAAATAGTTACGACTTTATAACCCTAATTTATTAATCCGTGGAAGGTGTTAATTCGTTGATGAGATGTACCCACGAATTCCACGAAAATTGAGCCACCACGAAATCTAATGATTCCACAGTACTTAACTGATCTGAACATCCTGATCACTTATTTCAAAATTAGGAAAGTCATATTCTGGAGGTCCAGGACCATGTTCAGGCAAGTTTGGTTCATTTTCAATATGTGAAATACTTGAAAAGAACGTATTTAGTTCTTCTGCCTTATCACTGGGATGAGTTAGTATTCTACCATCATGTGATTTGATAGAGGGTGGGGGAGAATTTTGTGACTTTAACCTGGTAACAGATTTTGCCATGCGCCACCATTTTCCTGCATGGTGGAATGGACTTATCAACCAGTTGTGAAACTAGTTTGGCTTTATATTCTCTCCTACTCTTTCGCACCAAATCTATAACATCATTACGTAATTGTCGAAATTTTTGCCAATGCACTGGATTTTTTGTAATTTTTGCTTTTTTGTGTATACGTTTTCTTTGTCTCATTTTCCTTCGAATTTCTGTAGTAATAAAGAGCTTATCAGTAGGGCGTATTGTAATTTGTTTTGCTGGTATTTGTTTGTTTATAATATGTAAGAAGGTAGATGTGAAGTTTTGATATACATCATTAATATTATTAGAGTTAAACACTGATTCGTCCCAGTTGATATTTATTAGATCATCATTTAGACCTTGATAATTTGCCGTATTGTAGTTTCTAACTAGTTGATGAAATGCTTATTGTTTATATGTTGAGAAAGAAATTTCTACAGTAACAGGTGAGTGAGTACTACATATAGTACTACATATAGGTTCAACTGCAATGGCATTCTTAACTTTGTTAGTATCATTTGTTAGTACTAAGTCAATACAAGTGTCAGTATCTGTTGTAAAATTTGTAGGTTCATCAACAACATTACTTATATTTAGTCTTTGTAAAAGATGTTTAAATAAATTATTTCCAGCTACCAACATATTTACATTAAAATCACCAAGTAGAAATAATTTCATTTCAGTATCCATTGCTCTTTCTATGTTACTTTCAAACTTATCCCTCCCAGAAATCAGATCCTAAGTTAGGAGGTCTGTATATAATACCACCTAAAAACTTTTGATCATGTGATTTGATTTCTACCCATAAAATTTCAATATCAGAACAGTTTAAGTCATTTCTAACTACAAAACTTAAACTTGTTGAAATATACAGAGCTACTCCTCCACCATATCTATTTCTATCTCTTCTAACTGGTTGATGGTAACCATCTAATACAAGTTCACTATTGTCAATATTCTCATCTAGATGGGTCTCAGAGATAGCAATAATATCATTTCCAGACAGTTCATTTCTAATAATATCAAGTTTTGGTAAAATGCTACATACATTATTGTGTACAGTACTAATCTAAGACAGTATTTACTTTGTTTGCACTGGCTGCTAAATGATATAATCAATCCATTTGGGTTGACATACTTTAAATACTTACAAAAGGTTGGTTGGGTTCTTAAAGTACGATGTAAAAAATCCTATTTTAAACTGACTGGAACAAAAATAAATGGGGAAAAAAGGACAATGTTGTGCAAGTCAAACAAGAAAAACAAAAATAAAAGGAACAAATTTTAAACACAAGTGCATGTCAAAAATTCCAAAACAAAAAGTGCTAACATATATACACAAAAACTGTACTTAATTTGACTATGTGCCAATAACAGTTTGAGAACATTGACAAAATAACCCGCATATTTCCATAATAGATATTAACACTTCAAGAGTAGTTTTATGTTAAATACGGAAAAAATAGCGGAGCTCCGAAATTCGCTCGTCACATCATTGACCTTGACCTAGCGTATGTAACATGTAACCTTCAATAATCTGCAATGTCGCCACCTTCATATTCCGCATAATTCACCAAAGAAAGTATTTTATTGTTTAAATAAACACATATTCACAACATCTATTTTCAAACTGACATTTCTACATGAGTAACCGACAAACCATTTAGAATCAAAATTTGAAAATTATGCAATTTTTTTTTTATCTCAGCAAATCCGTGAATTATTATTATTTTTTTAAACAAAGTTATGTCCCTTTTCTAAAAATAAATCACATAAGAAAACAAAATGTCTAAATAACGCTTTAAAGTAATCAGATTGATCAGATTGCAGTGAATTTTCTAAAACAAATACTTTTTTGCGTTTGATTTTATTTAACACAAAATAATTTCTGTTAAAGAGGCCTAATATTATATTAGATTGACTAGACTATAAGGTATAGAAACAAACCTGGGCAATTAAGTAATGCAACGCCAATAACACTCAAAATGCATGTATTGAAAAAGGTTAGGAAATAAATTGTGACACTTTACTAAACGTTAACCATGCAGTTTCCAAACTTCTGAAAATGAATTTCTGTGGTTTCAATATACACAAAGTTAAGAAAAATACAATCGTTCGTAGCTACAGCCATAAAGATTTAAAGATGATACACTATAAGTAGAACAATGGAATTCGTCTATCAGATGTATTTAAATATTCAGTTGTTTCTTAACAAAGTGTATAAATCTGAATTATGGACAAAATGGAGTAAAAAGGGACCTGAAATATAAAAAAAAATGTGAAGTATATAGATAACACCGATTTTCTCTTACACTGAACTTGCATACATTGCTGCACAAAGTACTTTGCATAGCGATATACAGTACACTGAATTGAATGATTACTTTGACATAAACATTACTCGTTCACATTCTATCCTTTTTCTAATTTGACTAAATATTTGTGTACTATAAGTAAACAAATACTTCTGTAGCAAGTACTGCTTGCCTTACTTTACAATACAACACTGCGTCTACAATATGACTTAAAATCAGATACTTAATTTACTTCAAAAATACGCATACTTTTACACGAGAGAATATATCCTAAATTACTATCAAATTATTTAACAAAAATTTATAACACAGTTACTTAGTCAATTCAGGAATAAATACGGTGTTAAAACCGTTTCAGGGGGATGTGCGGCCATCTTGTACAATTGAGAACAAAAATGTAAACATTTCTTGAACTGGCTTATTTCTGCCCAAAACTGGCCAAAACTGTTGTCAAAAGATGAATATGCAATAAATATGAAGTTCTACGTGCTTTTTTTGTATGTACATTTACGCATAGAAGAATAGAACAATGCCTTTTTAATCACAGTTCAACAGCTGACAGTTCTTTGTAACATTCTATTTCGTAGCATATGCTATTTCTATTTTAAACTTTGAACCCCTTTCTGGGGCCCCAGTATCCGTCCAGGGTTTATGGTTAACTTTAACAATTTCGAATCTACACTATTTGAGGATCCTTGCATAGTAATCTCACAAACTGTAGCATTGTAGTTCTCGAGAAGAAAATTTTTATTCATTTTCCATATATATTTCTATGTTAAACTTTGAACCCCACTTAGCGCCTCAGTATTGGTCTGGGGGTCTTGGGGCCCCAGTATTAGTCCGGGGGTCACGATTTAACCAATTTAGAATCTACAATAGCCAATGATGCTTGCATAGTAATCTCACAAACTGTTGCAGTGTAGTTATTGAGAAGAAGATTTTTAAACATGTTCCCTATATATTTCTATGTTAACTTTGAACCCCTTCTTAGGCCCCAAAATTAGTCTGGGGGTCACGGCTTCCACAATTTAGAAGCTTTACAATTTGAGAATGCTTGCATAGTAATCTCACAAATTGAAGCATTGTTGTTCTCCAGAAGAAGATTTTTAAACATGTTCCCTCTATCTTTCTATGTGAAACATTGAACCCCTTCTGGGGCCTCAGTATTAGATTGCTTTTATAATTTAGAATTTTCACTATTTGAGGATCCTAGTATAGTAATCTCACAAAGTATGACATTGTAGTTCTCGAGAAGAAGATTTTTAAACATGTTTCCTATATATTTCTATGTTAAACTTTGAACCCCTCTTGATGCCCCAGTATTAGTCCGGAGGTCACGATTTTAACACTTTAGAATCTACAATTGCCAAGGATGTATGCATAATAATATTCCAAACTGTTGCATTGTAGTTCTTGAAAAGAAGATTTTTAAACATTTTTCTTATATATGTTTAACTTTGAACCCCGCCTGGGGTCCCAGTTTTTGCCCGGGGCTACAATTTAGAATCTACACTATACATACAAGCTGATGTATAAATATTGGCATTTCTGGTGCAGTGGTTCTTGAAAAGAAGATTTTTAAACATTTATCCTTTTTATTTCTATGTTAAACTTTGAATCCCGCCTGGAGCCCCAGATTTAGTATGGGGGTCACGATTTTTATAATTTTGAGTCTTCACTATACATACAAGCTTTTGTATAAATATTGGCATTTCAGGTGCAGTGGTTCTTCAGAAGAAGATTTTTAAACATTTTTCCTACGTATTTCTATGTTAAACTTTGAACCCTGCCTGGGGCCCCAGTTTTGGTCCGGGGGTCACGATTTTTACAATTTAGAATCTTCACTATATATACAAATGTTGGCATTTCTGGTGCAGTGGTTTTTGAGGAGAAGTTTTTTAAACATTTTTCCAACATATTTCTATTTTAAACTTTGAACCCCACCTTGGGCCCCAGTTTTGGTCCGGGGGTCCCGATTTTTACAATTTAGAATTTTCACTATATATACAAGTTTTTATGTAAATATTGGCATTTCTGGTACAGTGGTTCTTGAGAAGATTTTTAAACATTTTTCCAAAGTATTTCAATGTTAAACTTTGAACCCTGCCTGGGGCCCCAGTTTTGGTCCAGGGGTCATGATTTTTAAAATTTAGAATCTTCACTATATATACAAGCTTCTATGTAAAAATTGGCATTTCTGGTGCAGTGGTTCTTGAAAAGAAGATTTTTAAACATTTTTTCAACGTATTTTAATGTTAAACTTTGAACCCCGCCTGGGGCCCCAGTTTTGGTCCGGGGGCCACGATTTTAACAATTTAGAATTTTGGCTATATATACAAGCTTTTGTGTAAATATTGGCATTTCTGGTGCAGTGGTTCTTGAGAAGAAGATTTTCAAAGACATTCACCCTATTTTCACTGTTTCGTAATTATCTCCCCTTTAAAAAGGGTTGTGCCCTTTATTTTAAAAATTTAGAATTCCCTTTTCATAAGGATGCTTTGTACCAAGTTTGGTTAAATTTGGCCCAGTTGTTTTAAAGAAGAAGTCAAAAATAAGAAAAGTTTGCAGACTGACGGACAGACGGACGGACGGACGACGGACAACGGGTGATCAGAAAAGCTCACTTGAACCTTCGGTTCAGGTGAGCTAAAAAGGTTTAGCCCTTTATTTTAACAATTTAGAATATCCTTCCCATAAAGATGCTTTGTTCCAAGTTTCGTTAAATTTGGCCCAGTGATTTTAGAGAAGAATTCAAAAATGTGAAAGGTTTACAGACGGACGACGGACAACGGATGATCAAAAAAGCTTACTTGAACCTTTGGTTGGGTATGCAAGACATTCTTTGCTGCATAAAAAATAACAAAGGTCAAACAAATTAATACCTACATTGCGGTTTATATTGGGATAAATGACTAGATGGTTAAAACTGCTTAGATATTTAGAATCTAAGGTACATGTATATTATAACCTATGATATACATACCATTACGTAAAAAAAACTTGATAAGTAAATAATATATCTCTTATTACATATATGTATACATTACTACTTCTTTGCAGCTGCATCTGCATGCTTGCCAAGAATATTTTTAAGTCCTGAGGGCATTTTCATCTGTTCTTTGTGCATTGTCTTTGCATGTTTTCTATACTCTTCCTCCCTTTTTTTGTCTTCTTCTTCTCGTTTCTCTGTATAATATTTTTAAAAATCGATCAATTGAGTTGCACCTGTTGTGCGGTGATGTTTTCTTCTTCTTTTTCTTTCCCCTGACTTCCCATCATTAATTTGCCGTTTGTTATCCGTACTTGATCGTAATTCTTCAGAACTATCACTGCTACTACTAGGACTTAGTTTTTCGGCCATGCTTCTGTATACGTAGGTTAAGAGGAACATGTTGAACTACTTTCTACTACGAAAGTTGGAATTGTGGAATGACAATTTCCGAATATTTCCTTCATTTCAGATGCAAATTCATATTCCTTCCGCTCGGATCCTGTTCTTTTTATGGCATCCTTGTACGTTCTGTGCGATGAAAGCATTGTATTAAATCTTCCCTCCACTTGCTGGCTGTTGAATGTTGATTTCGTTTCAGTATTGATCACTTGGCAAATCTCCGTCCATAAAGTTTTCTTCTTCTGAGTTGGGCTATTGAATTGTGAATATCTCTTTGTATTCATTTCTCTTTATTTCAGGAGCATACAGAAGTGGTAACCTCTCTACTTCGTTTTGGCTCCTCTACAAAATTAGAGAAAATTCTGAAGAAAAATTCATTAGGCCCAACAACAGACTTTGAAAAGTTTTGAAGTGCATATATACAAAATTTGTACTGTCATTGTATAGTATATAAAACGTAATAAAACAAATCATGCTACCACCTTGGCCTAACTATTTCAATATTTGTAAGTGAAACTAAATAAATTCTGGTCAAAGAACTATTTGTTTTTTAACAAGGCTTGAAACAGCTTATATCAGACATTTAAAAAACAATTTAATGTAAAATTTCATTGTTTTGTATCATTGAGTTTACATATTCTATAATGCATATAAACTCGAACATACCAATTTTTAGTCTCACCAGATTCTTCTTGTTTTTCTTGTTCCTCGACCAACTTCAGAACAAAATTAATTGTATCGGGATCTAGCAATAAAAACACATTGTAAACAAATTAGGCTACGCATACGAGTAATTACTAAGACATTTTAAAACTGATATGAAATGGGGTTTTTAACTTATTTTAATTATGAATTTTACATTTAACATCATTTTGAAGGTCTTCAAGATTTTATCGTCGATCTCTATCAAAACAGTGTTTCCTCTGTCCATGGTTATTGAAACGGTGTTCATTTGTTGATTGCCGCTGCAATTACACAAGAGAAAAATATGCTACGTAAGAGGTTTATCCTATACAAACATTATAAAATACTTTTTGTAACTGTATTTCCATTTAATTTACTTTATTTACAATAATAAAAGTTCTGAAAGTTTTCATCCACCTGCTCGACGTCATATTGAGAATGCTATTTTTCTCTCTTTGGTGCGGGAGGCTGAGAAGGCCTTCCAAGTATAACCTACCAAACCAATCGAGCGGACGGAATGATTATTCCGCAATAAGAAGGATTCCAATCGATTGCGCCTCTGTAGAACTGCGCAGCTGCAGACTTATTTTGAAGATTTAAAAATCTGAAAAAAAGAGAGAGAGGGGGTTCATTGGTGTTCTCTCTACAACCATTTGTTTAAGAAAAAGCTTGAATCTTGCACAGTAATGTAGTAACTTTGCCTCAAACGAGCGTACCCTATTTCTACATGTATAAGTCGGCATGAGATCTATTTTTAAAAGAAGAAAATTTCAGTCTCTACTTAGAACTTTTTTAGTTATATAAGAATAAATACAAAGGACAGGTGACACAAAATCATTTTTTTCTAAAAACATTTTCTTTGATAAATATAAATCAGTTAATAACAATTTCCCCATTTGACTAGCCATCAGATAAGAACACACAGCTCAACTAAGTGTGCTGAAAATCCCAGCTGCAGCAGATCTCCGAATTTTCCCGATCTTTAATGAGATAAGAAACCCCTGTGTGTTATTCGTCAAAGATGACATAGTCAGCAATCGGCTACATTGTAAACAGAGCAATGGACGAGGATTTATTTACACAGGATAGCGTATTTGTGCTGCAAATGATGATTTTGAAATAAAGAACTATCAGAGTAAAGTGAATTTATTAAAGGCATATTTTATTGAATAGCTTAGTGTATGAACCCTCTCATGAAAACAAAGTAGTGAGATTATTAAATGTACAAGATTACATGTTGTATTATTGGTTAACATGGTTAATATAGTTTTTGAGAAATTTTGTGTACATAAGATACCGGTAATAGAAAATTTAAAAAAATAATTAAATTAAAATGAATCTGAAAATTCTGTGATTGATAATAGCCAGACAGGCAACGACATGTTAAGATTCTCAATATTCAGTAAAGTTTGAAATATATTGTTTGAAAATGCACATTGATCCAATCTTGCAGATACAAAACATTGATCTGAATAAGGTTGATATTAATCTAAATATTTTTTCTTTAAAAAAAACTCAACTTTGAGCACGATGAGTTAGATCTTAATTATATCACATATAAATTATTTTTTGTGTACTATTTGTAACAATAGGTGTTGCTGTAAAAAAAAAATCATTCATTGTCCATCTGAATCTAATGTCAGTATATAAGAAGTCATCAGTGTGCATAACAGCTCGTTTTTTGGTTTTTTTTAAAGGTTTGATCAATAGAGAATAAATTATACGCAACTCAGAAGAACTACCAAAAAATGATCTTCATAAACTATTAAAAGAAAGATCAAATTACATTTGGATAAAATTCAAGGAGTCTGAGATTAATACATTTTTAAAAACCCCTGAATACTATGTTAAACAAGAGGCCCATGGGCCAAATCGCTCACCTGAAGAACAATAGGTATGATAAAATCAGCTTAATGGAGTCATAATACAAACTATCTGGACAATGTAGTATAATACATGTAGATCCTGTATAAATAAAAATCAATTTTTCCACTGGATATTCTTATGTTTATTATCATTAGTCCCTTTTCTAACAAGATGATTTTATAGTAATATCACATGTTGAGCATTGCAGCTCTCAAAAAGATCCTAAACAATTGTTTATATATGGGGTATAAACCTACATCAAACTCTGAACCCCTTGTGAGACCCAATCGTCCAGGAATCATCAAGAACCCAACGTCTAAACAATATTAAATATTCACCTGGCTGATTAGTTTCTGAGAAGAAGTTTTTAAAGATTTACTCTTAATATTCCTATGTAAAAATTCCACCCCCATTGTGGCCCCACTCTACTCCCAGGAATCATGATTTCTACAACTTTGAATCTACACTCCCTGAGGATGCTTCCAAAGAAGTTTCAGCTTTCCTAGCTTATTAGTTTCTGAGAAGACGATTTTTAAAGATTTACTCTATATATTCCTATGTAGAAATTCGATCCCCAATTGTGGCCCCACTCTACCCCTGGGAGTAATGATTTTCACAACTTTAAATATACACTACCTGAGAATGCTTCCACACAAGTTTCAGCTTTCCTGGCTGATTAGTTTCTGAGAAGGCGATTTTTAAAGATTTACTCTCTATATTCCTATGTAAAAAGTCGACCCCACCATTGTGGCCCCACCCTACCCCCGGGGGTCATGATTTTTACAACTTTGAATCTTCACTACCTAAAAATGCTTCCACACAAGTTTCAGCTTTCCTGGCCAAATGATTTCTTAGAAGAAGATTTGTAAAGATTTACTCTATATATTCCTATGTAAAAATTCGACCCACCCATTGTGGCCCAATCCTTACCTTTGGGAGTCATGATTTTCACAACTCTGAATCAACACTACCTGAAGATGCTTCCACACAAGTTTCGGCTTTTCTGGCCAAATGGTTCTTGAGAAGAAGATTTTTAAAGATTTACTCTATGTATTGCTATGCTAAAAATCGACCCTCCATTGTGGCCCCACCCTACCCCCAAAGGGTCATGATTTTGACAACTTTGAATCTACACTACCTGAGGATGCTTCCACATAAGTTTCAGCTCTCCTGGCCAAATGGTTCTTGAGAAGAAGATTTTTAAAGATTTACTCT
>WFKH01007768.1:60223099-60251210 GCA_016163765.1 Magallana hongkongensis | reverse complement strand
ACTTTAACAATGTCAACAATAAATAAACAACTATGTACAATAACAATGTTGGAATAAATAAATAAATTAATTAATAAATTAATTAATAAGCAATGTTCATGGGTCATAACAGTATTAAGATTAAGGTAGATCCCTGATTTTGTGGAACTCATATTTGCTTACATGTACCAGGATTTCTGGTAATATTTCTTAAATCAAAAATCCTTTTTTAAGTCCAATTAACATAATAAGGGTTTAATTAGGGTTTAAGACCCGGTGAATTTCTGGTTACGAAAAGTCTTAATACATTATCACTTACTATGTGTTTACAAAACAACATCCTATCTATAGCAACAATGATTCCGTATTTTTGATGACTTTTATCTTTTGAAAATCCAACATCTGACACATTTTTTTTCCAGCATGAAGCACGCAGGTCGATAAAAAGTTAATTTAACAGCTCACAATTTTAACTCCTATTCACATTGCTGAGGAAACAGAAATGGGGTTTCTAAGCTTAGAATAATTCATGTTTATGTACAGGGTTCTCAAACTTTTAATAGCGATTAGCAAAATTTATTGTCTTCAGATTTTAGATAAGAGCAAGTTAGAAATCCCTATGGTTGAAAGATACAGCGAATGGGTAGTGTGAGTCGGCTATTACGTCGCACCGAAGGTTTCCGATCTCAGAGGCTTCAGATATGCATATTAAGGTCACGCGTCTTATTATTCTCTTTTGAGAAGTGGACAGGCATAGCCTACATCCACTTCTCTTCGCAAGCCTTCATATTTTGATTCTGGAAAACGTGTAAATGTCGGAACGGAAGACGGTTTACGCTTTGACCCCTTTTTCGACTCCAGTTTCTCTGAATTTTCGTAACAGACCTATCATTTCCTCATTTTACACATAAATGCACACATATATAACAAAAATTTCAACACTAACCCGCTGTCAAATCATTTTCTCAACTTTTACATCCCGGGTTTAAATTTTGTGTATCCCATTCTTTATCAAGGTCAGTGCAGCTTAAATGTTGTGTTTCGGATAAAATTGGAAACCTTTTAAAGAAAATAATGCCGAAAACGTCACTGAATCAATTTAATCTTACAATATGTAAAAAAAAAAGAAGAGTGAGTCACAAAATTACATAGTGATATTTCTTCCCTTTTTCACCATCTCTTTTGGTGACATACCCAAAATTTGCTCTGGATCTATTCTTTAACATTAAAAAAAACTTTGATTAATATAGCATGCAGGAAAGATTAAAATCAATTTTTTTTTTTTTGGTGACACAATTATTTCTGCCTTTTTCTTAAGATAGTTAAACAATTCTTTATACCTCTTTAAAGTATCAGAAGAATACATTTCATCTAAGTCTAAATTCATACACGCAAAACAATATATTTTCCAATTTTTCCGACTTTAAATTTTCTACTTTTTAAACCACCTATAGCGAGCGATCTCATAATTCAAACCCGGGATGTGAAGTTGAGAAAATGATTTGACAGTGGGTTAGTGTTGATTTTTTGTGATATATGCATGCATTGATGTTTAAAATGTGGAAAATATAGGTCTGTTACGAAAATTCAGTGTAACTAGAGTCAAAACATGGGTCGAAGCGTAAACCGTCTTCGATTCCGACATTTACACGTTTTCCAGAATCAAAATATGAAGGCTTGCGAAGAGAAGTGGATGTAGGCTCTACCTGTCCACTTCTCAAAAGAGAATAGCGTCTTATCAGCTCAGTAATTCAGCAACAGCTGTGAAACAGATGGGAGTAGCAGGGAATATTTTGCAGAAATTGTATCACACTCACAATCCAACTTGTTGGTCAATGTTTTTGTGATTGTTTCACCTGTCCTTTAAATATAATTCTTTTTATAAGTATGGTAGGGGTCCAAAAAAGGAATTGTCTTAAATAAAAAATATACAAATATTTTAAATGAAAATATAACTTCATTGTACCTCCATAGGCACAGACAAAAATATCTCGTGCGAATTGATGATTTTTGAGACCTATTTTAAGAATAGGGCACCCTCTTTTAAGACAAAGTTAAAACTTCAATAAGCAAGTTTTGACCCTTTTCGCAACAAATGGTTGTAGAGGGGACACTATTGACCTCTTTATATATATTTTTAGGTTTTTAAATCTTGAATTTAAGTCTGTAGCTGCGCAGTTTTAAGTGATTAAAAAGGCATTGTTCTGCTCGTGTGCGTAATTTGCACACAAAACAACATGTAGAACGTCATATTTATTGCTTTTTTATCTTTTGACAACACTTTTAGTCAGTTTTAGGCAAAAAAGTCAGTTGAAGAAATGTTTACATTTTTATTCTCAAATGTACAAGATGGCCGCTCATCCCCCTTAAAGGGAATTAGACACGATATAAGCTAAAATTTCTCAAATGTATTTTTCCATTTTTAATGTCTAGAATGGTCAATATGGATATTTTGTCAAAATTTAAAACCAAATATCGAATTACAAATGTTAAAGCGGTTAGAATTCTTTGTTTGTAAACAAAGCTCGAGTCTTGTGTGTATATTTGTATGAGTTTCAATCTAATGTTGCTTTTAGTTGTTGGTACAATTATTTATGCACACATTGAATCAGTTTATTTTGTTTGCCACAAGTTATTTAGTCAAAGGAATGGTACTTCCACTACTTAACATTATTTGTAAACAAATACAAGACTCGACCTTTTTTACATAACAACTTTTTTCCTCTGTGTTTCGCTTGTAATTTGACTTCTAACATTTAAATTTTGGTGAACCATTTAAAATGCAGCAGATAACCATTCCATACATAAAGATTTTTTAAAAAATCATCTCAAATCGTGTCTAGGTCCCTTTAAATTAAATGAAATAAATTAACTTACCCAGAATAGTTGGACTTTGGTCTTGTATAAAGATATGACCGAGATATAAAGTAAACAGATGAAAATGTTAAGAAACGTCTATTCTCTCCAACTGCCCAATCTGCCTAGAAATTGCACGGAATTTTATCCGCCAAGTAAAACATATTGAGTAAACTTTATACTAATAAGTGTGGAAAGCAGCTTTGGAAATAAAGGGACATGGTCACGATTTTGGTCAAAAATTATTTTCTCGATTTTAATGTTTACAATGCTTCAGTAAGGCATTTTTAATAGGCAACCAAAATTTGAGTGTTATCCGTTGAGTTATAAGCGAGTTACAGAGCTCACAATTCTTTGCTATGTAAACAAAGCTTTTGTTTACATTTTGAAATTCCAGTTTTAGACCTAGATGAATATGTTAAACGTTAGAAACTGTTTATTTATGCTGAAAATGAATACGAAGATAGAAAAATCAGCTTGGAAAAGATTTTTTACTGGTATATTGAACCTATGTAAACAAAAACAGGGCACGAGCCTTGTTTACATGACAAAGAATTGTGAGCCCTGTATCTTGCTTATAACTCAACGACTGACTCTCAAATTTCATTTGATCATTAGAAATGCGTGCATAAAGCATTTTAGATAATAAAAACAGAAAAATAGAATTTGGCCAAAATCTTGACCATGCCCCTTTAATGTATAAAAACACATGTATGGAGACAAGTTATTATATTAAATTGTGGCAATTATAAAGAATCTTCGATCCTAAAATCAACTTGGAAATAAAGACTTCTCATATCTCTGTAAAATAAATAAATATACATGTAAATACAATAAATAGATATTTTAGAAACTGAAATAAAGGCAATGATAAGCTTTGTATGGTTGATTAAATTTATTTACCTATTTGTTAAAACGAGTGTTTTGATTTTCGAAGTTGGATTAAAAAAAAATCAGAATACCATTAAGGTTAATTTCGACTGTCCAATATCTACACACTGTAGTACTTTTTTGTATTACATTTTAGTACAAACCTTATTCCATCAGTCATTGTTTCGTGGGGAAATAACACCCACATCTTCTTTTCTTCACGGTTAAATACGGTTTAAAATTCATATTACGAGCATACTCAGAAAATGTTAATCGTTGATTGAGAAAGACACAAAGCTTGTTAGATAATTACCAGTTGGATTGGTATAATGTCGTAATGGTAACTAATAATCACATATCTTGAATACATTTATTGTTATGAGATAGAGTGGTTGATAAATTCTTTTCTGTTCAAAGCCAAAAATTACAAAATATCAAACACGCAATAAATAAATCAGGAAAGAAAATTGTAACTCTGAGAATATATTATCAGGTAGTTTCACTATAATCATCGATTAAAAAAAAAGAAAAACACTCGTAATCATAATATTGTTTATATCTGTGTGTGTGTGTGTGTGTGTGTGTGTGTGTGTGTGTGTGTGTTACACATTGATGCAGTCATTTACTTAACAATTTCATAATATGTGATACACAAGATTTTCCATTTATAGATACAAGTTTACCTGTGACAGATATGTGATAATCATTGGAATCGTCAATGCTACTGGGGCTGGAATTGACCTGTAGTCAGGTAAAAATAAACGAAGTCGAATTACATTACTTGAAATCAGGAAAAAAAGAAAGTTATTTAAGGACTGAATTCAATATTTATTAGTTTTATACGATATAAAATGGCTTGGGACTGTTTACGCTTTATAAACTGCGAAGCGGTTTATAAAAAAAGCGTAAAACGTTCCAAACCATTTTATATCATATAAAACTAATACATGTAATTATTGAATTTATTGCTTATAATTTAATTTTTTTGATATAAATTGTAGATAAAAACAGTCATTTGACCTTTAAAATGACATCAAATTGTACAAAATTCAAACGTAACGTCAGGCGGATTAATACTTTTTTGACGTTAGTCTTACTATGATGTAGGCAACATTCTTTATAGGATATAAAATAATTTTTTAGCCAATCAGGAAGCGCGTTACAACCAGAATTAAATTTTAAAATGATGAATAAACCACATCAAATTATCTGACTGGAAATCAAGAAAAAGAAAGGTTATAAAATGTTAAGAGTACATGAATCAGTCAAATTTTTGGTATAAATATCTTATAATCATATATAATACCGATCATTTTTTAGATAATATACATCCATCAACACGGCGAAGTTTGCGAGGAGGGAGCATTGACAGGTAGCGTGTGATTGGTTAAAACTCAGCCTCCAGCATCCCGCTCTCGACCAGCCACTCTCCCTTAAAGTAACAACAGACAAGTCAGAATCCTAACATTTCTATGTACTCTCAAAGCATATTTTGCTTTTGTGGTGATCACTTTCAAGAAAAATATGCATATAATTTCAGCATATCTTAAGGAGCAGAGATTGGGAGCAATCAAAATTTGGAAGAATGAATAATTCATCACAGTGAGAATTATCTCCCTAATCAGGTGGATGTTAAACATTCCACTTAAAAAAAGATTCATAATCTAATTCCATTCACAAAAGGTCTCACCTGAAATCCCAGTAAGCACAGGTAGGTATCATCGATTCATTGAGAACCTACAAAATAAAAATATCAAGATATTTTCAAGAGAAAATAGTTTAAAAATTAAAATAAAAAATTGTTTATTTTCTGGACCATTCTGCTATAATAAATGACTTACATCTTCAATCATATGTGAGTAGCATTTTAAAGTTTTATTCATGGTCATTTGTATACATTTACTTCTTTGATCTGACCTTGAAGAGCCGCAAGGTGAAGGTCACAGGTTTTCTGAGGGAAACAGAGTTTGCAGACATGATGGAGACAGACAAGATGTTACTATTGATGAAGGAGGTGTTGCGCTTAGTCGTCATCAGTTCGTCCATGTTTAGGTAGACAAATACTACCACTTTGGTGATCCCTAGAAACAAACCAGCTACAGTATATCTTTTAAATGACGTCCTTTTTTGTCTGTATACACATTGAACTCTCTTATAACAATACACATCATTACAGTATGCAACATCAGGATTACCTCCCTTACTTCAATTACATTATATGCCATCAGAATTACCTCCCTTATTACAATTAAATTATATACCATCAGAATTACCTCCCTTATTACAATTAAATTATATACCATCAGAATTACCTCTCTTATTACAATATTACATTATATACCATCAGAGTTACCTCCCTTTTTTACAATTACATTATACATCATCAAGAAACCTTTGTTGAGTACAATAAGGAATATGGTAAGCCTTACCCCCCTCAGACAAGGTCTTTATGTCCTCCATCGGGATGGTGATCTGGTCGTCCCTCCATTTCTGGTTCTCGGAGGAGGGATAGGTCACGGCGGGCTTGTCCCTTGTGACCTTGACTGCTGACACTTCCATGACTGTCTTAAATAAGAAATAAAGCATCAAACTTACGATTTTACATCTATTAATTATCCATTTATTTTAACCCAACTTTAAAGTTGACTTTAAGATGTCCCGTTAAGATTCATCTCCCCCAAAAGATGAATGGTACATGTTTGTCAATTTGTAAATGCATCACACCATTCTATTCTCTCTCTCTCTCTCTCTCTCTCTCTCTCTCTCTCTCGTCCTTTTTTTTTTACATAAAAATAATATTTTAGTGAAAACAGAATTTATTATCACCAAAAAATGTCAATAACGTACATAGATTTTCATTTGAGGACACAATGGATTCTTCTTCTTCAAGATTGTCTGCGATGTTGAACCCTGTGGTTTCCATGGATACTAGAAAGGAAGCAGCGACTTGTGTTTTTTTGTTTTCTGGAAGCTCTTCCCATGACGAAGACTGCTTCTCGGACAAAATATTACTTCCTGTTTCCGCGATGCTCTATTGTTACAAAAGAAGCAGGAAATAATACACTTAAAAATGGAATTTCTTTGAATGAAGATCACATTTATTGACACGACCTTTTCTTTGTTCATCACTTTTATTTAAGCACATTCAAGAAATAAACCGTGGGAACAAGTTAAAAATCCAAAAGTTACAATTTCATGAGTAATCAACCCTTGATATGAGCAATACTTAAACACAAAGGATCTATTCCAACAGTAACAGATAGGAACATGGATTAAAGGCATGACAGAAAGGTGATACAAGTTAAAAAAACCCCCATAAATTCTACCTTAGAAAACTTCTCCAGCTTTTCAAGTTTTTCCGTTTTGTCCACACTCCCTGGGATTTTAAATCCCCGCCCCATCTTGGTGATGATGTCAGAAACTTTTTTGAGGTCACCCGCTCCAAGGTTGCGGTCCCCTGTCTGTTCTTTCAACTTGTCAGCCACATCCTCAATGCTACTGGAGCTAGAATTGACCTGTAATCAGGTAAAAAGAACATTAATCAAATGGTAAATAAACCAAGTCAAATTGCCTGGCTTGAAATCAGGAAAAAAAGAAAGCTATAAAATGATAAATAAACCACATCAAACTATCTGACTTGAAGTCAAGAGAAAGAAAGTTCATAAAATGTTAAGAGTACATGAATCAGTCAAATTATTGGTATAAATATCTTATGATCATGTATGATTCAGAAATTATTGTCTCAAATATAATGCAAAATAGTTTTGATGCTAGGTCTAGTCTGTTGAAGAAACTCTCTCTGACTTACGAGCTGGTCTATACTGTTGAGCCAGGGGGAGACACAGTTACTGGTGTCCGGGAATCTCCCCCTCCATCCCGCCCCCGTACACCTCCAGCTCATCATTCCGAGCTTATCCTCGGGACAGGGCGTCTCCTCAACCTGACCTACTTTTTTGCGAGACCACATCACTCCCAGACTCTCTGTCAACTGACAGAACTGTGAAGGGGTGGGTCTAACAGGGGAATCTTATAAGGAAAAGAAATAAAAATTTTAAAATGCCGTTTACAATCATACAAAAAGATTAAAAAAAGATACTAAAAATATTTTGTATCTTTTATATACAATAACCATTTTAAAGTCACAGTAAATATGATTTACATTAAAAAATTAAGTTACCTGTGACAGGTATTTGACAATTTGAATCGTCCGGCCTCTCCCCCTTCCAGCCATTCCCTGTACATCTCCAGGTGATATGACCCACCCTTGGGGGTGTACAACTCATGGATGCTACCTCCCCCACTTTGGTATATGGCCAGTTCCTGCCCTCAAAGTAAACGGCATCACAGACTTGTCTTTGTGGGGGGTCGTTGGTTGTCACTTTGGTGGTAGTAGTTGGGATTTCGGTGGTGGTCAGGGGAGGTAGTGTATACACTAAAACACAAATTTCATTAAAAGTTCTCATAAAGAAAGATGAAAGAATGGCTTGTCACTCAAATGATTTTCATTTATATATTCATTGATAGTAAAATGGCAGAATTCTCACCTATGGGTTCACAAGTATAGTACACTTGTAGATATTTAAAGGTACCAGCGCAAGGATCTCCAAACACATCATTTGATGCCATAATCTCACATTTTGGATGACCATCACATCTAAAATGATATCCAACATCAAATGTCAGCCACTGATGGAATGGATATATCAATTACTTTTTATTTATAGAATTCTTAAAATTATATGAAAAATCCAGCAAAACAAAGGGTATCATTATTACGAGATCATTATTGGATTTATCCAACAAATCCTGATGGTTATCATTTGGTATTGAAGGTATAGTAAAGCTTTTGACCTTTCAATAAAAAACCAACCTATAAGGATTCAGTTCATTTTGTTTTCTTTGTTCATATTATAATCCTTTGAGAATCTCTCTGATTAGATACATGAATGATCATGACATACCAAAAGATATTAATATATTATAATGGTTATAATTGTCTATCTCTCCAAACAAATATGTCATATTTTGACCAAGTTTATAATTTTACTTAAAAAAAACAGTAAGAGATTTTAGAATGTAAATTAACAATAAGTAACAATGTGCTACTTTCTATGTACCTGTATATTTTTTTTCTCTTCTAATTTGCATTTCATTGTTAATTAATTTCTTTATTTTTGTATTATCTATACATTAGTAAAAAGGTCAATGTAAAACTTAAAAATATACACTTATACACCTTGATCTCTTATGGAGAGAACTCGTATAGCCTATTTTTGCCTGCTGTTCAATCATATTTTTATATACTTGTATGTATATAATGAATAAAATACTTCTTAAACAAAACCAACCTGTCTGCTACAATTCTTTTGGATTCAGGATGAATACAGTCCACATTCCATTCGCTATTTGCACCGATGTTGTTACACGTCGTCAAGCTAATTCTTCCGTAGTTTGCCCGATTGATGCGGATGATTCCGTTTTTCCGTTCACAGTCTAGTTGCATCGGACTGTTTTCACACACTAAGGACGTACTCATTGGAGTGGCTGTTCGGGGGTTATAGATGGACGAACATATAGAATCAGATTTAGAAATGTTTAGGTGTGTTATATAATTATACCCTAACATTGTTATAGTTGGTACAGATTGAATCAAAAGTAAAACTGTCCTACTGTTGATCGATGATATATTTGCTAAACATTGTAAGTTTGCATGTGTGGGCGCCTGATACACATTCTTAAACATTATTGAAATAAAATGAGTCTAATTTAAATTTTAAATGTATAGTATCCAATTTTCTGGATGTTGCAGGTCTCGAAATATTGCTTTGAAATATAAAAGCGGAGGCGTTAGCCGAGTGGAGTAAGTGTATATATATATATATATATATATATATATATATATATATATATATATATATAGGATCTCTCATGATTGCGATGGTATATGATTTTATCCAACGAGTTGTTTGTTTTCTATCCCCGAGCCTTGGCCTTCGGCATCGGGCGACATATCACTCCAGGGCTTTCCTGTCACCTCGGGGCAAATATTCTGGTATGTCGCCATCGAAGCCATATAATATGTATAATATCACGCCCCTAGGGTTTATATCACACGGGTAGGCGAATTTTCGGTTTATATCGCACAGGGTGGAAAATGGTATATTTTCTATAAGTATACGATATAATAAAATTATCTCATTTGTGACATAACGAGAAAACTTATTCAAAAACGTTAGATAGATAGATAGATAGATAGATAGATAGATAGATAGATAGATAGATATACAATTTAATTCTGGTTGTAAAGCGTTTTCTGATTGGCTAAACAATTATTTATATATCGTATAAAGAATGTTGCCTACGTCACAGTAAGACTGACGTCAAAAACGTATCAATCCGCCTAACGTTACGTTTGAATTTTGTACATGTTGATGTCAAATGACCGTTTTTATTTACAATTAATAGCAAAAAATTAAATTATAAGCAATGAATTCAATTTTTAGTAGTTTTATACGATATAAAATGGTTTGGGACAGTTTACGCTTTTTTATTTCGCGGTTTATAAAGCGTAAACTGCCCCAAACCATTTTATATCGTACAAAACTAATAAATATTGCATTCATTCCTTAGATAGATAGATAGATAGATAGATAGATAAAGTTAGACGATAACACAATATTCCTTCGATTTAATCCATAGCGCTTTCGCCCTCTCGGCTCTTCAGTGGATTTTAAATGTGTGTGTGTGTGTGTGTGTGTGTGTGTGTGTGTGTGTTGATTAGTAAGAGATAAAACTGACATACCTGAGCCAAAGGTGACCAGCCAAACTGACCACAGGAGGAGCATGGCGACCTCTGATTACGACATGAACTAAAGTATAGGTCTACAAACAGACGAAAAAGACAAGAGACCCTTTAACAAAATTACTTATCAAACCTTTGACCCAAAGATGTAGCTAGGTAGCACTAAAAATCAATACTAGACTATAATTGAAACCAAGATATAGTAAATGTGTGGAGCAATCAGGTTTTTGAAATTTGAGATATGAATTCCATGATGCTTAATAATAAATGCTTGGTCAATAAGGTGTATCAATGTTACATTAAATTTTAAAATTCAGAGAATTTAAAACTATCCATAATAATTTGTTATAGATAGTTTTAAATTCTCTGAATTTTAAAACTTTAATGTAACATCAAACCTAATGGCTTCGTAAATGCGATGCAATGAATATTAAATCAAAATGAATCTAAACTAAGAAAATAATTTTCTAGATCTTGACCTTAAACACATATTAATTTCGGTTAGACATAAACATTATTTACCTCTTCAAATGTAAAAGTTAAAGAATTTATAAAGGATTACTGCACTTAAAGAATGCGATATTTGCGAGAAAATAAACTTTAAAAGAAGAATTTTTCTTTCAATTGCAGAAATTGTCAACATCTAAACTGCAACTTTACGTAATTGCGTTAAATAAAATTATATTGTTACCAAGTACGAATTTGTTTTCTTAGGCGGGGGTCATCACGATTTCTTGAATCTCCATACGATAATGAGGACGCCCACTTTTATACTGACTTCATACATAGTCAGCGCATGTTTGTCTATTGTTCTCCGTTTAACAGTAGTTGTATATTTGCATTATCTAAGTTATGTCAAAGGGAGATTAATAGACAAACATGCGCTCAAGGTTAAAATGAGAAAAAAACTGCTTCTTCTTACTTTCGCTTTCTCTGTTGTAACCAAGGGTTGATATATGTTGAATATAGTAATTCACCACGTGATTTCTCACCTCAGGTAAATTTGTGAATACAAAATTCTATGACGTGACGTGTAAGGTAGCATGCTATGTGCTAACTAGGACAATATTTTCGAACACGTTAAGTTGTCAAGCATTGATTTAAAGTCTTCTGTACTTACATGGGCGTGGTCTTATTGTTAAAACCATAGTAAATAGTATACTTGTACCAACTAGAATAGAAAGGGCTATGGTTAAAGAGTGATCACATAATTTTTTATACATGGCATTGTTATTCATGCTAGTCTAATTTTAGTACCATTCTGATAGTGTCAGCTCCACCTCTCGTGCATATTAATATCAATCTTATGTTCGATCAAGGGCAGATAAGCGAAAATTCTCCTTTTTTCGAAAGTTGTAAGGAGTTTATTGTATCAAAGTCTAAAATCTTAATTTATGTTGGAAATTGACTAGACTCTTTAATAAGATAAACAAAAGTGATATTAGGTTAAGAAATAAACGCAACAGAAGCGACCGAAAAAGACCCAAAACCCGGCGCTAAGTGCAGTCATCCTTTCCTTTTTGTTTCATATATACAAGCGTATCAACATGTAAATACCAATTGCCTTCCTTGTTACCAAATATAGCTATCGTATTTTGTAGAAAACTTTTCCTATTTCATTTATTTTAACTATTTGTTTTTATTTCTAATTTAGAGCTCAAAACAGACAAATAAGAGAAAATTACAGTTAGAAGCAAAGATATGCCATTGTTGTCTTCTTGTACCTTTAGGTTGACTTTGTGTAGATTATTTCTTACATTGATCGATTGAAACATTGAGGACACAAACTCCACTGACTTGTAAGGGCTGACCTTTGACATTTCACTACTTGTAGAAACCATGGTAACCTTTACATTAATTGAATTATTGTCTGTTCCATCTGTCTAATGCGCAGGTTGACAAAGTGACTTACCAACTTTTTGTTCATTTTAAGCATTATTGATTGAATGATTCAGAAGATGCATGGACGCAATTGCTTTCTTTGGTTTTTCATTCGGGCTATGGGTAGCAATCATTGCAGAAAAAAATATATAACCCGCTAATTTTAAAATTTGATGGATGAAACAATGATGTATATTAATTGATATTGAAGTAAGTCAATATAATGATTTATTTTTTCAATCCTGACCCACTGGAATCATATTTAAAGTATATATTTGTGAGAGCGGCGTTAACTCCTCTCATTTCCATCTCCTCATAATAATATGGAACTAAAGGACCAATTTCATCCAAACTTGGCACAGGCAGCGCTGATTGAAGAGCTTCCAAGTTCGTTCAAATTAAAGACCCAGCCCCATTCATAGGGACGATAAATAGGAAAAATGAAAAAATGGTTAATGTTTAAAATATGATCAGAACTCTTATCAGAACTTACCAGTTAACGTTAAGCTTCCTTCTGTGTGGTAGATTTAGGCACATCTGTATTTGAAACGTTGTCTATATCAAGAAAACAAGAAATCGGTTGTTTCACTTGTTTACTTGTATGTTGTGTACGACTCTTGTTTTGCCCACCTACCAATCGAGAAGCCGGGTTCAAATAATGTGACTCTACAAATCAAACGTGCACATCAATTGCAAGATCTTATGCACATTATTTTTATATAGAAATATTTATACATCCATGCCTAATAACAAGCCATGAAAAAACTTAGGTAAATAACCAACCAATACGAGAAATATGGGTAATTGAAACGAATTAAAACGTATGCCAAACTTTCAAAGGTAGTTAAGATATTAATTTGGTGGCGTAAACGTGGATAAAATTGTCATATCTTTATGGACAAATTCAGCATTTTAAATTTGTTAAATCAGTACGTATACTCCTTAAGGAGGCTGGGTGGTCAACAAATTAACTCAGATCTACTATTAGATATGATATTTTAAGCTATAAACTATTATATAGTAAAGAAAAATTTCCATACAATCTAGCTAGAAAATTTTCCTGCATCTTTATACGGAGCTCTTCTTCTTAAGGGTGTGAAAAAAGTATTAAATTGACCATCGAGCCTTCTTTAAGTTCGTTCAAATAATGACCTACGATTCAGGAAGATGCCCTAATGGATCGAGGTTCAAAGTTTTATGGTAAATTTTAATAAAATATACTTTAGTACACTTTAAATATTCTTGAGAAGAATATGAAAACGAAAGCTAATGAAAATTTTTCCAGTTGAGTCATACCATAAGTTTTTTGGGGTTTTTTTTTTTTTGGGGGGGGGGGGTTCCAATTTAACAAAGAAATCTACTTAAGACGATTTTTCTGCAGCAAAATAAATAATAAAAATAGATAAACGTAGGATAGTATGAGGATGTTGCAGATTTGATCTAATATAGTATAACACCAGGCACTCAAAGACAGACTTGGGGCAACATTTAATATGGATGCTAAACTTCCAAAGGTAGTTACGATATTAATTTGGTAGCGTAAACATGGATAATTATGTGAACTTGCCATACCATTATATGGACAAAGGGTGATGTGAAATACGAACCCCTGTAAATTGGTAAAAAATAAAATATCGGAATTTCTATTTCATTTTGCATGTACTTATTATTTGATACACGTACTCTCATATAGATTACCCTTTAACCAAAGATAAAAACAATCACACGGAATATATAATCTTTATTCAGGGTAGTAGTACCCTGTCAATATACAATCTCTGTAGAATTTTAGCTTCGCCTCACATTTGAAAGCCTTTAAGGGGGATATGCGGCCATATTGTACATTTGAGAATAAAAATGTAAACATTTCTTGAACTGGCTTGTTTCTGCCCAAAACTGTTGTCAAAAGATAAAAAAGCAATATGAGGTTCTACATGTATTTTGTATGCAAATTATGCTTACAAGAACAGAACAATGCATTTTTCAATCACTTAGAACTGCGCAGCTACAGACTTAAATTCAAGATTTAAATAATCTGAAAAAATATGAAAGGAGGTCACTAGTGTCCACTCTACAACCATTTGTTGAGAAAAATGTCCAAGCTTGCTTGTTTAAGTTGTAACTCTGTCTCAAAGTAGGGTACCCTTTTCTAAAAGTTGGTCTCAGAAACAATCAATTCTCACGAGATATATTTGTCTGTGTCTATGGAGGTACATTGAAGTTATATTTTCATCGAAAAATATATGTATATTCTTTATTTAAGACAATTAATTTTTTGGACCCCTACCCCACTTCTACAAAGAATTTACTTTAATTTATACTTATAGAACTGAAAAAACAAACTTGGGACTGATATAGAGATGTCTGTCATATTCAACACAGATTGTTTTGAATTGACATTTATTTTTTCTATGAAAATTTAACGTCAATGTGCCTCCACAGACACAGGAGTTCTAAGTATAGACTGGATTTTTCTTGTTCTAAAATAGATGATAAGATCGCATGCCGACTGATAAAAATATGGTACCCTATTTTGATGGAAAGTTAGAGCTTTAATGTGCAAGATTGAACCTTTTTCTCAACAAATGGTTGTAGAGAGGACACCAATGAACCCCATTCGTATTTTTTTAAGATTTTTAAATCTTCAAAATAAGTCTACAGCTACGCAGTTCTACAGCTGTTCTAAGTGATTAAAAAGGCATTGTTCTGTTCTTGTATGCGTAATTTGCATACAAAACAACATGTAAAACCTCATATTTATTGCTTTTTCATCTTTTGGCAACAGTTTTGGTCAGTTTCGGGCGGAAACAAGCCAGTTCAAGAAATGTTCACATTTTTATTCTCAAATGTACAATATGGCCGCACATCACCCTTAAAGCTGAACACCGCTCGTAAATAGGCACCGTCACAAAGGTACCTGGTATATAAACCCTTTTTTCGTTACACCCTATTGCACACCTGAAACTCGTGGCCGACGTGTAGTATTCCTTTCGTGGTCTTTGGATTTATGCATTTAATTCTTATTTTAAGTGTACATTCTGTTTGTAAATTATATTTTGACCAGTTTATTTGATGTTAGTATTCTCCAGGCTTGAAAAAAGTGCGTAAAACTTGGTAATTTCACCGCGACCGAGTAACACGGCGAGGCAAGATGTACATCCACACAGGTGAGACCTCTACAGCGAAATACATTAAACTATTAAGAGGTCTGCAGCTTATATAAGGGCTGTAGGGATAACGGTGGTGAAAGAGAAATATGGCGGACAATGCCTATTTAAGAGCGGTGTTCAGCTTTAATGAAGGAGTTTTCTCATTATCAGACATACTTCTTATGATTAGAAATTCATGAAATTTTCACACAATCAAACAGACCATATTACCAAATGATTGTTTCAGTTTAATCAAATTTGACCATCTTGTTTTCGCATCACGGTCAGGTCAAGGTCACTACCTTTTCCTTCAACTTAAAGGATGATAAAAATTAATGTAGTTATCTGCAGTTAAGTAGATATCTGTTTAACATATGAATTTTCTATTCTTCAATGAAATGATAAAATATCAGAATGTCTATCAGTTTATACTTCTTAATTGAAATAAATATTTAAACTAAAATTGATATTGCGTAGCCGGCATTTCCTCTAATTTTCTTAAATTTGAAGATATTTTGATTATTTTTTATGCTTCCAATAATGAAATATTTCTGATTTTTACTTATTATGAAGAATTTCATATATTGGCCATTTAATAAGAGAGAAAATCCGGTTTTAGTGATTTTCTCACACAAATCTATTTATAAAATGAGCGCTATAAAAAGCTAATAAAGTGTAATTTGATAGGAAAATCATATTTTAAAAACATATTCTGAAACCCAAGTATCTTATCATTAGTTCACATTAGTTGAAAATCCGGCATTAATGTTAATGTTTTAAAAATTCTGAATAAACTTTTAAAACTACAGTAATTTTCAATTACAAAAACATGTGATATTTTCCTACGCCAATGTTCCGCCAAAAAAATAGTCCTTGTTAGATTCTAAACTTTGATTACTATTTCAATGTCAAGTTGTATAATAGTAAGAAAGAAAGAAAAATATGATATTCTAATTTCCTTTCATCTTGATGTAATGAACATTTAATCAAATTTACTTTTGACAAGTCGAAAACCAGATAAGACTCCTTCCTTAAAATACACGAGCGCAATAAGGTACATTTTTCTCCTTTAGCTGGTCAAAGTATTTCATCAAAATCTATCTATATGTGAAAGGAGAAAATGTACTCCACAGCGTTCTTAAAGTGTAATTTTAAAAAAAAAAAAGATAAAAAAAAAATCCAGCTGGACTTCCGTTATAATAGATGTTGTTTACCTGGTGTGAACTCGCCCAACCTTTCATAATGTTACTTGTTTGATCCACGTGATTTACATTCCGGTTAGCGTGTTAGACATGACTGTGTTAAATAATGCCAATACATTACTTGTAAGTTGAATTTTCAATGGATGCTGTTTCTGATCACCAAATTTTTCCTGGAAGGGTGATATTTTGGCGATAAACGATGTCACTTGATCAACATGTAAACGATTCGTGTTCGATAAACTTAATGAGGCTGGGTGGTCAACACATTAAGGTGGTATAGGACACCTGTTGATATTAATGCGGTAAAGTACATTATAATTAAAATACTTTCACCGGTTTAAAATTTTCAAATTTTACAATATTTGACCAAAAATGTTTCCAAAAAATTCTGGAAAGGTAAAAACTGTAAAAGCCCCAACGAGATTCGAACTGATGACTTGCAGATTTGTAGTTAACGCTCTAAAACCCCTGTCACACCGGAGCTGCGTCCTCATGGCGATCCCGCTGCGTCCTTAAATAAACGCCAAGGTATACGCAGTAGAGTCTCCTACAGCGCCGTAACAACGCAACGGCATCTTCATTTGTCGCGGTGGGATCGCCTAGAATATTATAGAACGCCATGCGACGGCGCGCACTTTGAACATGCACAAAGTACGCGCCGTGACTCTGCGTTCTCATAAACACGCAGTAGAAACAGAGTGAGGTCGCTGTGACAGCGCCGTAAGGTCTCCAACAACGCCATGAGAGCTCCGTTGGTGCGCTCAAGGAACGCAGCTAATCGCAGTGTAGACGCAGTGATAAGTCGATTGCGCTTGCACAGAGACCTCTCGGAGTCCTTTGTGATGTCACTGCGTCTCTATCGCGCTCTCACTGCGCATCCACAGCGTTTGAACGAGTTGTTTTTCATTTGGCTGCGTTCACACAGTGATCCCAAAGAGCTTTTGCTGCGTTCATCGCGCTCTCTTGACGTTTCTTCTGCGTTCATTAGCGTTTATACCGCGCTTCCACGGCGTTTCTAGCGCGTTGTCAGCCAGACCACGAAAACTCGAACAATAGCTGTTGTACAATAGCAAGCGATATAGTATTCTCAAAACTTGATGTGGATGACTATGTAAAAAGTAGCATTTGCGAATATTCCAGGACCAATTAAAGGACGTAGATGGAATTCATACCATTTTGTTCTGATGTTTTCACATGTTTTCTATGTTTTCTAACAACTAATAACGGTTCTTTTTTGTAGACCTGTCTACTAAGATTTGCCGCGGGAGCTCCGTAGAAACGCCTCGGTCGCCGTCAGGACGCCGTGACATCTTCACTTGTAAAAATTTCAAATAAAATTGTACATTTTTCTGAATTATTCTTGCGATCCTACGGCGATTCCATGAATTTTACAACGCCGTGAACACGCTGTGGGAACGCAACTTGGTGTGACAGGGCCTTAACCCACTGAGCTACGCTGTTATGTAACAATTCTGGTAAAGGAAAAAAAATTATACTTGATTTTATTGTTTATTTCGATAGGAAGTACGTCACAAAATGGAGGTGTCCCATACCACCTTAACCATCAGATCCATCTCAAAATTTTTTAGCCATAAACTACTACATGTATTTAGTAAAGAAAAATTCCTTATATGTTAGTTTTAAAATTTGAATATTTTATACATAACTCTCCTTTTAAAGAAGATTCATATAGTCTAAAATGGTCACGACTACCCATCCCTCTTAATTCTTTCATCTGCATATCGTCTACCGTACTAGGACACACCCATTCCATTCATCAAAGCACAGCTAGGTTACAAACAAGAATGAAATACATATTACTGGGTCTATATAAATCTTCGAAAATGCGTCAATTATTACAAAAAAAAGATTCGAAATGTTGACACATATTGGGATGTTTCAATTTTATTAAAGGGTACCTCCAGTCAAATTTTTTTTTGTTTTCACTAATCAATAGAATTGATCTATCTAAGAAATCTCCAAAAATCTGCACTTTGATATCTGCTCTTGTTTAGCAGATATAAGCAATTAAATGTGACATTTTCTCCATTCTCACGGAAACGCACGAGCGTAAAATCTGAAAAGGTCGCTTATCAGTTGTGGAATGTGCTACGTAACAAATGTGTTCACCAGCATCATTGCTTCACAATCAAATGAAACTGAAGTGTTAAAAAAGAAAATGATGTTTGGTTTCTTTTCAGTGTAAAGAAAGATTTTACAAATCATTAAAGATAATTTTGGAGAAGACATATGCATTTCACCTATAGGGTGCAAATAACAATGAAATTAGCATCTTGTCCCTACACATGTGTAACAATTCATTTTGACTCAACACCGTCATTAATGTTATATATATAGGCAAAAAAAGAAAATGTCTTAGATGTCTTAGATCAGAGAGTATATAACTCACTATAGGAGGTATTTGATTATCTTAATAAAGTAAAAAATTTACTCGTGTCTGCCTCATCAGATTAGAATCACTCGCTCATCACTTAAGGTTCCTCGACACACCAAAATTTTATTTTATGGATCGATAGAGAATCTTTTTTGAAATATGATTCCACAAAACAGAGATCAATATCGGCTTTCAGTTATTTTATATGTTTTTTTTTTGTATTTTTTCAGTGAAATAGGAAAAACTGTTTTGCGGACAAGCAGAGTATTTTTGAGCTTAAAACTTTGTGTCAATTAATGTGTAATATAATTATGAATAAATTCATGCCAAAGATCGTTTGGTCAAGTGTTTAAAATAATATTTCTGAAAATCAAAATTGTAATTCTTTAATATCTTTTTAATCTATGGATAAAATTTAAAGAATAACATATAGTCACATAAAGTATTTACTAGACAATGACATTTTACCAAGAAATCGAAATGAAAACGCGAAATTTTAGAAAAATTGCTATTTATCAAATTTGAACCGATCCCGATTGAAAAAAAACTGATCCCGATCAGAATTATTTTAAAACTGAAATTTTACAAATAAACTTCAGTTTTTTCTAAGTAATTGATATAAATTATAAAGTTAGTATATGACAAAACCATTTTACAGCTAAACAACCTGAAATTTTTGCAAAATTGTGATTCATTCTAACTTTATGTGATTTCGTTCGGGATCAGTTTAATTACAATCGGGATCGGTTCGATTTTAAAATTTTCCATTTTTTCTTTAATTTAACTATTTCGTTTCAATTTCTTGTTGAAATATGATTGTACAGCAATTGTTTAATGCGAGTAACAGTTTACCTGCAGTTTTTATCCATAGATTTAAAAAATATCTACAATTCTTGTTTTTCATTTTCATAAATATTTTTTTTTACAAAAATATTACAAAGTTTATCTGGCCGTCTTTGATATGTATTTATAGATAATTGTATTGTGCATTAATTGATACCAAATTTTTAGCTCTAAACTATCTTGTTCGCAGCTAAAACGATGTTTCCGGTTTTTATCAAAAAATACAAAAAAAATTCATATAAAATAATCAGAAGCCGATATAGGTGTCATTTTTGTATAATAATTTCTCAAAAATAATACTTCATCGATCCATCAAATAATGCATTGGTGTGTCGAGCCACCTTAATGTGATTAGATCACATATTTTTTTTTAATAAAAAAAACAATTGCATACTTAAATCTGTGTGTCTCTCTGTGTGTGGGTAGGTAGGGGTGGTGGTCTGAACTCCTTCCACAGGATTCATATTTTTATTTAATAATTCTAAACATTAGAAATTATTAAACATCCCACATCCCGGCTTGGAAAACACAGACCAATTTTGCAAGTTGGCAAAAAGGTACATATACATGTACAAGGTATATTTGATAAGTGTGTTCTCTCTCTCTCTCTCTCTCTCTCTCTCTCTCTCTCTCTCTCTCTCAACAACGGCTTGGGGTAAAATGCTGACGATGGACCCTCCACTTTGGCGGGTCCATAGTGGAGGGGGTGGAGCTTTACTGGAAAACTTAAAGTACCCATAAACATGCCTTGATAGGGGTTGTTTTGACTTCGTATTTTATTTCCATCAAATGTTCTTCTGAATGTAATAACAATAATAAAATTATAAGAACATTTATATAATATGATTGTCTCTCGTGATTAATCATTTGGCATCAGCTAGGGTATTTCATTTTTCACATTCTGCCCTTCTATTTGAGACCACTATAACTGTCCACAAAGTATCCTGTATAATTAAATGAGTCTGACTCCTAATAGCCAATATTTTGTGTAGTATATAGTATTTTAAATTTTTTTGATTGGCTCTCTTTTAACAGATTTATCAAGTTTATTTAAGAATTAAAGTAGTGTCCAGGTATAACAAATTAATAGATATACATGTATGCCATTTTTCCTTGAGTCTAAGAAAGGAAGTTCATTTTATTTTGGATCAAATGTGGTTCTTTCTTAAATTGAAATTTTTGCTCGGACACTCCATCTAAATGTGTATTTAAACACCCACCAATAACACATGTTCTACCCTTCTTTGTGTACTGTGATAATCAGATGACAATACTTAGTTTGTAAAGCAACAGAGACTGCCTCTGCAGTTGGACACATTTGTGACGTCACACAGCTGATAACGGCGGAAACAGCCGAGCGTCAGGTTACTCTCAGTGAGGTTTGACATTTTTTAAAATTAATACCAGCTAAACCATAAATCCTACAAACTTTGTTTTTTCGGGACTGTGTTTTAAATGATCAGATGAGTATTTTAAAGAAATAAAAATTTTTGACTGGAGGTACCCTTTAACTCTCGTTTAAAAATATCAAATCTATAGAAGATTTTTAATAATTCACCTTTTGAAAAGGGGTCGCTGACATATGTTACGGGATGTCATCCTTTACCATTTTAAATTTGTTAATTCAATACTAGGTATAATTCTTTAAAAATAACGTTTGTTCAAATCTTGACGTACATTATTCAGAAAGAGGCTTTAATGGATTAAGGTATCTCACTACTCCTAGATTTATCCTTTTTAAGACACTACGTCACAAGATGGCGATTTACCTTAAATGTTTTGTAAAACTGTTTGTGTCAATCAATTTGGTTGTATATCGCCATAGCTCAGTGGTTAAAGTATCGGGCTTGTGAACCGCAGATCATGAGTTCGAATTCGTCTGGGGCTTTTGGTTATTGAATAAAATTTTTTAAAAATATAATTTTTCATCGAAAATTGCACATTTTTCCGCCTATTTGATTTATATACACTGTACTTCTTATCCATCATGCTATCTATCATAATCAAGTATTTTTCTGCTGATTTGAGAAACTATTTCAATGTGTAGTGAGCCACCTTAAGATTTAAAGATTATGATAGAAATAAATAAAATACAACTATTTAAAATATTCTTGAAAAGAGTATATATACAAATGCTAATGAGCATTTTTCCAGTTGAGTTGTGCCATAAGCTTATGGGTCCAATGTTACAAACAAATCTACTTAAGACAATTCTTCTTCAGCAAATACGGTAGATTATAAATCTAGGCTAGTCTTGCAGATTTTACATTATGACACTTGGCCTTGGAAGACAGAAAATGGCAACATTTAATATGGATGTGTTAAACTTTACAAAGAAAAATATTCCTTTTTTTTTTTAAAGCTAAAAACAGTTAAGATAAAAAAAGTGGAGACATGTATAAATAATGTATAAATAACTAAACTATGATATTAATTGACCAGTATTATCAAAACAAAAGGGTTTAAGAAAACCCTTTTAAACAAGCATTGTACCAATTTGAGCTGAAATTTCTTCAATCTTATTTTCCTATTTTTAATATTCAGAATCCATTACTAAGGTATCTGCCACACTGCTTAAGGAAACTGCAACCCAGATATCACCACCTTTTACCATACTTTTCCATATATCTCTGGATCAGCGCAAGGTCCCTCAGGACTGAAAGTCAGCACATATTACACTATTGTTTAAGAAAGGGGACTGGAAGTCAGCACATATTACACTATTGTTTAAGAAAGGGGGCTGGAAGTCAGCACATATTACACCATTGTTTAAGAAAGGGGACCAGTCAACTACAGATCCGTCTCCCTTACCTCCGTTTGCAGTAAAGTCATGGAACATATCTTCCACAGCCATGTGATTGGACACCTCGACAGAAATAATACACTGACGCATTCTCAGCATGGCTTCAGGAAACATCGTTCCTCTGAAACGCAGCTCATTCTATCCATCAATGACTTAGCCAGGAGTTTGGACATAGAGGAACAAGTGGACTGTTAGCTGCAGGTCTGTAGCTCCCGGTCTGAAAAAATTCGGATGGACGAGGTCGTCCATCGAATTTTTTCAGACCGGGAGCTACAGACCTGCAGCTAGTGTACTGTGTACTCTTGGACTTCTCTACGGCCTTCGACAAGGTCCCGCACCAATGACTTCTGTTTAAACTTAACCATTACGGCATTAGAAACAAAAAAAAACATGACTTTATCGTAAGTTTTCTACTTAATCGCACTCAGTGTGTTGTTCTTGATGGCCAGTCATCATCTGCTGCACCAGTTTCTTCCGGCGTCCCACTAACTGTCCTAGGCCCATTATTGTTCCTAGTCTTCAGAAACGACATGGCCTCTACAGAAAATCAACAAGCAGACATTTTGCAGATGACTGTCTCTTGTATCGAAGAATAAGGGCAAAGGACCAAGAAATGCTACAGAAAGACTTAAACCATTCACAGCAGTGGGAGGACCACTGGCAAATGAGGGTTTTAACCTGGACTAATGTGAGGTACTGCGGGTAACCAATAGAAGATCTCGACTACCAGCCAGTTTTTTTATCCATGGCCAAGTCCTCAACACCGTTGACTTTGCAAAGTACCTTGGAGTGACATTAGAGAAAAATCTTAGCTGGGATACACATGTAGATAATATCACAAAGAAAGCAAACTCCACCCTGGCTTTCCTCAGAAGACACATCAGTCGATGTCCAAAAACCATCACTACTGGCTCTAAAAAGAATATGATATTTACTGATGTTTTTGCTGTGTGTTCTGATAATTACTGATATTTACTGAGATTTACTGTTGGTACTGAGAATTGCTGATAATTACTGATAATATTTTCAAAGCCCAAAACATTGTCTTTTAATTATTAAAAAACACATAATTCATATTTAAAGTGTGTATTCAGTAATCGGTAGTTATGTGTTTAACTTAGAGTTTTATTTATCTATTTTTTTATTTGATAGCTTCTTTTGAACTTCGGAAGCACACAGATCACATGTTAGACAATGTTAGAAAGCCGGGCAGAAATTGATAACTAAAGGCATACTCCACAAGAACATTTAATTTCTAAATTTGGTAAACAATTTTTTTCAACAATTAAAAAAACCCATATTTCTTAATGATGATTTTTTTTTTCAAAATAGAGATTTGAAGATACCTGGTCAGGACTTCAAAATGTCTTTGAAGTTTTACTTCACAGAAAGATTAGCGAGGCAGTATTTGTGGATAGTATACATACTTTCAGCGGATCAGGAGGTGTGAATGTCGCAATCATCAACCACAGGCACCTGACGTCATATATTTTTTTCATAATAAAAAAAAATACTCCGCTTACCTAATAATTGACAAGGTACCCATCCCCGCCATCTTGGATTTTTTTTAAACTGTCACATCGCCGTGAATTTTCGCTTATAACTCAGCGGTAACATTTTTCTGCAATCATCTCCGCCGTCCGATCGGTCATTCAATATCTTAGCTTACTGCTGATTCAACCAAAACGGCCCATAACATCGTTTATAATTAAAAATATCTCCTCATTCTGCATCTACTGCTGCTGATTTGCGACAAAAAAGCTAAAGGGTGGACGGAAGTTGACATAAATCGCGTCATAATGTGGGTAATCCCTTCCAAATATAGAACTGATACGAATATTCAAAAGGCGTCAATTTTGAATTCGATCAACATTCGAGTTAAAATTAAGAAAAGGGATACTATAAATAATCAATTATAACTTTTGTTACACAAAGTTTATATAAACATGTTTATAAATGCATATATTTTGAAATATTGAAACAAACACACGTTGCAGGGAAATCTCATTTACATATTGGTGACAACTTCCGTCCACCCTTTAGACATTTATCGCACATCTAAGGCAGTAGATGCAGATCGAGTGGTTATTTTTATTAATGACAGGTGTAATGCACCGTTTTGGTTGAATTGGTTGTAAGCTTAGATGTTGAATGACCGATCGGGAGACGGAGAGGATTGCAAAATAATTTTACCGATGAGTTTCAAGCAAAACTTCCAGCTGATGTGCCAGTTTAAAAAAAATCCAAGATGGCGGGGATGGGTACCTTGTCATTTATTAGGTAAGCGGAGTATTTTTTATTATGAGAAAAATATATGACGTCAGGTGCCTGTGTCAACCTTGTAAATTGTCAGTCTGACACCTTGTGTAATTATATATAATTAAGACATTTCATAATATCCGTAAAGAGGTATCCATGATCTTGAGAATGTTTAATCAAAATGAAAAGTATTTTTTGACAACATGAATAACCTAATAATTTTCATATTCATCATTTTATATAGTTGCGTTTGATTCAAATAAAGTTGGATATATAATATTTATTATTCTCTCTCTCTCTCTCCTCTCTCTCTCTCTCGCTCGCATATATTATCTAGTCCTAGAATTTTAGTTTTCGAGTCACAATGGAATAATGGCATTAGCACGATTAAGTCCCATTACAGCATCACAACTGCCATTTTTAACACCGATTTGAATGTAAACGTTTGTTGGACTACACGGTTTATAATCTCTCTCTCTCTCTCTCATAGATTATCTACTAAAAGGTATTTTGAGGCGTCAAGGCAGAATGACATAAGCACGATAAAGTCCCATTACGGCATCACAACCGCCAGTTCCAACAGAGATTTAGTTGTAAACTTTTCTACAACTCTCTCTTTCTCTCTTTCTTTCTATCTCATTCGAGCATTTATAGCATTTTAATTATCTTATTTCTAAAAAACATTTAAAAGTAAAAAATTTATTCAAAAATTAAAGATTAAGAAAATGGCTTAATCTAAAACAACCTTTCTTTGATTTTAAACCTTAGATTTTTTGCTTAAATTAATTATACCGTTTAAATCAAATGTCATCGATAATTTTTTTTATCCATAATACATCCCACAATAGTACATTTATTTAGCTCGTCACATGGTTTTATACGGAGTTCCCTCTGCGCGATCAGCAATAAACTTCAACAAAAACGCCAGTCTATAAAAATTGGGTTTTTTCACGTTCTATCATAATGGTGTTTTGACCCGCTAACAAACACACACACACACTCTCTCTCTCTCTCTCTCGTACAAATACTTGATTCATGCATTAATATGTAGTATGCGGTAATATGACTAGCGGCTATATGTATATTCGGTTCTAATTTTAAAAAAAGGACACATAATTCAACTGATTTTCCTTGATGTATCAACGCTCATATAGTTAAAATCCACGCTAAAAAGCATGCAGAACATATTCTTGTGTATGTCTGGGATCAAGAAAACCCTCAGAACTAACAGACAACGCTCAGACTATACACACGACAGGGTGACCGCGGCAAGGTGTGAAAACTGGCCATCTGTGTATATATATGTCTTGTAGCCTCAGAATAAACAGATGTAAATGGCCTTGAAATATACTGTGAAACAAAAGTGTTTGATTTTATTTTAAAAACAAAATTAGTGATTATGGCCGGAATAAAAAACATCTTAAGTTTATGATTATTTAACATGGTCCAATACATGAAGTGATCGCTCAAAATTGGGAATCATTAGATGTATTTATCAATTACATAAAAAGATTCTTAAGCATGGATTGTTCTTGACATAACACTGTAGTATCGAGTTGATTCGCGCGCAGGGATGGGGAAAAAAGCCATTCTATAATTTCTACATGCATCTTATTTATGTGCTGAATTGTGTTAGTCAGCTAAAATAAAACTTGGAACAGGAACTAAAGTAAAAATATACATTAAAATAAATAAGCAGATAAGAAAAATAACCAAACCTAATTTTTCGTGGTTGTAAAAGAGAAGTTACTGTTGATAAAATCAATGAAAACATTGATCTTTCATTCTTTTTTTTCTACTAAGAAAATGCCACGTATTTGTTTTTTGTTAAATTGAAATTATATCTTAACAATTTGCATGTACGGTAATTTAATCTCTTGAAAATTCCCTGACTCTTAAAGAATATTCTCAGTAATTATCAGCAGTACTCAGTACCATCAGTAAATCTCAGTAAATATCAGTAATTATCAGAACTCACAACAAAAACATCAGTAAATATCAGAACCAACAGCAATTATCAGTAACAACAGTAACATTATCAGTAAATATCAGCAATTCTCAGCAATAACAGTACAATATCAGTAAATATCAGAAATTATCAGTAAAAATGGCACTTTCAGTACTTTTTATAGCCAGTAGTGGTTACTCCACACTAGTGAGACAAACTCTGGAGTACGCCTGGAGCGTTTGGAGCCCAGCATCTAAACATAACATCACCAAGCTTGAGGCAGTACAATGTAGAGCAGCAATATTTGCCACTGGGAGCTATCACCGCACCAGTAGTGCAACATCCATGCTACAACTTCAGTGGCAAACTCTAAAACAATGACTTGACACAGCACAAGTGGTTATGTTATACAGAATGGTATACCACCTAGTAGACATTCCAGCTGATCAACATCTACAGCGTACGCCACTGCAGACCAGATGCCACACTATGCGGTCCCTTATACCACACACATGGACTGCAGTCTACCACTCTTCATTCACGATAAGGCTTTGGAACCAGCTTCCTGGGGACAGTGGTGGCCAAGACAACGTACAGCTTAAAGACCCAGCTGCCCAGTTTTGTCGCTTGCTAAACTAAATCGTGTTTTTAACCTGTTTTTAGGGAGTTTTTAATGGCACTGTATAAAGATGTTCACCCCCTATAACCGGGAAGTAAGCGCAAATTACTTAAATGGTGTCAGCGCTTTAAAGGAAGAAGAGGGTGCCCCTACTGGTCAACCATGTGTGGAATAACAGGCCCGATACAGAGGTCACAATTCTTGGCAATGTAAACAAAGCTTGTGTTATGTTTTTGCTTACATACAAATTGCTGAATCAAAAAATACCATATTTAAACAAGAGGCCCAGGGGCCACATCGCTCACCTGAGCAACAATAGCCTTAACTCTGATCAAATTATCATAACAGTAACAAAATCAAAATATCTTGACAACTAAGTACGGTAGATCTTGCTAAAAAAATTTAAAATATCTGCCGATTTTTATCCACATATTTTTATTGTAAATACCAAGCCCCTTTTGTTGTATCTGTAAGAAGATTTTTCTCTATTCCTATATACCCCCCC
>WFKH01007768.1:60174446-60221946 GCA_016163765.1 Magallana hongkongensis | reverse complement strand
AGATTTGATTGGCCAATAAGCCGGGTGTAAATTTCCGTACACCCAAGTTGACCCAACTTGAGCCAGAGGTAAATAACGTGACATCACAATGCATTAAATGTGACATCACAATGCATTAAATGCATAAATAGTGTAATACACCCTTGATTGGACATGGGAAACAGATTTATTTCTTTACATAGGAAATAAATTTGTTATCTAGGTCCATTCAAGGGTGTATGGGGATTTACTCCGGGTTGTATTCCATACAACCTTCGGCCGTCGGGTGTATGGAAACCCCGGGGTAAATCCCCGTACACCCTTGATTGAACCTGGATAACTAATAACATACCGAGGTATAAAGCAAGACTTTTATTTTACAACATTTATCTCAGTTAAAAAAAAAATAAGAAAAGAAAATAGCACTTTGTTCTCGGTCACCTATGCACAGTAAGTACAGATTTGCAAAAGAAAAGTATCATTCTCTTTTCCCCCTTTCTTTTTCTCTCTCTCATTATGTGAGATGTACACAAGAAGGTATCTCTGACAAAGGCACGTCTCTGTATCAAGAGTGCTGCATAACAGATTTCCACAATTCACCTTGTATGATAGACATGGAAACATTTATATGTACATTGTACATCATTTCATCACCGATATGTTATAACTTATAAATAGAAGCATTTATAATGTGATGTCCTAGCATTGTAAATCCAGATTTGTTTCACATTCTCTGAAAATCAATATTGTCACTCCTTAAAATCCATGAACAACTTTAGTTTGTAAGAAGTGTCACTGGGTAAGTCCAAATTTCTGAAACAATAAAAAAAACCATATACAAAAACATTGAGTTGAGCAATTAGGCAGAAAAAAGCAATGGTTCATCATCACTGACTTTTACTTGCCTTAATTGTCTAAAACATCGAAGAAAACATGTTTTAAAAACATAAATAAATTTAAAGCCCATTTTAAATGAAAATTGTTTCAGTTGATTGCATACTTACAACAAATGAACACCAAACACGTTGATGATTCTGTAGATACAGGCCTTGAGTGAGCTGTGGAGCACGTACTTGAGGGGAAGGTCCAGAGAGCCCCGCCCCCCATTACGTCGCCCAGACGACACCAGCTTCAGGTGCTTCTCTACATTCTACAATCAGGTATATTGTACAGGTTATTACAGTCAGGTAGATTTTGTAATTACAGGTGAATTCTCTTTTGTTACATTGAGAAGTAGGCAATGCTTTTTGTATTGTCTTTAGTTTAAACCTGATAATGTTTAAACCATTTTTTGTTTGCTGAAAATGTGTTTTCTGTAGTTTACAGACAATTTTTTTTTTATTTTACATTTTCTTTAGTTAAGATGACATCTGTGTTGTCTTCAGTATACTGACAATCATTTGATTTGTTTTAATTTTTTAGTTTACTGACAATTATTTTTTCTGTAGTTTACTGACATTGTTTGTAGCATTTTCTTTACCGGTAGTTTATTTACAATGTTTTAAGCATTCTTACATTTACTAACAATGTTTTTAGACACTCACCTCTTGTAGCTTTATGACTGAAGTAAGGATTTGTGGCAAGGTCTTCTGAACTACTCCGTAGTTATCCTCCCTGAATGATGCTGCCACAAGATTGCACAGAGCTACAAGCAATAGTGGTCAGAGTAAACACACACACATTGTTCAGTACTTGTAGTACATCACCATTTCTACCATACAGTAATTTAGCTGTAGATAAACAATAAATAACCAGACACATCTTATGTTCACAAACCTTCCACTGCCCATATATCAAGTTGAGCAGAGGCAAATAGCTTTCTACTTTTGGCATCGGGAAACTCTGTAAGGAAATAACTTATCACAGGTTTTGTTTTCCAGAAAGATGACCCCTGCAATAAAATCAATGATCATGATATTTGTACAACTGAAGAGATCAATATGGAATGTGAAACTTGCATGTTTCCTGCTAATATTCACTTAAGTTTATGTCATATGTAAAATATCAAATGAATACTTGTTAAAGATCTTAGATATCAAGACTGAAGCTTATATCCACATGTATTTTTATAAAAAAGAACCTAGAACCTGGGTGAGAACCTAGTAAGTTGCAAGAACTTGTGTTCGAACCCTTTGTATATTACATTGTATATATAGAATAAAATATGTTCAAACCTATAAAACAAAAAACAAAAACAAAACATGAAACTCCTAACGTGGATATTATTTTGGCTATCAAAGACAAAGAAATAAAGTTCCTTACACATACATGTGATAAGTTGAAGACCACAAAACTGTACACAAAACTGGAATTGGGGTGAAAAAACTGTACACTACCCATCAAAAAACGGTACAAAAAACGGTACAAAATATCGCTTAAATTCTTTTGATAAAGCACCTTATTTCTAAACCAACAAATGTATATTGTTAAAAATGCCTCATTTTAAATGTTTTAATATAAAGTTTTCTATGCTTTAAAATTTCATATTGTGTTTTATAATCACAATTTTTTCACGAATCATATGAATTGAGCAAGTATAGATGATAGTTTGTTCACCAACTTTATATAGTACAACGTAAGAGTCAATGTCTCCAATTACCATCTTGTTCATGAATGTATTACTGATATATACACCAGCAATGTAAATAACAACAGCAAATGCAACCTTACATAAATTTCTGCACAAAAAAAATCCTTTATTTCAGCGTAAGCATGATAATAAACACGTTTATTCATCGTATACATTACGTTCAGAGAGCTGGTTCAGATTCATGTATATTTCTAAAGTTGGCTAAAAGTTTTTCGATCAAGTTACGAAATATTTTGAAACAGTTATAATTAAATACCCCTTTTAAAACAAAGCTACCTAAAAGAGCATTTTGATAAGGATGATTATCCCAATTGGCAGTTCACACCTTCACACGCGACGATTTGTGTACACTACAAGTATCGGTAGGTCATGTGTCAAACACAGGTGATGTTTTCCAGTGTCTCGTGAACGAGAATGAGAGGAAAATGGCAGCATTTAGCGAGAAATTCAAAAAACTGTACAAATTTTCATATTCCGTGAATTTTGGTGTCCCGCCGGTACACCGTGAATGGGGTCGATAAAACGGTACATTTGGCGTACCGCCGGTACATATCACTTGTATGCTTACATTTTTAGCTGGCTGGGAGGTTGTTGTGTCTTTTTTTACGCTGTCACCTCTGTATGTTAGTGTTGACCCTGAATTGAAAATAGAACAAAATTAAACTGCTTGAAATAAATTAGTTGTTTGTAATAAAACCCATCCCATCCAGGAGGAGTCAATGACTCTCATCTGCTTAGCACCACGGAAACCGGGGATAAGCACCGGCCTTATGTGCCTAATGGCACGTAGAAGGATTTAACTTGTAATAAAACGAAGTTTTTACAAGGCAGTCTTACCCTGATGGGACGCGGCTGATTTTTTGACGTCGTCGGTTGCCTGTCGTACGGAGGCTTGGGAAAACACCTGCCAGTTAGCGTCCTGGATCCGCCCACTCAAAGCAGTGATGGCCGACAGACAGGAAGTGGACAGCTTGCTCCAGTTGTGGGGATGTCCTCCTACAGAGTATAAACATATTTTTTTAACTTTATGGGTATTACTTTCCAATAGGTGCTTGAAGGCAAGACACCCACCACAACCAATCCCCGCTTCTGTCTTCAGGCACCAGTATCATTTTTCCTTTAAGTTATAAACATCACAGGGTGACTTGTAAATTATTTTATACATAATATAATTTGGCCCATATCATTTTACCCGAGTGTTTGTCTTACCTGGCTGACTGAGACTGAAGACTGTCCTTCTTCTCTCAGGTGAGTGTTTGGACAACAGACACAGGTCGAGGTAGCCCAGGTACTGTCATAATCAAAGCCACAGATTCAGAATATTCTCCACATACATGTACTTACAATACTAATTCTGTTTGTGATACAATAGAATTCTACACACCCTCACAACAGGGTTCTGGTCACACTGTAAAGCATCTATGAGACACTGATTCTTTCTGTCGTCCAACATGCTCTCAATGGGAAAACAAAATCGCTAAAACAGAGAAGAGTAACCAAGCTTAGAGATAAAGTTAAAAAAAACTTCCTGCAGGTAAAAAGTAATATGTATATCAAAAGCATTAAAATATTACAGCAAAAAAAAACATTAAAATGAAAAATCACAGAGTTTACAGTATGGAGTCATTCTTACCTCTGTAATGTAAACCTTGATCAGCAGTGTGGTCAAACTCCAGGAAATGTGTACCAACAGGCCACAGAGAACTGACTGCCATAACAGAGCCAGGTCTAGCAGGCCATAGACAGAGTCCACTGGTAATGTAGACCTATACAATATGACATTAAAATAACGATATAACAGAGAAAGATCTAGTAGCCTATAGACCGAGTCCACATGTAATGCAGACCTACCGATATACCCTAAAACCTTGAAAATAAGCTGCGGCTTATTTTAACTTTTGGTAAGAAAGTGGGGGCTTATTTTCAAATCCCAGCTTATTATCAATGCAAAAATCCCATAAACGATGAGATCATAATCACGGCTTATTATCAAAACAATATAAATTGTAATTGATTGATTGTGAACTATTTGGCTGTTCTAAAAATGGTATATCCAGGTACTCACCTGTAAGAGTAAAATGAAAAGTGGTAAAGTGTTTCTAATTCAATTTTATTTCATGTATTAGAATATTTATCCTCTCTGACCACTGTTCCTTGCATATAACAAGTTCTAGCCAGTGTATTCGCCATTTTTTAACCAGACACGTGTTGACTCGTCGGGTGGTCAATGTTTGTTTAACAATTTCCGGTGTCAGAAGCATGCACTGTCCTGTCGGACTTCATAGTTTATATGAGTATAGGAAGATAAGCAATAATTATGATTTGATTAAAAAATTCTTTACTTTATGTCCCGTTATGCCGTAATTGGTTTGCATACTGATTACTGATGGACACTTTAAAAATAGACCGATCATTTGTACGACTTGATAATGACGACAAATGACATATACAGACATTTTTTCACAATGTTTATTTTACAATAATCAAATAATTGGATTAATTATCTTAATTGGAATAATTATCCATTAAATAATTACCGTTGTTGTTTGTGTTGGTTTTGATTCGCAAACGTACGTTATTACTTTTAAACGAATTGAATACATTATGTACGCATGCATATCAATGACTTTTTAAAAATTTCGTCTTTTTGGGGATGCGTATAATGCATAGTAACAGTAAGGTTATTTTTCAGCATAATATATACAGTGCGTGCTACACATGAGACTTTACGGTAGTCTAAAATCTTTCCAGACTGGCATTGTCATGACTGGCTTAATTTCAAAACAGGCTTATTTTCGAGTAATTTTCAGTGCAAGAAATAGGTGGCTTATTTTCAAAATCGGCTTATTATTAAATCCGGCTAATTTTCAAGGTTTTAGGGTATGGTACATAATGAGACTCCAATAACAATATAACAGAAAATGGTCTAGCAGGCCACAAATGAGTCCACATTTAATGTACACAAAACAAAACTCAAATGACAATATATACAAAGAAAGGTCTATCAGGCCATAGACAGAGTCAAAAGCTAAAATAGACTTATATTTAAGGACTTTGGTTAACAAAAAAAATAATGAGCCAGTAACTGTTCCCATGTCTAGAACTCTGCTTTAAAACTAAAAGGGTGTTAATGTATGTCTCTTTAAAGTAGAGAAATTTAACATATGCACCAAGCAAAAGTCAAATTTGAGCCATTCATTAGCATTGGTAACATCTTGAGCAATGTTGAACAATTATCTTCCCTTACAACATATACAGAATAGAATTGTCAATTTTTTTACCTCCTTAGTCCCAAACTGTGAACTATCCACTCTGTTGGAATGTGACCTGAAAAAATAGACACTTGATTAATTAGTGACTAAAATTAAGTGTTTCTTTAAAAAAGATTGGTTATTGATTAAACAATGCTGTAAGAGCAAGTAAAGAATCCTTTTATGGACAGTAATTAAATTCAATTTACATGTACACTATTTTTATATACAGTTAACTATCAAAAATGAAGACCAAAGAATGTAATTTTCAAAAATGAAGATAATGTTATGGAAAATGGTAATATCCACAGCAGTGGAGAGAAATATCCAAGTTCCCTGCCTTACCAAAGAGCCAGTAGAGGGGGTAGAAGTAGGCGGTCTGCCACAGCACGCAGTGTAGCGAGGTCTGAAGGACTCCCAGAATTCCACTCCGCACTTGGAAGTACTTGGATTGCTATTAGGCAAACACAGAGTACACAAAAAAACAACTCTTGTAAATGATATTTTTATTCAGTTTTTTTTAATGTGCTGCTAAAGATAATTTTAAGTTGCTTTTTGGATACTGGGTTATCATTTAAAATGATAATTCCTTAGCACCTGGTACATATTTATTACAAGTAAATGTGTTTATATGAGATTTTAATCTAGGAATGCCAAATTGTCATTTGTCTATTCAGTATTGAATGGCTGTCAGATATCAAATGAAGTCTAAGACTACCATATTTTCATATGAAAAATGATCTGCTGCTTGTTTGATCCAATATCATAAACATCCTATTGGAAATTTTTGCATAATGATTTAATACAATATTGGGTTATTGCTCAACCATGGTAATTCCTTTCCACTGATCCTTTAAGTAGACAAACAAAACCTGAACCCAAGTTCTAATTACCTGTAATGAAGTAAACTGTAGGTAGTTGTTCTGTCTGAGGAAATGGAACAGGTAAAATACAACACCTGTATAACAGCCATAGGTAACAAGGAACAGGTGATGCTCATTCAGTACACAGAAATCTCTGAAATGAAAGTGTTAAAGGAAAACATATTTCTTTACAAACTCCCCCAAAAAAGTGAAAAACTTCAATCATCTTTACCTGAAGTCTACATGTACATTGTATTTTGTTAATTCTTGTTAATTGGACTTTGTGGCATGAAAAGAATGTAACTGCCAAACAATATTGAGGATCTGCCAAGGATCGACATTAACGGTTGTCTGATTGCCTGGGGCAAGTAAAATGTCATTTCGGGTAAGTGAAACTATAAACTTACTTGTCCAATCGGGAAAGTGAAAATTTTAATAGAAATATTTAATAAAAATAATTTGAAAACTTAAAAATATACTTCCACTATACAACTTTGCATACGGAAACTTGGAAAGGCCTCAGTGTTGATTTTAGACAATTATCAAATTTAATTCTACATGCCCTGCTAGTTCAAATAAATCATCTCATAATTATGTTACATTCTTTTGATAAAACTGTATATCATGATGTAGTTTCATCTTATTTGCTTATGCACAGAATTTATTAGATTGAATATATTTGTCATACGACTTATCTTGAACATGAAACATGTCGGTAGCAACGACTGCACTTCGAATGGCTTTGCGTGCAGTCTTTTCCATTAATAATTTGTTAGGGGAGAAGCATCCATCAGAAATTAAACAAGACTTGTTATTAAAAGTTAATAAGGTTAATATGCCAAAAATTCTGGTCCATCAATGTTTTATCCAGCAACTAAGCTTACGAAATAGAATGTATTTGGTCATCATATTAGTGAGTTACTCAAATAAAATTAACAAATGTGGTGTTGTCTTCTTACTTTATTGTAATTTTCGGGCTACCAATTTTTACATTCGGGCAAGTCAGAATTTAAGTGCACTTGCCCTAGGGGCAAGTGCATTGAAAAGTTAATGTCTATCCCTGTCTGCATTATCTGGTTGGGTCAGAAAATTAGAGAAAATGTTGACAATTATGTAGTTAGCCATATCCTCTCCCCACCCCTAAAATACACTGTATTTGTTTTGTGGACACTGTTGCATAAGGTTTAACACTACAGCACTAATCAATTTATTGACATACATGTATATCCCAAAGAAAATACCACATTTTTTCAAGTTCAAATAAATGCGAGTTAATCCCCTTCAGAACTAAGAAGATGGAAAGTGAGATAACTTTGGAATTTCAGCCGAAGACATTTTGGGAGCATAATAAGCAGTCTGGATTTACCTGTTGGTGCAGACGGTGAGGTCCTGATAGCGACCGTCCAGGATCCCCGTACACAGCAGGGAAGTCACCCCACTCAGGAGAGCACAGACCACCCCAAACACCAGCTTCTGGGGGGAGCACATGCTGGCAGTCAGCTGTAGAGGGTTGGAGTAGACCTCTGGCTCCACTGTAAACAGAGAAAACATCACATTTCATTGAGACGTGTAACCTAGAATCACTGTCAACAGAGAAAGCATCATACTTTTTTTGTACAATCATCCTGTTGCCATTTGATGGCTCCTAATTGGTAAAAAAAAATTATTTAATTTATTCAGATGTGTAATATAAGATCACACGGTGTCTTGTAACATCACATCCCCTAGAGATGTGTAATAGAGATGTGTAACATATCACTGAAGTGTAATAGCTCAGGCACCATTAAATTCTTATTTCTTTGATCCAGGTCTAACTTTTTCACTACATATTCCTTTTGTAGTGATACTAAGATCAAAAGTGAGCTGGTCCAAGTTTAAGTAGTGTTAAATCTAAAGCAACATAGCATGGCGCGGCACCATGCCCTCTTTTATTAGCGCCATGCCCTTTATACAAATGCCATGCCCTTATCAATAATGATTAAAAGTGATGCCTCATTTATTGGATTGCCCTAGCCTCTGTTTTGATTGCAAAGTCAGATTCAAACTCACTGGACTTCACGCACGAGTGACCTGAGACTATAGGTCACAATACAGGTAAACTGGCAAAGCCACAGCTGAGGGGTTATACACAGCTGTTCTACCGGTATATGAATGGGTGGTAATTACTGGTACAATAATTTGGTAAATAACAAGTGAATTATCTCCTTCAAATTAGTAATGGTACAGGCTTATCATAGAGACATCGTAAGGGTTAACTAGAGTTAACAGAAAAGAATACATTTTTTAGGCACATTTTGAACATTTTACACTGAAGTACCTAAAACTATGTTCAAACTATTGAAACAAATTAACAAAAACCTGGATGTTGTGTTTCCTATGTCATTATTAACTTTTTAAGCAATCGTCAAATTAACCAGAATTTTCTATGTTTCCAAAAGAAACATAACTCTTCTTGAAGAATGCAGAAAATTTTATCTATAATAAAAGATTGCTATGCAGATTTTTTTGCAAATTGATTTTTAAAAAGCTTAAAACAAGAGTTTATACATCCAAATTCCCATGGTAAAAAGGGTTTAATAATTCTGTCATTAGTTGGCCACATTATGTAATTCAATATTCGATGTATTATCTAATTTTGATAGTGTATAACATAAAACATATGTATTGCCATGATTAAAAATATTGTATCATTGACTCTGAGTCATGTGAATGCAAAAGCAAACCATTTATAGTTCAATAAGCTTGTTTTATTACAGATGTCAGGCTTGGATAGGATGCAAAATTTTCTTAAAAATAAGTCCCTATGATATAAGGTTTAATGATTTATAATATAACTGTAGCAAAAAGTGCCCCTTTGAACTAATGAAGGTTTTTTAATATTTACCGCAGAGAAAAGTGCCCTTTTCACCACCTTTTCACATGCCCTTTTCAAATCCTAGATTTAACACTATTAAAGGTCCTGAAGCCATAGAACTTAGATAGGCTTACTTCTGATTCCCATCTATCTTTTACGAAAAGAGAAGTATAGTAGATAAGTGAGATTGAGATCAAATGAGGGCTTTTCCTAAATTTATGGAATGCTGGAGAAAACGTACCCAGGAGAAAACGTACCCAGAAGAAAACGTACCCAATTTCTAGGGTACGTTTTCTCCAGGAGAAAACGTACCCAAGTACGTTTTCTCCAAGAGAAAACGTACCCTATGAAAATCATAAATAATATATTTAAAGTTTTCATAAATATTCATGGATAAAACAAAATAAAATATACCATAAACATTTGTATCATTTGTTGCTGATGTTTTTAAATACACAGTCACGTTCATAAATTTTTAAGACAATAATTGTGTTTAATTAGACAATAATTTGTTACATACACATACACGAACATCGCCTGAGCAGTTTAATTATTGGCAATTAATCCACCATTAACGAAACCATTAAATATTTAGTTTTTATTGCAATCTAATTTTGAGAACTAAATGATGAGTATCTCAAGAAGTCGATAGGGGGATCCTGCATAGAGATACTCAAATAGGTAAGGCAAACAGTAAATGGAAAACTTAGAAGAAGTAGACTGATAACACTTTATGACAGGTCATTAATACGTACTAAAATAAAAGTTGCTCCAATTATTATTAAAATATTATTTATCAAATGAATATATTTCTATATATTTATGCATTGAAATATGCATTAAAGTAGCTTTTGAAAATTATCTTATATGTCCAAACCCTTTAAGAATATAAAGTATTAAATTCATATATCTATAAAATTCATACATTTCTTTATATTTATTATGTAAAATAGTATTTAAAAGTATTAAAAACTATTAAGTAGTATATTTATGATTTTCATAGGGTACGTTTTCTCCTGGAGAATACGTACCCTAGAAATTGGGTACGTTTTCTCCTGGGTACATTTTCTCCTGGGTACGTTTTCTCCTGATACCAATTTATGGCCCCTGATCCTGGACCTTAATATGTCAAGAGCTGTACAATGAGTTATTGAGTTAACAACTTGATGTATTTTTACAGTTTGGTAACAAAATGATTTACTTACCGATGAATGTTGGGAGGGAGAAGCTCCCCCAGAGCCCTGTCAGAAAGATCACCACCCCACACATCAGGAGGTAGTATACAGAGAAGAGCAAGGAAAAGCTGCCTGAAAAATTAGAGATGATTTACCCGAAATATGTGTTAGTGTTGAGTGTGAATTATCCAGGATCTTGATTCGAGTGTTGTGATTACCTGAAATCCACTGAGAAGGATGAGACACATCAAGATGAGCTAATGTTACATAAACACTCAATATTATGGGGACCGTTATGACAGCCCAGGTTATTGCAGCTCCCGTTCTCCATCGATGTACCTGTTTATATTAAAATTAAATTACATTTTCCGATACATTCATTAAATACAATCAGTAATTTTATAAGCCTAGAGGCTGCCAATCAATCTTAGGATGAAACTTCTCGAGGCACTAACATGTGCATATTTTTTTAATCGGAAACACAATCCTTAACATCTAATATTGTTCTGGATTTATCATATATCATTGTTAAACTGATGTCATGAAAAATCATGCAGATCTATACTGGCGTGCAACCAGTTAACGCCAAGTACCATTTCTCACCAGTGCACTGTTACATCATTTTATCAACACATAAAATAATATACAAAAAATGACATAACAATGCACGGGCGAGAAATGGTACTCGGCGAGAACTGGTCGCCAGTAGACTATACTCAGTGTATACATTTTACATTTATGCAACCTTACCATTCACATAATTTACATCGGCAAGTACTATAATACATTCTTAAAGCCATAAAATGACATCTTAGATATGAACACTAATCATATATTTTGATATATTTTTTATCTTTCTTTTCCCACAGTAACCACCCATGAAAATCTCTTTTCATTAACTGTTCTATAAAATTTAAAACATTCAACTTCGGTGACATCAGAATTGAGTCATACTAACGAATCGGTGTAAATTTTTAGGCTTCCATTAAGCTACGTCTTACTTCTTTATTGTAAACATCGCCTATCGTTCCATCCATGCTTTCTGTTGGGATGATTTTGAAGATAGCGCCAGGCTATCAGTTAAGTCGTACTTAGTTGAGTCTTTATCAAATATAGCTTTGAATAGCTTAAGAAGTTCAGTTAGTTTTAAAAGTAAAAAAAAAACTTGTTTAATGGATGTTTTCAATTGATTTAAAAAACTGAACTTATCATCAAAGAAATAACTTCGTAGATTTGTGATATTACGAATCAGCTATTGTTCAAATGTACATGCACAGGCATTTCCGGAAGTAATTAAAATTCTAATCAAGACGAAAAATCTGTTGTAGATTCCTACTGTGAATTGATTGTTTTCAATAATTTTTTGACCTGAATACTCACTGAGTACTAGTCTGTTCATCATGACAGGCCACACGGCAGGCGACCCATTGGAATGCTACAGTGTAAGTTGTAAAATTATCTTTGCTGAAGGCAATTTAAACAGCTGACTGGAATAATCAAATACAAATACATATATTTTAATAATCAAAATATTTGTTTGGTGTTTTAATTTTGTATCCAATTATTTATTATTGTTTTGTGCCTAAGGGTAATAGTTGCGTGTTATAGACACTTCAAAGAAATCATATAAATTAGAAAACAGTTAAAATTTTGTCATGTGTTTCGTGTGACTGTTCTAAATGCTAATAAATTATTTTCTTTTGATATTGAAGATCCCATTGGTTCTTGAAAAGGAGCCTGAAGTTGATGGAATGGGCAATCCTGTCTCTGGGCCAGATGGCAAACAGAAATACAAGTGTGGATTCCGCATTGGTGGAGGTATTGATCAGGACAATACAAAGAGCCCACAGGGATACCCAGACAAGGTATCACGTTCATGATGTCACCATATTTATTGTACCCAGATGTGCTTTACATGCAGACATGAAAATGCAGTAATTCTTATTCATTAAAATAGGATTCCCATTCCCAAATAGAAAAAAAAACCATTACCTTTCCGCTCATATTTTTTTTCCTTCAAGATACACTACATCATTATCAAATTTTACAATTATTATTTATAAAAAATTTCAAGAAATAATGATAAGTTCAGATAAATAAGAGCTTGATATGCATTGTTTTAAACTGTATTTTTGTTGTTTCAGGGAGTATATGTGACATACATCCATGAGGGTGGTCCAGCTGAGAGATGTGGCTTGCAGATCCATGATAAAATTTTACAGGTAAGTCATTTAATTGGCCTCAGCAATGTTTGGTAGGTTGCCATACAACTGCAATTCTGTGTGTTTACTATTGACTCTTTACCTTTTGATAATCTTTAGTTTATTATTTACTGGAAGATATTTTAAAATCTAATTCCATCCAAAATGAGTTTAGTACATGTACTATTTTTTCAGTTAATAAAATTGTGTATTTTGTGTTGTATTAATAAATATTTCTAAATTAAGGGCTTTTGGATCATACAACACTTTGGTTTAAAAACCATCAGCCTACTAACTGAGCTTAAGAGTTAATCCACTAACTAGTATTATTAGAAACCCGACAGTACAAAGCCTATATTTATCTTTTTTTTATTTTGGCACATTAATGCATTGTGAAGTGTATAAAGAATTATTTTTAGCATATTAATGTGGGCACTATAAGGATGTGTATTTGAAATGTTTTTCATTACTTTGATTTAGGTGAATGGACATGATTTTACTGTAGTGACTCACAGGAAAGCAGTGGAATACATTCAACGAAAACCAACCTTAAACATGTTAGTTTACCGTAAAGGAGTACCAGCCATAGCAAAAAGCGAACCTCAGCCGCAGTTCCAGTCGTACAGTCAGGACAATTACGCCATGCAGTACCAACCCAACGCCAGACTGTCTTAGTGTAAGAGACAGCTACTGACATACTGCTGCCAGCATCTTGTCACCTCAAGCAGGGATTCAGACATTTAGTAGAAAGATCAAAACATCCCACAGAATGGTGTAGATCACAGCACATGTTGATTTTGATTGAAACTAGAGATTTTGTAGCATTCAAACAAATATTTATATTTAGATCCTCTATTTTACAATCACTAAGTTCTAACCATACCACTGATAAGATAAACTCAGTAGATGTAACAGAGTAGACATGCATATCATTTAGAGTGAATACCTGTGTTTTTGTATTGGTAGCTTGTTTTGTAGTCAGAAATTATCCTCCATCAAAGGCACACAGATTTGTTGGAATATTTGGTTGTAATTTTGATTTTTATACCACAAAATGAATTCATAACCCATACTAGACTGATCTTGCTACTTAAAGGTGTTGTGATTTTGTGTAATACAAATATGTGAAGTTTTTCTTTATTTTTTAGATGATTTTTACTGCGATAGTTAGGATTTATTTAGATGCAGGATATATTTTTGAAGAAGGGTTTACCCCTGTACTTGTTTTATTTGTGAGAATTTTAGAATGTTGTTGTGCAGATTTAGATGTGGTTGTTTTCATATTGTTGTTTAAATAGCATATTAATATTATAGCATTATATGGATTTTTTCTGATGAATCTTGTGAACTAGAAAGAGCTACATGGGTGTACAGAAAATCATTTGTGCATAAAATAGCTTTGTGATTCATTTTCATCTAGCTAAGATTAAAATGTCAGCAATTCCACTATTGAAACATTATAAGTGTACCTCAAATGTACAGATTTGGTGTGATTAGGGAAGGGCTTACATTTTTTAGAGTTTGATTTTCTATTACCATTTTTTAAAAACCAATGACACCGAGAATGAGTCTGTAAGCACTTTATCTCGGTGACTTTTTATTGTCAATGTAAATCTCTACAACGCAACACAGACTGTGATGAAACCAAACACTTGAAACAGGGAATTTCTGTTTTATTTATTTCTCCACTTATGTAAGGCCCAACAATTTAAAATTTCGTTTCTCAGGTCCAAAATTAAAAAAAATAATTATACCTGAGCAGACAGGTATTCCTTTTTTTACTTGCAAAGGAGAATAACTCAATTTTTATAGGTAAAATTAACATTTGAAGAATTGAGTTATTCCCCTTTCAGTATGACAATGAAATTCATCAATCTTGCCGTGCCTGAGAAACAAAACATTAATATTTTTGGCCTAAATGTGTAGGCGATTTATGTCTCATAGTGATGTCCACAGCAAGGTTGTATTAAGCAGTTATTTCTCTTGGTTTTGCTTTTTTGAATGATTGCATGTTGTAATTAGGGTTGTACGAATTATTCTCATTAAAGCAGTGTTAAGATGCAGAGATAGCTAGACAAACGTTGGATTCCGGTCTCATGGACACAAAGATCACCAGACTATGATCTGAACAACAATTTGATCAAGTTTTTGCTTTCAATCTATAACAAAAATTAGAACTGTAATGTTTAGAAATTTGCATGTTGAAATTTGATGAATGGACATTTGTAAGTATAGGTGATATTATATATGTTAAAATTGTATTCATGTAGTCTGTGACTTTTTTTTCACTGATTGGATCAATAATTTGTGTATACTGAGTACCTGCATCAACTGTTTACATTGAAGTGGGTGCAACTTTTCAAGCATTTATCCCCTGAAAGTAGCATTTTTTAAAAATTGTGTTGGCTTGAATATAATATACTGCTCAATTCATGATGGGTTGAACCCATGCTTCTCCCACATTTTTAACAGGAAACAGCATGGCAATAAGACCAGGAGAATAAGTGAATTCACCATCTTCAATTAATCCATCATTACTGAATCAGCTGATTATTGTCTCAAGATTGTGCACCATTAAGGGGAAGGGGGGGGGGACTGAAATGTTTGATTTATAGACTACCTGCTGAGATTAATGGAATTACAAGTATTCATACTTTTTTAATGTAGATAAAAGTAACCATAAAAAGAAGTGGTGGCAATTACTAGTTTCCTGGTACTCAGAGTATAGTTTTGAAGGAATTGAGTTAAAAATTTAAAAAGAAATTTTGCTTTAAAGGTACATGTATTTATGATATCATCAAACAGTGTAATTGTTATTTGATATATTGAACAAATCATTTGTTATTGAAGGAAAAAAACCCATGAGCTGCTCTTTTGGTAGTTTATTGTTGGCTTAGCTTTGAATTGTTGATAACCAAGTTATTTTGAAATTTTTATGAAATGGTAAACAAAAATCCATTTAATATGGACGAAGTGTTAATTATTTGTCTAATGCTGTAATTGTCCATATGTGTTGCTCACGTTTATCAAAGATAAACAAATAAAAGTCCTCTACTCAACAGTTTTCTTGTGTGAATTTGTTTGTCATTTAAACAATAAAATGCTTTCTCTACTGGCTCATACAGGTATAGAGGTAGCAGTGCAGAAACAAATATATAACTGGTGTCATACACATCTTGCCCCCACAAGTTCAGGGGGTAGCCATAGTTAAAACATAGGTAATCAAAGATGACAGAGCTCACCGAGACGAGGCATCACCTTTATGAGACCACGACCTTTCTTAAAGTATTGGAAATTGTAGTGTGGTTTGACACAATATCTTAAAATATCATATGATACAAAATTGTATCATGTGTAAATTTCATACTGTACTGAATGATACAATATAATATTGTGCTATATGATATATCATATGATGCAATATAATACTGAGTGTATAATATCATGATACAATGATATTGTATCATAAGATATGATATTGTCTCAAGAAATAATATTGGATTATATGATATTGTATCATGAAATATGAAATGATATTGTCTCATGTGTAATGATTCAATATTGTATCATATAATATGATATTGTATCCTATGATATTGTATCATATGTTACCATTTGTTAATATGATATTGTATTATATGATATTGAATCATGTTATTGTATCATGCAATATTATATATTGTATAATGTGTAATGACACATTATTGTATCATATAATATTGTATCATATGATATTGTATTATATGTATATTGTATCATGTTATGATATTGTATTATACAATATTGTATTATATGATATATTGTATTTTATGAAACAATAATGTACTATATCATTTGATACAAAATTGTTAAATGTAATATGATACAATATTGTATCATATGATATTGTATCACAAGATACAATATTTGATTCAACATTGTATCATATAATAAAATATAAGATTCAATAACATATGATACAATATCATATATTTATATATGATACAATATCATATCTTATAACATAACATTTTACATGTTATATCATATGATACATTAATATCATATGATACAATATTGTATCATATAATACTGTTTCATATCATACAGTACGATATCATATGAAATGATAAAATATCATATCATATGATTAAATTTCATTGGAATAGGAATCAATTTACACATTTATCAACAATCACATTTATCAGTCAAATTTGAGTGAGGTAGGACAAGGTTTTCTTAGCATCCTTGATAATGGAGATCAGGCTCTGTATCTGAAGCTTGCCTTGGGTTTCAAATTCAAAGTTACATGAACCATTAAAGTTAGTCAGGACAGCATTTTTTCCAACATTCAAACCTGCATTTAACTACTCAAAAAACATACACCTGCTGCAGCATCAAGATAATCAAGATCAAGCTCTGTGTCTGAAGCTACCTCTATTTACACTTCCATAGTTATATTAACTGTTTAAGTCTGACAAGGTATGATCAGAATTTACACCAATTTGTAACCAGCTCAAAGACCGCAACACAATTTGAGTTGTTCTTAAATCTTAAACCTGCCTAAGCATCTAGATAATTAAGATCACTCTTCGTATCTGAAGCTACCTCTTTGATTCATTTACATAGTTAAATCAACCATGCAAGTTTGAATAAGTAAGAACTATTATTTACATAAACATGTAACATGCTCCAAAAACCTTAACCTCCTCCAGCATCTGAAACCTATGGCTCAGATTCAGCATCCAAGCCTGTGGAGTGCATCAGTATCACAGGATGCATCATCTATATATCCAAATTTGGTAAAGATTGAACCAATAATAACTAATATTTGTCTATCAAAGGCACCTGCTCCAAAAACTTTAACAACATCCTGCATCCCACACCTATGGCTCAGATTCTGCATTCAAGCCTGTCAAGTGCATCTGAGTATCATAAGATGCACCATCCATGCAAGTTTGGTTAAATTTTGACCAGTAATAACTTAGATATAGTCATCAAAGGGCACCTGCTCCAAAAACTTTAACCTGCTCCAAAAACTTTAACCTCCTCCAGCATCCGAAACCTATGGCTCAGATTCAGCATCCAAGTCTTGTAAGTCCATAAGTAGGTCCAGATGACCATCTATGCAAGTTTGGTAAAGATAGGACAAGTAATAACTTAGGTACAGGACCTGCTCCAAAAACTTTAACCAGATCCGGACGCCGACGCCAGGGGTATAGCATAAGCTCCCCCCGACTTTGTCTCGGTGAGCTAAAAATTGTAAACTAGAATATTGGTAGATGGCAACTGAGAGTACCATCTCAAGAAAGTTCAGAAATCTATAATACCAATATATATATATGTTGTAAATGAAGAATGGACTCTTTTTCTTGTTTTTCAAAAATAAGACAATCCTAGTTCATTCAATAGCAAATGCCTGTATGCCTACTGTAAATTCCCAATTAAACGCGAGGAATTAATATCCGCGTAAAATCGCGAGAAGCCCATCTCGTGAATTTTAAAATCTCGCTTTTATTTTTCGGACATCTGTATACTATATGAAACTATGATAAAAAAAATTTCATTCGCCATTTAATGTTCATGCGATTTGATGGAAAACAGTTGAATCGCGGAATTAAGTGCTCGCGTAAAATAAGGAATCTACAGTATCTCAAGCTCCCAAATGGCATGAAGCCTTCACAAACAGTTTTTGTTCTTTCACTGTCTGTACATTTGCTAGTTACTGACAGTGCTGTAATCTGTACTATTATTACAGCTGTTTTTGAATAAACACAACAAAAACTAATACAATTTCCAGGACCATTTAATGAACAACAAATAACAGAATATAAGCTGACATCCAAATAAGGCACTTTAAACAAGAAACATTTTTATATGCATGCTACAATCTTTTGATTCCAAATTACAACAGTGTTTTGGCTTCACGAGACCCCTTTTTGGGCCTCCATAATGTGACCCCCTTGGGGCCCAGCAAGGGGTTCCTGCATGCAAACACAGACCCCGTTCCTAAAACTTTAAAGTGCTAGGTGCTTGGTCTTGTTTTATGCCTAATTGAAAAGCTTTTTTCCTCTCCACTTGTGACTTGAGTTCAACAATTTTATCCCTCTTTATCATCTCTTGCTATGTTGCATGCAGTTGCTGTTTGCATTCTGTTATAGCCTGAAAAGCAGACTTTTCTTTCCAAATAAAGACTTGGAAGTTGATTACGAAAAGCAAGAGAAGAAAGAAGGAGTCATTATAAAAACAAAATACTCTTCAATGTTTTCCTCAAGTCCAAGTAGTCTCCCTTTGATGTCAAAACCAACAATACAACAAATAGAATGTACTTGTAAAAATCTCCAAAGCTAGTCAATAAAAGCATTTACTTAAAAAAAAAAGCAAATTATACAAATAAACCAAAATTTAAAAAAATCAAATAACACAGTAACAAGTTGGAGTTGTTAACACCTGAAGCTGCGTCCTAGAAATTGTGTGGAATGTTCATAAGTAGCCACTAAGATAATATTGTACTCCTCTTAAATTTTATTCAACTCAACCACACCAGGTGGTTTGTAATACCATTCTAAATAATTGCTGAGGTCAAAAAATAAAAGTTTTTTTTTTTTTAATGGATCAAAATCACCGTGGTTGATGTCTACAAATAAATATACACAACTAGAAGCTGTTATATAGTTCAGAGCAGCACGCGTGCAGTATAATCCGTTATATACCGCCTGGTATATATGTCGCCAGTGAAGAATGGTCGTGCTCCAAAGGTGACTGGCCAATAAATGAATCTAGTAACCTAGCAACTCAAATCGTAAAACATGATGGGATATTCACAAACATGTGGGGGAAAAAATTCAAGACGCGTAGTTTAATTTGGAATGTTTTGGTTACACTTGCAATTACCAAAAAAAAAAAAATAATAATAAAAATTCAAACCAAAACAAAATCATAAACATATATGATGTAAAATAAAAAGGTTGCTCTAAGGTCTTCATTCAGTTTATACATGTATAAATTAGGGTTCCCAAAAATCAAGGCTTTGGCAAGGGGATTATAACACAAGCATAACTATGATTATTTAACATGCTATTTACATGGCTGACACCAAAACTGTCAGCCATTTTGATCTGGACGGATTGGCAATGTGCCAAAACAATGGATAGTGACTTGTTTCAGGATGTGAATGATTTCTTTGGCAGGGGACACAACTGGATGTTGAAAAGATGATCACAGCTATAAGATGATGATAACAAAATAAATATTCTATATATCATAAATAAGATGGGAGCACTGGGGCAGCCGACTCTGTGCGTGATATTTAAACAATCAAAAATAAATACCACATTTGATTGGCACATATTATGTTAATACAAAGAAATGAAGAAAGGTGATGTTGTGATAGAGAAAAAGTCAAAGAAGTCAATAACACACAGAAAAATGAAACCGTGTTAAAGCTAAAGATACTACACATGGAGTGAGTGTTTAAAATATATTTCTCTACTTTCTGAACTCCGATTATTTGTATAATTAAGTACAGCATTAAACATTTTGCCACAACAGTGTGATAATGGACAAAGGCTTAACATTTGGTTACACCTGTACTATAATGAGTACAGCTGTACTACAGAATGTAAGTAATACAATCTAATACTGAGTAATAAATAACCAGCATTAAGAACAAAGGGAGATAATACTGCTCAAAGGACGGATCACAGAAAAAATTCCAAAAAACTGCAGGACGGACTTAAAATAAGTGCAAAATTTTTAAAAAATCAACCTTGGTTCAATGAATCAAAAATACATGTGTATTTCTCTACCTATTGATATGACAACTAAAAGAAATGTTAGGTACTGCCTATATTTCTGTGTTACAAAACGGATGATAACTGTATGATGAGGATATATAGAGCGGTCAGTCCAGTGACTCTGATGATTTACAAGAGGAGGGTAACAAGTACAAAACATAGCACTTCTGTGGAAACCAGGAGGGTAGCACTTAACACGATAAGGAGTTATTGCCACAATACATAAGTTGCTAAAAACTACGCTTTGTGTAGTGTTAAAAATGTCGAATCTTGTGTAGTCTATGAAATTCACAGCGTATTTGTTACGTCAAACACACAGGGAAAATAAAAACTGTTGCTATTTTGCTGGATTGCGTAACATACAGTAAAACTATTATCACAGATGATGGGGACCAATATGCGTCACTAGGTAGTGCCGTCGGCATAAATGGCGGACAGGCGACTGTTGCAGCGGTCGATGGCTGTGTGTTGTAAGTACTGCTGGGTCTGCTGCTCCTCAGCAGCACATGGGAGGGACATGTTGAAGTCATCAGGGAGACCCTCGATACCTGGAATAAGTCAACAAAATCATTGCATTAACACCATTTCAATCAAATGCACAACTAATAACAGTGTTTGCTTGGATTTAAAGAATAAGTCATTTGGTATAACTGAGACATGAATATTAATCCTTGAGCCTACCTCCTCCAATTCGGTGCATATTGTCATAATTTGCGGGGTCGTACATGTTATTACGATACTGATACTGTCCATCTGAAACAGAAGATCAAAATCAGTAAATCAGGATTCATAGAGACAAAAATCAGGGATCTGTCAAAAATCTTTTAACAATTTAAAAATCTATAAAATTTAACCACCAGTACAAATCAATTTAGTGCTCTACCTTGTTCCTGAATATACTGTTGGTATGCATTGGGATACATTTGTTGATGCATTTGTGCCCGCATGACTGGGGGCATTCCTGTCCGCATGGGGATGAAGTGTCGACGTGAGGTATTGTAGTTCTGGGAGGAGGGAGGGGCTGGTGAAAACGTCCCAAATCTACAAAAACACAACCATTAATAATCAATCCAGGCAATTCAGAAATATTAATTAAAATACATGAAAAAATCTGTGGCATAATTAATTCAACCAATGCATTTTTATATATTGCTCTTCCTTATTAAAAGTACTTCATTCTAGAATACCAGAACTGTTATTAACTGGACATTTTGCACCCTGCTTACTCCTTAAAATTATGAAATGACCAAAAATATTGTCTTGTTTTTAATGAGCCTCTCTTAATCCGTGGTTACCTTTCTTCCTCCACGGCACTGAGTCCACCGGAGGTATTAAGTGGGCTGTTCTGTTGCTGCATCACTGGTCCAGGAGACTGATTGGCTGAGGTATTTCCGCTGTTGTAGTTAACCCCCACTGTAATAAAATTACTAATTTAGTACTTCAATTGGTGAAATTGTCATAACAACCATTATTTTTATTATCTAATTTTATTTTTTAAAAACATAGAATATTGTGAAAGACTTTGATTAATAACTTAATAACTTTTTCTATTACTTGAACAAAACATTATCAGTAATGGAGGAGTTTTCTTCAAATGAAAGCTACCAGTAATACCAAAACTATCACTTTTTAAAGGTAAGATCGCCAATATTTTTATTTGGACATTTTAAATTCCCTCAAAATTGAGATTTTTTGATTTTTCTGAGAAAACAGCAACCTTCCTTTAAATACTTCATGAATTTCCATTAGCTAACATTCTAATAAAAACAGAGAATGTTGAAGAAAGACCTTCAAAACAAGAGATTTTTTTCTCCTGGAAATGCATAAATAGCATGTGGTACATTAAAAGAAGCCCACGGATGTCAAAATTCCTGTCAGTGCCTGCCCGAATTATCAGAGGAAAATCTTTATATATGAGGATGTTAAAAAAATCTTAAAACCTAGACCTCAATTTTAAAAATCCCCTTATATTCTGTTTGAATCAAAATGAGATTATAAATTTAAAATGTAGATAGGTTTACATCAGCTTTTAAATCATCCGCGAATAAAAATAGTACAAAAATCTGTGTACTGGAAAAATCTTTATTGGAAAAATTTGTGTACCCTGGAGTTCATAGGTAGAATGGCCTTAGTCAACAGGTTTCCAATCTTGTGGGCATTCCTGAGACTGATAAAACTCTCCAAGTAAAATGTCAGAATTCAAAGTTAGAAATAGGCTCAAACTGCTTATAAAGATTGATCAGGATACAAGTTTACACAGAAAAACTTATTAATAACTTGTTCTTATTTTTATTACAGAACTATCTGAAGAGTCCTATCCTTTGTCAGGAATGAAAATAGTTCATAACAACGGAATCATATTTCATAGCTCAATCTGTTTACTTCATTATCATAAAAAGAAATCAAAATATGAAACAGCATAAAAATACGCCACGATGTGTTAATAATTGGTGTACTTAATTATCCGTTCGCAAAATTGTCTGATCGGTTACTGATCGCATTATTTTGGCATTTAAATAATCTGTATTTTATCCTAGTAAGAAATTAATGGTGCTTTATCAGAGATCTTTATCAGGGGAGTGGTTGGAACAGCCCCAGGGAGACAATACAAGGGAGGAAAGGCGAGTCCTGGCATGCCCAGTATAAGCTCTTTAACAAGCAAGTTGTTTACCATGTAGTGGGTAGTTTGCTTCGGCGACATTTAACCAATTTATTGTTTAATTTATGATTGACGTCACTTGGTGATTCAGGTATATTTCATGTGCTACACTTAAAAATACAGTTCTTTGTCAAACTGAGTATCAATAAGGAGAATGTAGTTTGTGATAAATAGCCCCGGCTTTAAATGAAAAAAATATCGTTCACAACGCTGAATTCTCCATATTACTTGCTATTCTGTGCTGTATTAATATTATCTGATGAAAGGACAGAATTCTTTGTAGGTTTTTACACAAGTTATAAGGCTTGAAAGTGTGAAAACATGAAATCCAATCAAAGAAGAAATTTAACCACACAAGTATGTCAAGCTTTTCGTCTTTGAAGCATTTTTTTTTTAAAGCCCTAATTAATCATAAGACCCTTCTTATGATAATATTGACTTAAACTGGACCGATTCTACTCAATGCTTATATCACAGCTAATCCCCTAAGTAAATCATAATACATGAGCGACCTTCAGGACCTAGGACACACACAATAGCAGTGTGGGACAGGCCTAGTTCTAACTTGTCCTCATTTTGAGTCCAGAAAACAAGCCAGACCCACCTACACTTCTAAAAACAACATTTTTTAACATCTTTCGATTTTATTAGGGTTGTGTTTTGATCAAATTATTAGTCATGTAAGCTGTTTAATGATTTAACTTCAGAACTATGACTCTGACTAGGGATTGATAGGGATATATAGAAAGGTTGACACAGTGTCCCACTGAGGTCAGGGGTCAATCTATATAGACAGATCAGGGGTCAATCTATATATGGACAGGTCAGGCAATCGAAAAGTAGGTTGCTGTTTTTTAAAGGGGATTTATGAATTCATTGGGCTCCTATCCCAAAAGAAATCTCATTGGTCAAATAGTGTCTACAGATTTCACAGTCTCCAGAGAAGTTTGACTGGTTAATTAGACTAGATTTGACGGTCTCCAAATGAATTTTTATTAATCAGTAAGTGACTTGATTTTAGTCTTTAAACAGTTAATTTGGTCAAAAAGTGACTAGATTTTAAGTCTCCAGAGGAGTTTGATTGGTCAATTAGAGACTAGAGTTCATTCATAAAAAAAGATAATTGGGTCACTGACTAGATTTCACAGTCTCCAGAGGAGTTTGATTGATCAATTAGTACTGTGGAATTAGAATTCGTGGTGGCTCAATTTTCGTGGTATTCATGGGTAGCCTTCCCCCACAAATTTACATCGTCGACAAAAACAAATTTCGAAAGAGTTAGTTTTCTTACTGAAACTGACAACTGACGCATCCACGGAATTACATCCCCATGAATAAGCAAAAAATCCACAATCCAGGAAAATTGCCCCCCCCCCCCCAAATTTAAATGATTCCACAGTAACTACATTTTCATTAATCATACCTAAGTACAGGTCTGTGGTGTTTGATTGGTCAATAAGTGACTATATTTCCATTAATCATACCTAAGTACAGGTCGGTGGTGTTTGATTGGTCAATAAGTGACTATATTTCCATTAATCATACCTAAGTAGAGGTCGGTGGTGTTTGATTGGTCATTAAGAGACTACATCTTCATTTATCTTACCTGAGTAGAGGTCGGTGGTGTTTGGTGAATAAGTGACTAGATTTCAAGTAATCTTACCTGAGTAGAGGTCGGTGGTGGGGCCTGTCACGAGGCCCCTCATGTCCACAGTCTCCGGGGGAGTTTGCTGCATCTGCTCCAGCTGCATCTGCTGGACTTGAAGACAGTCGTTCAACATTACGCCTCCCATGTCCGTTTCTTTCTTCAGCTGAAATTAAAATCATTTGTTAAACAGAGAGATAGTAAACACATCAACATATCAGTACAACTAACGCTTTTTCTTCTTTGGTGTACAAAGTCTCGTGCTGAAAAAAAATGCTGTTACTAACAGTTCTGGTTTATGGATTACATTTTTTTTGCCTAAAGAAAGCAAATGATAAATTTTCACTTTGGTACATCCCCACCCCCAAAATCTCAAGTCAAGCAAGTCCAACTATGACTTATGGTTCTAGGCCATTAGAATATCAAATCAATATTGACCAAACAGATGAGTACAAGATAAGACTAAATGCCCCCCCCCCCCCCACCTCTTTGCAATATAGGGTATTCATAAATACAGTTACCAACTCATGGATGAATCAGCTCTAGTTTGGTTTTATTTTAAAGGTCTGCTATTTGATCAGATAGGATTAGTATCTTAAGCTGTTATTAGTATATGGGCGCTAAATACATATTCAAGGGAAATAAACAGAATTATTTGGGTCTTGTACACTTTTAACCGAGCTGCAGATAAATCCCGTTCAGTTGGAGAAAACTCAAAGTTTAAAACCGACAGAAAAAATTGGTGATAAGTCAAACGTCTTGTTGACTTTACACTTGAGATAAGCATGATTTTGCATTTTTATGCAATGGTCTGATAATCTAGCACCATTAATAACCCAGTGACAGATAAATCTAATGACAAATGTGGAGAAAAAGCACCTACAACATCCGAACATTTAATTTCTTTGTTCATGCAGCAGAAGTGTGTTTTGGAGGAAAAAAAAACAGGTCAGCGGTAGAAAGTTTCGGATGGCAAACATTTGAGTGACCTTGAGCCCTGGCAGTTATAAACTGTGGCCTAGTTGCTAACAGGAACCGTAAAGAGTTTTAAAAGTTTGATTCGCTTCTCTTTTGTCCATTGCACTAGCTCACACCTAAATTAGGAGCAATATTCTAGTGTATTGGTATTTAAAATATCTTTTGTTGAGGAGAATACGGTAAACATACAGCTGGCTCGAGTTTTGAAATCTACAATGTCAACAGAGAAGGTTTGCCGTGGAGCACTCGATCCAATCTTACTTGGCCGTCCCTGCACTCAGTCGCTGATAGGGAATAAAAACCCCAATCACAAGCGTTTCATCTCCTGCCTAAGTCAACACTGTCAAACTATATTTATACAAAACAGTCATGTGCGATGACATTCCGAGCCATAGTTGTTCGATGTCATACACAAGTCCCGCAGGCTTTATACAGGAAATAGATTAAAAAACTAAAAGGAAGACTTTGTCAAATGTAAGGGACATGAGGCCTACACGACTTACGTTTTGGTGAATTTCGATAAATACTTTTAAATTACTTCAAAGAATTAGCTTCTTACTGGTTTGGAAATATGGTAATCGAATGAGATACTCATATCAGTAAAAAAAATATGAGATTTTAGGTTGAAGTCCACACCCTTACAAGATCAGAAGGAAGTTTTAATTGTTATTTTAAATTTACAAAGAGAGCAAAGGGGAAAAATTTTAAATGTCTTTTTCATAAGCAGAAAATTTTCAGTGAAAATTCAATAAGAGTAAAAAGAATTATTGATCAAAACTATTTAACCTGTTAACACTTGAGAGGGGATGGTGCAATAAAGAAAACATTGAAGGAACATTCTGCAACTTGAATTTCATATTTAACTTAATACTGACACACTAGGACTAAACAAATATAAATCTTATAAACAAAACATCAAAAATTAAAAACTTCAGCCCATACTAAAACAAGACAAGCTGTTTACATCAATCTTGATTCTATTATGCAAAACAGATAAATCTTTGAAAGAGGAGAGGTCAAAAACAAACAGCCAACAAAGTATCAAAATATGACACAATAATTTCACGGTATACAAGGTGTTAATTGCAGAAAAAACTGGAATAAGCAAAAACATGTCTACAATATGTAATAAACTTAAGTACCTATAATGATAAACCAGTATATCATTTACAGAACAGCAAATCAACTTCCACTAGATGAAATTCTTTCAGATGAAAATAAGGCATATTTGTCTGTCACACACGTGGATCAAAAACAAGTGAGCTCTCGATTCTTAACCTTGAAAATCATGCTGATTTCAGCAAAAGTGGTCACTTAGCAACTAAGTTATTCATTTCTTTCCTCCATTTCTAAATGACTCAATTTCAAAAGACAATCATGTTATTGAGGAAAATTACCTCTATCTAGTGAAGTATTATTTTTCTATTGACTTTGTAATTTTTTACTCACAATATATAATTACAATAACAAATCACTGATTAAAAGAGAGATTTTAACATGTAAAAGTCACACAAATTTATTTTGGGAGTTCACTGTTGAGGAAAATTATACAAAAATAAAGTTTTTGCATGTATTTAAATCAATTTCCAGTACATGATCTCCATTAAGACTTCTGAAGGCTAATAAGATTCTCACTCCATGTCACATTTCACAATTTTTACAATTTATTTGAGCACCCTCTGCATTAGATCTGTTGACCAGCATTGCATGGCTCTGGAAGTTTTCAAAGTTAAGGTTGAATAAAGTATGAGCTTACCTTTTTCTTCACCGACCCGTCCTTTTGATTGTGATTTTTGACATGCTTGCGTAGTGAGCTCGGATCCGTGTACCTCTTTGTACATCCGGCAACTTGACAAGCATAAGGTTTCTGCAACAAAAATATGTCTCATTGATTCTGAATCATAAACAGATGAATATACTCTATCATAAAAGAAGAAATAAAATCTTTTGTTGTCTTTTTACCATTTTCTGCGTGCATTATATAATATAAATTTGTTTATTTGTGCCATGATCCAATTTTGTTTATTATTCAAGATCACTTTTACATCACAAAAAATACAATACACAGAAATTATGTCCAGTATTGTAGGCTGTAAGAAACTAATGAATCACTAAAAATTATTTGTGCAAATAAAACAGGTTAGAAATTAACCCCATTTCACAAATTTCAGTATGCTGATTTCTACACTGACCGTATCAAGATGCGTGCGTTGATGCTTTGCCCGGTCTGATGAGTTGGAGAATGCCTTGGCACATCCTGCGTGTTGACAAATGTAAGGACGCTCACCCGTATGAGATCGGAGGTGGATTTTAAGATTCTCCAATCGTGAGAATGCTTTTGTACATCCTTCAAACTAAAATGAAATGAAAGATATACAATTTCCTGACAGTTCCTTTTTTTGGTGCTGAAACCAGCAGTGTTCTTTGGGGTGGTCACACTACAGCTTATAATTGTCACATATTCCTTGCAAAAATTCAATTTTTTTTTTTTCTCCAATAAAAATCAAGAAAATTCTGTGTACAAAAATTAAAGGTAGGAATTACAAAATGCAAATAGAAAGTGAAACCTGTTTTTAAAAACAAAAGAAATCACAGATTACTAAAACAGTATTTGTACAACTCGAAATAAGGTGAATCTACAAATTCAATTAATCCAACGTTTTGAACATCTATACACACAAAAAATCAGGTGAATCCAACTTACTGAACTATAGTCACATAACAAAATTGTTTAGAGAATTGTAGTCAATTTAAATTGTGAATTGTAAAATTTAGGTGAGATTTTGCTCTTTCCTGTAAAGAATATGCCTTGAGAGGAGGATATTTCACTTATTTATTTATATATAAAATGTAAATTGGGTTCTCCTAATGTTACAAGGTCTTGGTTTATTCCATCTGCTTTTACTACAGATATTTTGTAGCATCTTATTCTCCCCAGTTCAGAGTCTTAGTGGAATTCCTCTCCTCTCTTTCCAGATTCTTGGTAAACTTTAGTGTAATTATTTTGTTCAGATTTTTTGTCCCCCTCCCTTTAAAAACAACACAAAACAAGCCATCTCTTCCTCTCAGAGAAAAGAACTTTGGTAGTTTTTTGGTCCCCATGTCTACCGACACACTTGTTTGATATTTTTGTGACAATTCATTGAGGTCCATGCACTTTAGAAATAAAAGTGTGCTTGCCAGCAAATCTGACTGTGAGGAGGCATTGTTCAGTTAAAGTTCAAGCCCCTGCTATAAGAAGGTGGTATTGTTTTGCGTTAATCGGAATCCCTGCTACAAGCATGGTCCAGTGATTATCATTATACTAGTGTCAAGTTCCTCCTACCTATCTCTATTAATTGGAATCTAATTAAAGTGATAACAGAATATTTTTTGCCATGTATTCTAAAGATGGACATGTTCCTTAGTTTCTAGTCAACAACATCACTGATCCACATCAAATTTTTGAGTGGTATTCAAGTTTACATTTTATATACCCCTCAGTAAACATGCTATATGTGTACAATCTCTTGATTTGTTCCAAATATTTGATAATACACCAAGACAGCAACAAAACAGCAAATGTCTTATACTCAATAAAGTCTTCTATTGCTTGTTCAAAGTATAAATCTCTCAGCTACTTTACATAGGAACAACCTATTATCTTAAGAATCCATTATTTTAATTTCTTAGCTTATGGGAGAAATAGTCTGGAGAGGACAAAACAAACCAAATCAATCAATCAATCAGCTGGTCAGAAAGCTGTTCCTAACAGAGAGCAGTTCTGTGATATTGTGTGACTTATCCGCGGCCTCAGAGTTGGATAAACACATTGAGTATTGACAGAAAGAGTGCCGATATTGATTGTACCTCAAACTTCATACACAGCGGCCTGACAGAACACAGGAATGCAGTCTGCCAAATAAAGGCCGCATTGATCCCTGTGGAGATTACCCATAGACTAGCCTCTATCACCCTTCACAATCTACCCGCCATTCTCACCAGAACATTTTCTTTAACTCTTCCTTTCCCTACATATATATCAGTTAGTTAGATTCTCCAAACGAATTTTACTATCTGTATTTTGCACAATCATGCAGTGCTGATATTATTTCTCTTCCCAAACTAACTTTCAAGGACCCCCTGGCCTTGCATCTCTGAAAGTAAAACTGCATTGTTTGCAGTGTAGTGTCATAGCAGTTCAATGCAACTTTAGCACCATTTCCCCTGACCCAGAGTTTGCACAAAATGCACAACCCAGTTCCTGGCATTTTAAGGCCATGGCAGTTTTGACTGTCAGTATGTGTGTAAGTGAGTCATATACTTGTGTATTGGATTTTTGTACGCGCTTTCTTTTTTTTTTAAACCCATTCTTTCAAAAATAAACCCTTAGATTTATAAGTTCCAAGCTAATGACCAAGACTACAGGTCTGATTAAAATTGGTCACATTGTCGAAAGATCACAACAACTTCTGCAATCAGTGACAGTGGACTCGTGTCACCAATTACAGAGCGGAACAAACCGGGAGAAAATGAACAATACGGGAACAATCACGGCGTTGGACTGCAGTGAGCCGACTCGGATACCAACACAAGACAGTGGTATCAGGTTACAGGACACGCAGTGCTTATCCACAAACACAATACAAACACGTACAATAACAACTGTCAAAAATCACAACTCATTTCCAATTCTTCAACGTAATTAAAGTTTAAAAATAAGACCTGTCCTTTATCAGCGACTGACATTCCCTCTCCAATTACTTTTGCGATTTGCAATTCGAAACAAATAAAACCAATTCACTGCTAGTATTAAATATAGATAGAATTTAGAAAAGCAAATATCCAGATAGACATTGTTACCTCCAGCACTACGGGTCTTTATGAATTATTCCTGTCTTTTATCTTAAAACAACAAAACATGCAGTTCACTTCCCCCAAACCAAATGATGACTTGCAGTCACGTCGAACAATTTAATACCACAATTCTATAACTCGATAAATAAATTGCACCAAATCTGACACCCTGAACACAAGGCTACAAGCAACAATGGAACACAGCACAATAGAATGAAGAACACTCACCGTGCACTTGTTGGGTTTCTCTCCTGAGTGCACCCGCATATGGATGAGGAGTTTATATCTGGCGTTGAACGGTTTATATCTCCGCTGACAACCGGACCAGAAACACGTAAAATCCTCCCCCTTCCGCTGGTCAATATGGGCTTTTTCCAGGTGGCGAACTAAGTCCTCCTGTTCCTTAAACACCTGATTACAGTCTATCCACTTGCATATATTCTGTTTTTCTCCATTTTCATCCACTTCTCCATCCTCAGTTGGAGGAATGTTGTTGCCTAGGTAACTGTTTTCACTCATAAGAGGGTTATTATTGTTCATCATGTTTGCAGAATTTGTGTTGTGCTGAGCCAAAGGCTGAGGGGGAACCGTCATGCAAGAGGGTGGGGGCATGCTTGGCTGTGGGGGTGGAGGCATCATGCTGATGGGGGTTGGTTGCTGGCTGACTGCCTGATTGTATGTGGGAGGGGGATAGTTTGCAGAAGTAGTGGACCGAGGTCCGTGGTACATCTGCATATCCTGCATGGCACGCTGCTCCAGGAATGGAATTTCACTTTGTTGGACGACCACTTGGTTTTTGACGATATCCGGGAATATGTCCGACAGATTCTCATGGAGCCCCACCTCTGTCTCCCTCTTGTAGCCGGATCCAGAGCTCATGGGAGTTTGATTCATGCGGTTCTTGGAGGAGCCAGAGCCCGAGTAAGGGCTTCCAGTGCTGCACCTCTGCGTCCGGTGAGCGATGAGATGTCCAAAGTGTCCATGCTGTAACCCTGGCTGGGGGGAGGCGCTGGTGGAGGAACTCCTGGACCCATTAATGTAGGCCACCAGGGAGGTGGGGGAGGTCCTGATCAGTGAGTACAGGTCCATACCATCGGATCCAATGGGTGAGATGGACAGGGCCCGCTTTGTGCCGTGAATTCTGTGAGCCGAGTGGCGCGGACTTGTGTACTGGGATCCGGATGGAGAAGTCTCCATGTTCTGGAATGGAGACAGGGACACAGTGGCGGCACTGTTCATCCCCTGGGACAGGGAGTTCCTGTCTGCTTCACTCCCATGGACGGAACCATGAATGGAGGTTTGAATGTGGCCCAGCGGTTTGTACGGGTTCCATTCTTGCTTGGTGACCGGCAGGGGCTCCAGAAACACATGCTTGTCATTGTTTGTCCCATTGTGGTAAGGTGCTGTCCCAGGCTCCACTTTGGGGGTCATGTCCCCATTCCTGGGGGTGATAATGTCGGACACTTCACTAGGGGTGGGGGTGGCATTCTCCAGGCTCCTGTTTGGGATGTGGAGGTTAGAGTTCTGTGGCTGCTGCATGCAGGAGACGTTGTGACCCATGTTACTCCTGTCCTTCCTTTGATTGATTCCAAAACACATTGGTCCAAGTCCATTGAGATCTATAAAGAACACAAAGTTTATTAACACACATATCTTCCTTTTTACACAATTCTTGTACATATATATATACATAACTCAGCCTCCATATTCATGATCTACCATCCACAAAGTGTGCTGTTTATTATTAACCCTTTATTCCTATTTTTGTTTATTAACCCTTTATTCCTATTTTTGAAACTTTGTGACTTTGAAGGGTTAATTGTTCTGTATAATAACTTTGCAGTTGAAGGAAATTTGATAGTATACTTAACTGGTTTTTATTTTTGTATTGTTTTATTTAATTAAATATCTTACTTAGCAAGACATGACTTTGTTCTGATTAGTACCCGAGTGATACATGTACAAGTACTTCATCTACAAAACTTGTTGACATGGCTGTTCAGCTATGATTTGTTTGCATTAGTAGATTCTATAATGTTAAGTATGGAGTGTTGCTTTCTTTGATTTCCATCTAGCTGGGTTTTTTCCTTTTTGTTTTTGTTTTGGTTTTAAGAGCCTTGGAAGCTAAAATGAATTAAACCTTCTAAAAAAATATAAAGTTCTTTGGGACATAAAAATGAGAAATATGTTTTACTAACAAACATTAAACTATCGCAACATAGCATTTACATTTTAAATTAAACCCAATATTTATGATGTACGTGGAATTTGAATAAAAAAGTATCTTAGGTTGTGATTCATTCCAATGATTTTTATGTCTATTGGGATCACTAGCAGGGTATCAAAGGGTTCGCTCGGGGATTTAGAAATTTGCCCATTAAGGGAGGAGCCAAACTTCCTAACTCTCATCTTTATGGCAGCGGATAAAGGAGGACTGAAACTTCAATAGCTCTTGTAGCTGAAATGAGTCCAAACACTAGACAGAGGAGAATCTGGGAGAAATGCCAATTTTCTTAGCAGTACCACGGCCCGATATGGCAATTCCGTGGAAGCGTCGACGTCACACACCTGTTATGGCAAGTAATCATGTCTTTACATACGCAGCACATCCTGTTTATGCCCAACGTATTGAAAATATCAAAGAATATAAGGCCTCAATTCAACCTGCACACCGACTTTTGGAGTTTTAATTGAATTGGCCCACTTTACAGACAAAATCAGTGTGAATAAGAAACATGTTTACTAAATTACCCGAACAGGCCCAATATTGTTGGTCTGAAATTGAATTAAAAGGGATTTTTTCTTGTTGTAAATTGAAATAACCAGTGGGTCGGTTGTAAAGAGCACCTATCACCTAATGATTTATTAAACTCTTTTTTGTGACTGTTATCTACCTCTGTATAAAGGAGGAAAATAGCAGGTATATGGCACTTCAGGCAGGCAATATAGAGGCCTTCACATAAAATGGATATTTGCTTTTGGAAACTTTGGGGCCTTGTCATCTCAAGATAAGAACATGAATTACAGGGACCCAATACACAAAATTATTTCCAATACACACAATTGTTCCCAATACACACAACTGGTCCCAATACACAAAATTGTTTCCCATACACAAAATTATTCTCAATACACACATATTGTTCCCAATACACAAAATTGTCGCCAATCTATAAAGATGTTCCTAACTCAAAACATTGTTCTCTGTGTGTGATAAATTCCTCAGAGTTTATAGCTTAACAAATTTATACCATCTATCAAAGCTAATACATGTTTCTAGATGTTATTGATTATAGTTAACTTAATTCTAAAAACTTGTTCTTAACTATTCAAATAATGGCATGCAGTTTTCAATCAGGTATTATAACTTGTTCATAGAATGTTTTCACTGTAAATAGCAAAAATATTAATTGTGATGCACAAATGTCCTCAAATATGACTAAATTTAGTTCGTTCTGTTTTTTATCATTATAGATTTAAACAAGTTTCAAAAAAATCTACAAAATACCTAAAGAGATAGATCACTATAGATATCATGTTCAGTGTAAAAGTCAAATAAATAGAAGTAAGAAAAAACCACCCTACATTCCCTCATTACTGATCATTACCTCCCTTATATGTTACAATATGCAACAGTTTTTCGTTTGGTCAATGACTTATTTTTTTTTTTTTTTAAGTTCTGATTTTAGGAACTTTCTTTTTTCTGAAGAATTACTCTGATTCACTGAGGAAAATTTTGTTCATAGGCTAGCTTGTGGATTTACCATTTCTTAAAAAAATTTTAGATTGAACAAATATCCATTTTTATTTGAAATAAAATTCTAATCCTCCTTGAAAACTGATTAATCTACAAAACATTACAAAAGTTCTACCAAACTGTCAAGTGACACATGAATACAATGATTAGAAATCAATTTCATCTATACTGAGTTAGTCACTTACTACTGTACACAAAGTGTTAAACAGGTCTTTTCTATTTGTAAATTCATGAATAGCCATTTTAGAACTTATCATTTGCAATCAATTTCCACAACTGAGTAGTAATTTCATTGAATTTTCTTTACATAAAAAAACCCAACTGGTTTGCAAAGATAAGCATCTGTGAGAAAAGGTTGTTGCGTATCTAGATGATATCTATTACACCCTTATAAATACAAGGTTAACAAAAGTATCTAAGTCCAGCACTAAACCAAATTTGGGGTAAAGCAATTTTATTAAGAAGTAAACCCCCAAAATTTGAACAGTTTTGGTAATATTCTGATAAACTGTTGATGAAACCTTACCATTTTTGTTGTTTCCATAGCGATAGAAGTTGTTGACTTGATTGGGGTGAGGGATGCGTGGAGTAGTTTGAGAGCAAGGCTTGCCTTGCTGTACGATGCGTGGTGTTGTTGACAAAGCTGGGAGCTGGACTTTGTCTGTTTTACCGGGGACAGGCGTGTTACCGCTTGACCGCGGAACAGGGGTGTCTGCCTGAATCCTCAGTGTGGGTATACCTGCACCCTGCTGCATTTGTCTGCCGTTCTTTCCTCCAATGTTAGATTTTAGCCCGTTCATTGTTCTATAAAAAAACTTTTTGATTAATGTTTGATTTTTGCTTGTTCTTTGTGTACACTGTTAGTAATGGTTTGCATGTCTTGGTAAGTTAGGAGTAAATGAATCAACGCTTTGTTCTGGGCTGATTCAGGGGTTTAAAATAAGGGGGAGTCCATCAACCCACAAAAAAGGCACCTGCCCACTTCATTAAATGGAACCTGTACATATGATCTTAATCTTCAAAGAAAAGAACATGGGTATAATTGACCAAGTCATGAAGTCATAAATAAAATCATGATGTATTACTCATGCTTGTAAAGAGAGCTATATTTAAATTAAAAACCCTTAATATCTGCCTCAACAATGAAACATCAATGCATAGCATAGCATACACATGCATTAATATACATGAGCACACAAAATCTGCTGAAAGATGAACCACTACTTACATTCACTGTTATTTTTGGACGTATAATTGTCACATCAGCTGTGTCATTACATATTATCTACCTGTACAATTTCTATATATTCTGCTATTTCAATACATCCATTAGCATTATATTTATGAAGTTTTGCTAGGCTAGCTTTTTAATGTTTTCATCACAGACTCCATTTGAGAAATGTCAAAAAATAATCCATCAATAAATTTTAAAAATCCAATTCTGAGGTGTCCGAGATGTTAATACACAAATCCGTAAATCACGTATGTTTCACTGAAATTTACACAACTTTATTTCTCACATCAAAAATGTTCATGCTGAATACACAAATAATCCTGAGAAACACTTTTTCCAGCCAAGGAAAAAAAAAATAAAGCTGTACATTAATTCAAGGCAGTAAAAAACCAATAAATTTTCACGATAATAAATTACTTTCGATCTCCTAGAGCAATAAGAAAAGGGATCTATTGTTTCTTGCACAAAGTGTGTATTCGCACAAGAAGCACCTCGCATCGGTGATCAGGGTACCGTTAGCTCCGCCCACTTTTACGTCAGAAAAAACACAAATAACAAATGATAAAACTTAATAACAAAGCTTTCAATTACATTTTATTTTATTAATTTTCCTTTTTTCCAATATGCAAAAACTACAGTGTATTTACATAATTTAAATATAAACCACCAATACACTGCGATTGGAATAATACACATCTATGCCAGGACAGGTATACCCGTCCCCTGGTTATCGCTAAACGTCTAAAATTAACGATTTTCTACCTTAATTTTGAGTGATAGTCACCAAAACTTACCTATATCAGTTACAGTAAACAAGTTATCCACATTTCTGTGTAAATCATAGTAAATTTATCGTTCAAAACGGGAAAAACGCTCCACGGGACGAAAGTTGTCAAGTTTTAGGGTACAGTGTATAAAAATGGCGGATCCGCGGTTTCTAGATCCCCATGCAGGTAACAATTCACTTCCCTTGAACAATTTTAAATGTCACAAACTTTTATAATTCGGTGTTCGAAGTCCACACAAATTCTCTATTGTGTTAAATAGAGAGAAGTTCCGAGTGAATATCAAAATGAGATCTGGGTGTAGGTCTTGGAATTAATTTAAACACCTAATTAATTTACTTAAATACGGAATACCCCCAAACATAAAATAAATTTTAGCGGAAAAAGAATACACTTCAAAAATAAATTTATTTTTTTTAACTATCGACAAGTAAACTTGTTTGAAAATTTCATAATCAGAGCATTTAGAAATTTCTTTAATCTAATAAATATAATTTAATTAGCACCTGGCGCTAAATAATAAAATAGTAAATTTATATTAATCGATTCTATGTATGACGATTCTCGGAGATTAAGAATTACTGCATATAACTGGACCTTCAAAGGAAATGATATTCAATATTCTAATTTCAATTAAAATCGAAATCGCTCCCTCTATGCGAGACAACTCCAAAACAAAGACAGGGTTTGGAAGTTTTCGTCACTTGGAAGCATACTGGTCAGCATAAATCATCGTCTCTTTAATTCTCTCTTTTTTGCACATAACCTTAAAAAAAACAAAAAACAAACACAAACCGAGGTTTTCTCCAATCTTTTAAAATATCAATGAACAAACGCGTGTAATATATGATAGGAATGTGTGTTTTGCTTGTATTTGATCAGAGACTGAGGAGGTTTGGAATGCCCATGTTTTTCTTGTATTTGATCAGAGAAGGAGGAAGGAATGCCAGTGTTTTGCTTGTATTTGATTAGAGAAGGAGGAAGGAATACCCGATCAGAGAAGGTTTAGAATGCCCATGTTTTGCGTGTATTTGATAAGAGAAGAAGGTTTGAAATCATTGTTGTGTTTTGCGTGTAATTGATCAGAGAAGGAGGTTTAGAATGCCCATGTTTTGCTTGTATTTGATTAGAGAAGAAGGTTTGAAATGTTGTGTTTTGCGTCTATTTGACAAGAGAAGGTGGTATGGAATGCCAGTGTTTTGCGTGTTTTTGATCAGAGAAGGTGGTATGGAATGCAAGTGTTTTGCGTGTATATGATCAAAGAACGTGGTATGGAATGCCCGTGTTTTGCGTGTTTATCATCAGAGAATGTGGTATGGAATGCCCGTATTTTGCTGGGTTCGAAGTGTCACAAGAAATTATCTACCTATAAACAGAATTTTTCAAACGTCAAACGCTCGTGGCTTTTGACTATTTCATACGCTTTTATTTTCTGCGAAATGAAAAAAAAATTGCTTTCATTTTGTCATACAATGTAAAATTTTTAAAATTTCAAAGAAATTTATTTTCAAACAAATGCAAAAAATGTATCTTATTGTTGAAGTGAAAGGAAGGTGGTATGTTACAACGTACTTTAAAAAAAAAAAATCAGAATTTTTTTTTTCAAAGTTTGATGATATAGTCAATAATAACGCACTTTGGAAAAAAATGTACAGGACTCAATCATAATTCTTTATACTTTAAAACATGATGTATATTTTTTTGAACCAAGTTTAGCTCAATGGAATATTAAACTGCCAGAGAACCGCTGGAGTTTCAAGCTAAGTAAACCTGTTAAGAAGTTTCTCAATGAACAAGTTTTCTCATAAGCTTCATGAATAGAATAACAACTGAAGAATTGAATGAGATTTTTATTACTTGTAAAATAAATAGGACATGTACTGCATAGCTTACCCTACCCACCAAATGTCCTTCCAATTTTTTAATCTTTTTAATATGTGAATATGTGTGGAGTTTCATTGGGCTATGCCAGGAACAAAAGTAATTAATTTTATGAAAATAAATGTTTGATTTCTATTTCAAATGACTAATTTCATAAGCTAAATGAACAAACGTGATGACAAGGAATATACTCGGTGCATGTGTACATGTATTACATATGCCATATATCCTTTGAAATGGCATTGTAATATATTATGTACAACAAGGAGAGGACTCTCTAAGTTTTCGGAACTTGTGTCCAATCCTTTTGACATTATTAGTCAATAAAATATGTTCAACTCAAATCCTTTGAAAATCATTACAAGAAAATGCATGCCCTAAATACTCATATTTTTTAACTGACTGTAAATGCAACTCTTATATTTAGATTATTTATTTTGCTCGAATTTGAGGAGTGTTTTTTTTTTTAAGTGCGTTGACTTGGTTCCAATTTTAACGTATTGGGGAGAAAATATTCAAAGTGCGTAATTTTTTGCAAAGTGCGTTGCCACAGTAATAGAATGAAGGTTTATTATATAAGTTTTGACAAAGGGGGATGGAAATATAAAAAATAAAGAAATGATGATTCAGCTATCCCCTAAATAACTGAATATTATTATTATGTATATATTATATCTTTTATTATCATTATAGTGCAGAAAATAAGGTAAAAAAAACCACACACACACACACACAAAAAACGAAGTGCCTTTGTCAAGATCGTGCATTCGTTTTTAAACAATGAAATTGTATTTCATAAGAGATCATAAGAGATAATATAACAACAATCCATTAGATGAAAAAAAAATGGGTGTAGCATTCCACCTTAAAATTAATTTAATTTCACTCGTTTCTTATTCTAAATCTGTGTCTATTTTTTAAAGTGCGTGTAAAATAGATCTCAACAAAGGACTATTTATCCAGTTATAAAGTTATTAGAAGTATATCACTGGGTAACAATTGAATTTACTCCTGAAGGATGGATTCGTCTCATGGCTGTCAAAAGACCATACCAGTCCACTCTGCATTGGTTTCAAGTTAATAAATTTCCATAACATCAAGGTTAATTACACACACCCCCAATCCCAAACACCGGAGGAGTTACCCCCAACCCCCAATTTTTTACGCTTTTGGTGGTTAGGTGGCATGATTTACGCTATCTGAATAATTGTTTGTATTCTGTGTGTGTGGGTTTTTTTTTTTTTTTTTTTTGGGGGGGGGGGGGTATTTTTAAAAATCTAATTATATAATAAGAGCCTAAAAGTTGCGCATTTGGTATGAACTGTCACCTATAATGATCTTTTAACAACTCATAAAAGGATTTGGCACTAGAGTGTTTTAGTAATACATCTGTATTTTGAATTCCATATAAGCCAAACTTCTAAGTTCAAATGAGAAAGAACTCACAGAAAAATGATTGCATCCGGATTAATTTCATCACGCGTGTACATTTATTTGAACGAATATCATATAACAGAATATATATTGGTTAAATACATTGTATGTATGAATCATGCATTTTCCGTCATTTATATGATTTAATTCGGTGACTTTTTTCATTAGAGCTGTGAGGGTTTTCTCAAACTTTTTAATGGTAGTTAGAGCACTGCAATTGTTCTGTTAGCTTTGTTATAATGTGATAACTCCTATAATAAAATCTGATACCCTCTCAATTTTTATACAAGCAGCTCATGATACAAGGAAGACATTTTAATAAGAACACTTTTGTAAAGAGTTATTCTTCCGAGTCTAAGAATTTATACACGTACAGATGACATACTAATATTTACAGGTGTATGTACATGTATATAAAAAACATAGAATTTTTTGTTTAGACACAACAAATGGTTAGCGCCCGTTCTTTTGGCGCTTGTGTTTATTTGTTTTTGTTGACACAGTTTGGTTAATGACTCACTTGTATAGAGACGAAAGAACTCGGTCTTTCGTGGCATTTTGTGAAGGGAGTTCCCACGGCAACTTGGTATTCATCTCTGAAAGTAAAACAAACTGGAATGTAAAGCGAATAAATGTCGAAATGAGGAAATAAGACATTGTATACCGAGTTTTGCGTTGTGTTCTTTACGGAAGCGTATTAGTTTCACATTGTAAAATTTTTTTTCTTTAAAATTCCAACTTTAAAGTTGGAATTTCCAACTTTAATCTTGGAATTTCCAACTTGAAAGTTGATTTTTCCAACTTTAAAGTTGGAATTTCCAACTTTAATGTTGATTTTTCCAACTTTAATCTTGGAATTTCCAACTTTAAAGTTGATTTTTCCATCTTTAATCTTGGAAATTCCAACTTTTTTGTTTGAATTTATTTCTTTTTAATATAACAGTATACATTATATGACAGGCAAACTGGGCATAAACTTATTGTTGTATTAGCTGAACTAGAAGTTTTCATATAAATATATAAGATTAAAACGTTTTAATGCATTCAGTATCAAATATCAAATATCGAAATAATTTTGAATCAAATACATGAATATAAATATAACAGTAAAAATTATATTACAAGCACTCTGTGCATAAACTTATAGTTATATATGTCTGAACTAGAAGTTTTCATATAAATATATAACATTAAAACTTTTAAATGTACACAGTATCAGATATCAAATATCGAAATAATTTTGAATCAAATAAATGTTATCTTAATATGTAAAACAAGAGGGTGTCGTTAATTAAATGCAGGATTAAAAAGAAGCACACTAAGAGAAAATTAAGATCAAAACAAAGCCTTGGAATTTGTATCTACATGGCGTAAATAAAGATAACTTATTAAAAGAAATTCGTCTGAAATTATAAAAACTTATCGTAATAACAACAGAAGACTAAAGTTGGAAAAATCAACTTTAAAGTTGGAAAAATCAACTTTAAAGTTGGAAATTCCAAGATTAAAGTTGGAAATTCCAACTTTTAATGTTGGAATTTTAAAGAAAAAAACTTCAACAATGTGGCACTAATACGCTTCCTTAGTTCTTTTTTTTCATTTCATTAAAAATTTTGCAGTTTCCCGTAAAATCATAAGGCTTGCGGGCCACATCGCTCATCTAAGCACCAATTGAAAACCGTAACATCAGCTATTATAATCACATGCTAATCACAGACATTGTTTCTATCATCTTTTTTACATTTCAACGATAAAATACTTCCTAATCTAAATTGTTCGAATAAAACGTCTGAACTGAAAGTTCAAGTGAGCTTTTTTGATCATTTTCGTCCAGCATCCATGTGTTAACTTTTTATTTTCAAGTTCTTCTCCAGAACCGCTGGGCAAGTTTTAACCAAACTTGGCACAAAGCATCATTGGATGAAGAGCTTTCAAGTTTGTTTAAATAAAAGACCCTTTCAAAGGGAAGATAATTTGGAAAGAATGAAAAAAAGGGTGAGTGCTTTAAAAATCTTCTTTTGAAGAACCAAAAAGCCAGTTTATCAATTAGTTTTTATGGTGGCATATTTCTGCCCCCTACATGCAAGATAAATTATGTCAACATGCAAGAAAATTATGTTAACATGCAAGATAATTATGTCGACATGCAAGATAATTATGTTGACATGCAAGTTACAAATCCTTTTAGAGAAGTTGATTTTTATATGGGTAAAATGACTTACTGATGCCTTACTCTGACATCATAGATGCAAGATGCAACATAATTATGACAACATGCGAGTTAATTATGTCGACATGCGACTTATTTATGTTGACATGCGACTTATTTATGTCAACATGCAAGTTAATTATGTTAACATGCAAGATATTTATGTCAACATGCAAGTTATCTCGCATGTTGTTTTAAATAAGTCGCATGTCAACATAATTATCTCGCATGTTGACATAAATATCTTGCATGTTAACATAATTAACTCGCATGTTGACATAAATAAGTCGGATGTCAACATAATTATCTCGCATGTTGACATGAATTTCTTGCATGTTAACATAATTAACTCGCATGTTAACATAAATAAGTCGCATGTCAACATAATTATTTCGCATGTTGACATAAATTTCTTGCATGTTAACATAAATAACTTGCATGTTCACATAAATAAGTGGAATATGATGTCAGATACGGGCGTAAGTAAGTGATTTTATCCATATAAAAATCAGGTTGTCTTTAAAGATTTGTAACTTGCATGTACACATAATTATCTTGCACGTTGACAAAATTTTCTTGCATGCTGACATAATTTATCTTGCATGTAGGGGGCAGAAATATGCCACCATAAGTTTTTGATTTTTGTTTGATTTTTTTTTTGGGGGGGGGGGGGGGGGGGGGGCATAGAAAATCCTTTAGGAGTAAATAAGGTATACTAGAAATAAATAGGAAAGTAACGTGGAAGCAAGCTACATGAGTAGCATAAACAATTTTAATTTGGTATCATATCTAAATCTTTGTGAAACCGATATAAAAGAAATGAAGATACTAGTAATTCATATTTATACGATACTGTTAACGTACATGTATTACATTTGGTTACGTATTCTATAGAGCGGGTTTTGCGGAACATACATCGCTAAATCAAATATGTCGCCAAATATCCTGCCTAATCATATAGAAATACTTGTATGTAGCTACATACAAAAATGCTGTATATCAAATGTGCGTAATGAAATTTCCGTTAAGTATAAAATATAATACGTTTACATGAACAATTGATTTGAAGCAAAATGTTTATACTATGCCCCGCTGTGGATCAAGAGGGGACACAAAGATAATACATGTACACAGATAATTAGAAATCAAGCATGTGAAATGATCGTCTCCATATTCTTATCTCTATCGATCATTGGACCCATTTTCTTCCCCCAGGTACCATAAAACGAAGACTTAAACTTCTTTATACAATGCACTAATATGTTTCTAAATTCATTATACAAATATCAACCAGTTCTTAATCGGACGTTTTTAAAGGATTTTTTGTAGAATATCTATGTTTAAATTTTGAACCTCACAGTAACACACGCTAGCTCCAGAAAGCAAAGTCTGAACAAAGAGATATAGGGCACTTACTAGGCCTATCCAATATAGCGCTTTTGCAAACATCAGCCTTTTTCAATATTATACAACATTCGGTTAAAATACATCTTACACAATTATCTGGACTAAAGAGTCCTAATTATCTCAAACGACATCGATGAAATTGAATAGCATATGGAAAATTTATGAGTTTGTATGCGTGGCCCGCACATGCTTTTTTTTTTTTTTTTTGAGGTCGCTAGATCGATTCCCCCAATTTGTTTCTTTTCACTTAAAGCATGATAAATAGAAAGTTTAAATTACATTTATTTAATCCAATTTTTTAAAATTAAAAACAAGATATCTTCTTCAACCTTGTAACAAGTATTAACACTAATCGTTGCAATGCATTTTCTGGACGTAATCACGTCTCAGAATATCATCCGAGTTCTATATATGGGTTTCCTGAATTTATAAAAAAAAAAAAAAAAAAATTTAAAAAAATTAGCGGTTATAGGAAGATATGCGGTACCTATGTTTAGGACATGGTACCTGTATGTGTATTTTTAGAAAAAGTTACTTCACGTTCAAACATAGGTGTAGGCGAAATGACGGGAAAAAGCGCTCTACCTCTTTTGAATCCAGAAGATTGAGAAATAACTCGATCATATTAGAAACCATAAAAAACCCAAATGGCCTCCCTAGGACTCCCAAACATTACAATTTGACTTAAAATGAAAAGTCTGTGTCACAGCTTATTTTTATATTGATTTAACTATGTTCTATATATATAGCCTCCATTTTCTTTTGAAATGATTCTTTTCTCTATGTCTATGCAATATTGTAAGTCTTACCCACTCTCTCACTAAAACTCACTGCTCAGGTGTGCTAAAAATTAAAATCTAAAAAAAACTTGTTCTTTATTATAAAATTATTACTAGTATATCTTTTAACCCCCTACCCCCTCAATTGATATGTGTTGGTGAATAAGCCCATACTTCTGAATGAGCATAGTTCTTAGGTCCAAAACATGAATGAATCATTGCTTTAGACGAATCATTTTAAAAGAAAAATGAATGAGTCAAATTCTTCGCTCAAAACATGAAAGCCCCTCAGGTTCTGTAGCGCAGAAATATGAAGACAACATTTCTACACACAAAATTTTACCTGATACTTCAAACTCATGAATACAATTAAACAGGAATGGAAATATTTGCAGATCGGAGAATCTTACCTGGAAAATTTCTGAAACCAAAGATGTCGATTCCCAATATACCACTGCCACGTTATCCATCAAGCAGTGCGTTCATATACATAATATAATTAACACAATTGCCTTGCCTTTAACATTTTGTATTTCATGATTTTCACAGTTTGCAATGATATTTCAAAAATCAATGGAAATTACTTACCTGAGTTTTAACTAATTTTGCTTTAAAAAAGTAAGACATATGACATCCTAGGTTAAATTTAACTTAATTCTGGCAAAAAATTATCAAATCAACAACTATTATCTCCCCTTCATTAAAAGCCTATTGGAACTCCTGTTTCTCTTTACTCCAAGAGAATGTACAAGTGCTTACATGCAAGTTGTACATAAAGAAACAGAAAAGCACATTCAAATCTAGTAGACTTCATCTTAGCTTCCTTTTCATTGAATTATAACACAAAAACCTTACCTAACACTTCAAAACATGTCTCAGGAGGGTTTGTTCTTGTATTGGTGAAAACAGTAGCTGGTTAATAAAAAGAAAAACTGGAAAACAATTGATAATTTTTATCGAATGAGAGAGTTAATCTGAAATTTGATTTGGTGTACTGAAGCTCATTGGTTCTAAGATGTGCAAACTGACAGTAATAATTATTATAGTCATGATTAAAATATATATACACAAATCACACAGGAGAATTGTCAATGGAATCAAAATCACATTCATATAATAGTATTATATATAATAACTTGGAGCTCACTGTACCACATGTTTTAAAATTTTTGATGCCGAAATCAAATTTAGAGCAACATAAACTCAGGTTGGGACTGTGAAGGCTGGCTTATCAAACTGATAAATGTTCATTTACTACCAAAAAAGAGAGGGAGAGAGAGAGAGAGAGAGACAGAGAGACAGAGAGAGACACAGAGAGAGAAAACAGAGTGAGAGAAAGAGAGACTTAAAAATAGGGTGATGGAACTGTTCGATTTCAGTGTACAGAAAATCGTACAAAAATCATATAAAACATGTGACCATACCTTAATATTGCTTGGTCATAGATTGAAGTTTTTTTTTTATGTTTCATACATTTAACATAACAATTTATTGATGAAGGTAAAATTAGCCTCATATTTTAAGGTTTGGTCTAAAACCTCAGTTTCCACACCCAGACAGATTGGCGACAGACAGTGGGTACCGGTAAGAAGAATCCACTATTTGCAAGAATAAACAGCCATTAACAAGTTCCCATGACTAATACATATATACATTGGCACCAGTATAGAACTAATATGCAGGTGCCCTTTAATTACATGTGCTGTCTGCAATAACAAACAAACTCCTACAATTCTCTCTATTGTAAGGGACCCTTTCACACAGAGTTTATCAAATCCCCGAGACACTCCCTTTTTACCTGTCATACCGTTTAATTGATTCCATTAGGCTGCTTTACAATAAAAGTTATTCTAAATTCAAAACATTATAGAGCAAATGCTAGTTCAATATTGAACCAAAATTTTTAAATAGGTCATTTAAAATAGGTTGTTTTTTATTTCTGCATTATGTGGACTTTTCATGGCATTCACTTCCTCAATGTCACACAGAATTGGAAACTACATTATCAAACTGATGTAATATTCTTTAGTATAAAGTACAATTGTTTTGAACCTCCTACAAGTGGAAGTTGTTTGTAATTTTCTCCCTCTCTGCCACTTCAAATACATCTTATTGGTGAATGTAAAACACAGAAGTAAATGTGCAGTTTTACTCTGTCAATGAGAAATCCACCACATGTCAATTGATTTGTGACATTAAAGAAAACAAAAGGCCCATGGGCCACATTGCTCTGAATAACAATAGCCATAACTGATCAAATCAGCTTTATGGACTCAAAATACAAAATATCTAGACAATTTAGTAGAGTAGATCTTGTTTAAATGATTTTCAAACTTATCTCCACATGTTCCTTTGTTACACATTGAGCCCCTTTTGTTGTTTCAGTTTTTGAGAAGATGTTCAAAGATTTTTCTCTATTTTTACAAATGTAAAAATTCCATTCCCATTGCAGCCCCACCCTACTCCAATGGATTAAGATTTGAACAAACTTGAATCGACACTTCCTGGAGATGCTTCCACAGAAGTTTTATTTTTTTTTTTGGCCTAATGATTTTTTAAAAGAAGATTTTAAAAGATTTTATTCTAATATTTCAAATGTAAAAATTCAACCCCCTTTCATCTCAGGTGAGCTAAAGCTAAAAAATTATAGTTAATCCGACACATACTTTAACAATACATAGCCATACCAGACTCACAGATGTACCTGTCTTTTAACTCAATTCATGTTTATATTCTTATTTATTTTGAGCAAAAATGTAAAAATAGTTAATACAGTTATTCTCCTGATCAAGAAACTATAAATAAATGCACTAGATCTTACACAAAAATAACACTGACAGGATCAATTGCAGCATGTCATATACAGGTGTAGTTTATAAATATCAATTTATATAAAAAAAAACTTAAAACACAAAAAACACAAACATACAGCTGCAATAAAAATGATTTATAACAGAAAATACCGGTAAAATCGATTGATCACAAGTCTTAATGATAAATGAACCATACCATTACTGAGGTAAGGTGGTAATATATACTGATATTTTGTACTAATCCACACCAAGTTGGTCCTGAGATCAGTAAAAAGTAGTCATTTCATGGGCAATTTAGTCACTATCTCACATAAAGAACAGACCCCTCTGTACAGTGGCTCAGTTCAATCAACCACAGAAAGAACAGACATCTCTGTACAGTGGCACAGTACAAT
>WFKH01007768.1:60164077-60174436 GCA_016163765.1 Magallana hongkongensis | reverse complement strand
CATCTCTGTACAGTGGCACAGTACAATCAACCACAGAAAGAACAGACCCCTCTGTACAGTGGCTCAGTACAATCAACCACAGAAAGAACAGACCCCTCTGTACAGTGGCACAGTACAATCAACCACAGAAAGAACAGACCCCTCTGTACAGTGACTCAGTACAATCAACCACAGAAAGAACAGACCCCTCTGTACAGTGGCTCAGTACAATCAACCACAGAAAGAACAGAGATCTCTGTACAGTGACTCAGTACAATCAACCACAGAAAGAACAGACCCCTCTGTACAGTGGCTCAGTACAATCAACCACAGAAAGAACAGACCCTTCTGTACAGTGGCACAGTACAATCAATCACAGAAAGAACAGACCCCTCTGTACAGTGACTCAGTACAATCAACCACAGAAAGAACAGACCCCTCTGTACAGTGACTCAGTACAATCAACCACAGAAAGAACAGACCCCTCTGTACAGTGGCACAGTACAATCAACCACAGAAAGAACAGACCCCTCTGTACAGTGACTCAGTACAATCAACCACAGAAAGAACAGACCCCTCTGTACAGTGGCTCAGTACAATCAACCACAGAAAGAACAGAGATCTCTGTACAGTGGCACAGTACAATCAACCACAGAAAGAACAGACCCCTCTGTACAGCGGCTCAGTACAATCAACCACAGAAAGAACAGACCCCTCTGTACAGTGGCACAGTACAATCAACCACAGAAAGAACAGACATCTCTGTACAGCGGCTCAGTACAATCAACCACAGAAAGAACAGACATCTCTGTACAGTGGCACAGTACAGAACCAAGTGTGTGGATTTTTTTCTGTGGGCTGCAATTTTTTTGCTAAATTGTGTTGTGTCATCTCAAATGCAAAATATTAAATCACAAAAATATGTGTTTGATATTTATTCTTGTAATCATCTTTAAGAAATCATTAAAAAATAATATCGCAGAAAATAAATATTACCTATTTTGGAATCAAAACTCAAAAATTTGCAACCACAGAAAAACCATTTATACAGTTAAATCAACCTTCACGCTGCAAAAACACAAAGTACATGTACCTTAGTACCAGCATTGTAGATAGTAATTCATCATTCAGACTGTAGACAGTACTTTATCATTCAGACTGTACAAAGTACATGTACTTTATTATTCAGACAGTACATAATAAATGTATTTTATCATTCAGACTGTACATATTACACATACTTTATCATTCAAACTGTACATGTACTTCATCACTAACATCCGGTAGTACATAGTACACATTCTTTATCACTCAGACTGTACATAGTACTTCAGCATTACAACTGTACATAGTACTTCATTATAATGATAGACAGTACATAGTACTTCATCATAATGACTGTACATAGTACTTCATCATAATGATAGTACATAGTACTTCATCAGTCAGGCTATACATAGTATTTCATTATAATGATAATACATAGTGCTTCATCATTATGACTGTAGATAGTACTTCATCATTTAGACTGTATATTGTACTTCATGATTACGACTGTAAATAGTTCTTCATCATTAGTAATGGAGATACTAGTAGTACTTTATCATGAACACTATAGAGGTATTTCATCATTAACATTAGCGATGGTACTTCATCATTCACACTGTAGATAGTACTTGAGCACTAGTATCACAGTGAGGAGGTAGTAGATCACTAGGTCCATGCCCAAATACAATAACTTGGGTAGAAACACCGTCCACACAAACAGATGGTACCGCTCAGTCACCATGAACGCCGCATAGACCACCATCGGTAGTAAACAAGTCACTGCCACAGTGAAGTATACCTGGTGAAGGTCCCTACAAGATGACAGACACATCAAAATACATCTATATATACTTAATGAACACACAAGTTTTGTTCAAAATTTCTTAAGTATTGTTACAGTGCAAATGGCCCAAAAACTGGATTTCTATGTTAAAAACAAAACTTCAAAGTAACATATCTCAAAAAATTAAATTATAAAATATTAATAAAAACTCTAACCTACGACTTGGATTGAGGGTGTTGAGCTTTGCAAGAAAGGCCATGAACCAGCAAATGGGACCAGCATAGGTAGCGAGGCCCAGGAGGAAGGCGACAGAGATGGCGTTATAATCTTCCTGTCCTACATAACCCGCCCCCACATCCACGGTGGCTATACTGTTAGAGTTACCCTGACAACAGTGATAAATTCTGATGAATCCGTATTTTATCTTTTTTAAACGAAAATAATTTGTTTTCAATCATTAGTCAATATTATAAGATATATAAATTTTTCTATATCATCACAGAACTTTGATGTTTGTGGCCTTAATCGCTTACTCTCAAAATCATGAATACTGCTAGATATATTTTATATATACATACTAGTATATAAAAATTATCATTAGATAATTCATAATGGAGAGTCTCATTAACGGAGAGTCTCATTAGCTTAGTTACATGTAATATGGAACAACAAATAACATGTAACTATTTTCTGTTTGTCAATATGCATAATATATAGAATTTTCAAACATCAAATTCAAATGATATTCATAGTCCAAAAATCAAACCTGGTAATTTGATCATCTAACGTTTTTTTCTCAAGAATAATCGTAAATTTTGATCTTTTCATGAAATTATGTAAAAATCAGTAAGGTTTATTGAATTAGACAATTCATAACAGAGAGTCTCATTAGCATGTGATATGGAACAACAAATAGCACCCATGTAACTATTTCCTGTTTGTCTATCTTATTTGTTATATTTCAGAGGTGAGTGCAATTTCTTGCTAAACATCCTACAGTTCTAGTAAACAAAATATCCTGTGTCCTGGCCAAGTTGTGATTACCTGAGAAAAGAAAGCAGCTCTTCCCATCCACACATAGAACACTGCAGCAGCAGAGGGGGAGAGAACCAGTTTACTTCCACTAAGCACAGACTGCTGGACTGTCATGAAAGCCACCAGTACAATGTTATGAGGCCTCATCAATAAAACATGGAGGACTGTCCATGCTGTCAGACAGATATCCATATGTCCTCCAGACGACCTTGAGGTTTGACCGGGGAGGAACTGACTGACCAATACAAGGAATAGACACAGGAAGCTCAGCCTGGCCGGAAGGATCCCCCTGTACAGAAAACAAAAACAGAGAACTATCTAGATTGATGGAGATCTCTGTGAATGAAGATTCAACAGCCTGAACTGATGGGAATGTAAATGAACTACAAAATTATCATGGAATTTTCACTTTTGCAAGTAGAGTAACAAATATTTTATCAACTTGATAACACACTATACATGTGGTAGAAATAGCCCTATGCTAGTGATCTTGGTAAATACATTTCAATTACCGGTATCTAAATTGAAATGCTTTAAAGAATGAAAATACTGGTAATACTAATTGAAAAGTTTTATGATGAAGGATAAACAGAACTGTTAGGCAACTCACCTGTCCATTTGAGGAACAAGGGGGAGAGAGAGGGCACCAGTTGAGGCACGGGACCAGAACACACAGAACAACCCCATGGCTGACAATATAGTCTGTACCCAGGTCAGCCGACAGGACTGCAGGACTAGAATGAGTAGGAGAGATACCGCCACCAGGACCGAGAGGAGTGTCCTGTTGTCTGCTCTGAAAGCAATATAAGTGTTAGCATTGGTTCTAATTTATCAGAGGCCTGTATGATAGAGATGGTGTTCATGAACGCGCGCCAACATTTCCTATCCCTACAACACAAATTTTGGCAAGCTTGTGCAAGGGCCTTCTCTGCTGAACAGCCCTCAGAATACATATGTGGTACATTCCAAGTATAATTCAGAAACACAAGTACATGTAGATTTTTATTTCAATGAAGCAAGTACATCTGTTATCTAACTTTTACAGAAACCTATGAAGTTACAATGTCAGATATAAAACTTTTGAATGAAATTCAAACACGTGTTGACTTACAGAATCAGCCAGTCCCCAATGTCAGGTAGGTGGAGCCACTTGTTTCCTGTCTGGTTCCAAGACCTCATCAATCTTGCAGCCAGTAATAAAACAGCAGTGTTAAGTACTTCCTGTCTGATTTTGTCTGAGTGAGAGCTCTGATCACACTCTACATCAGATTTGGGGCAGCTCCTCAGGAAATGGTTTGATGTGGAGGAGTTAAATGATGCATTACAAGGATGCTGATTTGTTTTCGTGGTGAGGATTACTGAAGACAAGTGGAGAATGTGAATGGAAGTGGAGAGGAAGTACCAGATCTGGTGTTCTTCCTCCACATAGCTGCTGGACAGCAGACTGATGGTGTGGAGGAGCATCCCAGCGATCAGGAATCCCCCACACAGAGATCCACCTTCATACAGTGAGCTCCTGATCCACTCAAGCACCTGCTATGATCAATATTCATTTAACCTCTACTTGTTAATACATATGTTCTACAGTGTAGTTTGAAAATGAAAGTATAAAGAAAGATCTGTAATACAATGACACTATACACTTACATCCTTCATTGTTTTCTTGGTCTTGAGTGCAATGGTCGACAGTACTAGTATAAGGGAGGCTAAAGAGATTAAGTACCCAGACCCAGAGAACAGCCAAACAGACTGGAATTGTGTCAGGTGACCGACCAAATACATGGTAGAGATCACATGGACCAGGACAACCCATCTAACAGGACTCTGCTGACTCAGCAGAAGGAGGATCACTGCCTGCAATAGAAAACATACAGCTTTACACTGCCTGTAAATAGACAGCAAAAAAAGACACACACAGTCTGTAATAAAACACATACAGCTGCAACACACTGCCTGCCAATAGACAACACATTATTAGGGTAGTTACATGGTTTGTAGTTAGCCTAATATGGTTTATACATGGTCAGTAAGTTTCGTATGGGGTGAGAGCGAAGCAAATTTACTGAACACGTTTAAACCATATTAGGTCAACTACATACCATGCTAGGAATATATCTTACTAACTGCCTTTCTGTGAATTAAAAATAGTAAATAAAACAATGAAAACTAAATGTTTTATAACAATGTTACAATTTTCAAATTGGCTACAAAACCTGATGTCATAATACTCTAAGAATGACGTCATTATGCTTAAGGAAAGTTATATTTCGTACTGACTATGTATGGAATATACATGGTCTCCACGTGACTGCTGTTAACCAATGATTTCTTTACAAATTAGCAGGAGGTAAGATATAGAGACACACAGCCTGTAATAGAATGCATACAGCAATACACTGTAAATAGACTTGACCTGTCAGTAAACAAACAAGAGGCCCATGGACCACATCGCTCACCTGAGCAACAATAGGCATGATAAAATCAGCTTAATGGAGACATGATACAAAATATCTGAACAATGTAGTATAATACATGTAGATATTTTTATGTTTATAGTCAAGTCCCTTTTCTAACAGGATGATTTTATATTCATATCATATGTTGAGCATCGCAGTTCTCATCAAGATCGTAGACAATTGTTTATACATGGGATATAAACCTACATCAAACTCTGAACCCCTCGTGAGGCCCAAGAATCCAGAAGCAAAACTCTTAACAATTTTAAAGAATCAGGAATTGGCAAAATGTTTGCATATAAGTAAAATCATGTATTATAACATTTCAGTTTTTGTGAATTAAAATGTTTTCCTTTGTAAAATTGGATCCCAAATGTGGCCCTACCCTTCTCCGCAAGATTTTAAAGGGACCTAGACACGATTTGAGATGAAAATTTAATTTTTAATTTTTATGTATAAATTAGTTTACTTGTGTACTTTGAATGATTCACCAAAATTTGAATATTAGAATTCAAGTTACAAGCGAGATACAGAGGAAAGAAGTTGTTGTTTTGTAAACAAAGCTCGAGTCTTATACTTGTTTACAAATAATGTAAAGTAAACAAACTACCATTTCTTTGACAAAATAACTGGAAGCAAACAAGATAAACTGATTTAATGTATTCATAAATAATTTTATCAACAACAAAAAGCAATATTAGATTGAAACTTATACCAATACAACACATATTTAAACAAAAACAGAACTCAAGCTTTGTTTACAAAACAAAGAACTGTAACCTCTGTAACTCGCTTGTAACTCGACATTTGACTTTCAAATTTTGACAAAGCATTAAAAACATCCATATTGACCGTTTTAGACATTAAAAATGAAAAAATATATTTTGAAAAAAAATTAAGCACAAATCGTGTCTAAGTCCCTTTAAATTATATTTTATTGAATTTGAATCTACACTACCTAAGGTTGCTTTTACTAAAGTTACAGATTCTCTAGGCAAATGGTTTTGTAGAAGATTTTTAAAGATTTTTCTCCATATATTTCTATGTCAAAAATTTGTTTCCCTCCCCCCTCCCCGTTGTGACCCCACCCTACCCCTGGGGATCATGATTTGAACAAACTTGAATCTACCCAGTCCTTACCTGAAGATGCTTCCACACAAGTTTCACCTTTCCTGGCTACTTGGTTTTAGAGATTTTAAAGATTTACTCTTTATATTCCTATGTAAAAATTTGACCCCCCATTGTGGCCCCACCCTACCCCCGGGGGTCATGATTTTCACAACTTTGATTCTACACTAGCTGAGGATACTTCCACATAAGTTTCAGCTTTTCTGGCCAAATCGTTCTTGAGAAGAAGATTTTTGAAAATTTCTCAAAATTTTTCCAAAAATTCCAAATTATCTCCCTTTGAAAAAGGGTTTGGTCCTAAATTTTCACAACTTTGAATCCCCTTTACCTAAGGGTGCTTTGTGCCAAGTTTGGTAGAAATTTGCCCAGTGGTTCTGGAGAAGATGTTGAAAATGTGAAAAGTTTATGGACAGACAGACAGACAGACAGACGACAGACAAAATGTGATCAGAAAAGCTCACTTGAGCTTTCAGCTCAGGTGAGCTAAAAACGGATATATTAAATGTAAAAGGATTTAAAACAGATACACTGCCTGTTAAGAGGGCTCGATGGCCGTGGCCATTTTTAGACTGTATTGATCTCCTTTAAAAGGAGAGCTCAATATAAGAAATATAGGAAAATGCCCAAATTTAAAAGGTAAAATATATGGACTTTTTCTTTACTAAATAATAGTTTATGGCTAAAGACTTCACATCTAAAAATTTAAGGAAGATCTGATGGCTTAATTGTTCACCACCCAGCCTCCTTAAAAGACAAAATACAGATTCAAATACAATTCCTGTATAAAAACAAACACAAGTACTGATACATTTTAACAACAGTAAAAGCATTGAAACATTCCAAAGGTGATGAAAATAAGGTAGCAAGAGAAAAGAAACCTGTTCCTTAACAGTTAAACCCAAATCATTTTGATTGTCTTAAATTCAACTATCTTGGGTATGGTAATGCCACTCATTTTTAAGGTAGAGGCACAACTTATTTTGGAGGCATCTTTTAATACATGTATAGTTTAAATACTTTTCCGAACAGTTGATATCTGTAATAAGGCACTCACTGTCCCCAATCCAAAGACACAAGTGATCAGAGCTGGTATGTCGTAAGTGGTCAACTTTTTGGTGATAGTGCTTGTTGCCATGGTGATGACCTCATTGTATTTGATTTGAATTTGATGAGTCATTGCACCACTTCTCTCCTGTGGATTTATGGATAACCATTTTGAATGGAGTTGACAAGTTGAATGGAAAAAACCTCTAACTTCTGGAATGAAGATTAAAAATAAGATGATATTCAAGTGCCAATCTGGTCCTGTCATTTATTGTAGCAAATAATTGTGAACTAAAAGAAATGTATCAATGTAGGACATCCTTTTTTCATAAACTAATTTAGAAATGTACCGATGTAGGACATAATAAACCCAGAACCAAAAAGCTGGACATCAACTTTATCCTCTTGATTGGGTTGCAATATATTGTATAGTCAACTTGACTTAGATTAATTTGCTAAAATTGTAGACATCGCAATGACATTCATATAATGTACTGGTAGATTAAAGTTTGGAAATTATCAAAATATCTCAAAATTCAAATGTTTCAATATTGATTTTTACTTTTACCAATATAAAATCAGTTCATTAATGAATGCGTGAAAATGAAATATTGGGAAGGCATTTAATCAGATGTCAGACAGATGTTCACGCTGCATTAATGACATCACAATCAAATATACAAAGTTCTAGAGACATTGAGTACCTGCATGGAACACAGCCTGATATGCTTTATTCATCCTATCACTCAACAGTTTACAGCCACTTTTTTTTAATTATACTGAGTGCTTAACTTATGGAATTAGCAATAATGCTGATGTCATTTCAATTGATGTCATTTTAATTAGCACCATAAAATATCCTCTACATTTAGAACCATTTTAACAAAAGCTTGGACTTTGGGTAGTTGTGTCAAACAGCAATGTGACGTAGGCCTGTCTATTTCATTGCTGGCCACTCAGTCATTGTTCTTTGAAATCAACAAGATTTGTCTGGCTTTTGAGCGAAGACTACGCAATCTATGCATATTTCACTTGATAACCAGCGTCATTTTTAACTTGTTTTGATGCAAGAAATAGATAGTTATGTCCTACCTAAAGTCCAAGGTCTTGTTAAAATGGTTCTACTTCATCTCTCTCTCTCTCTCTCTCTCTCTCTCTCTCTCTCTCTCTCCATGTACATGTATATTTTTTTTGGTTTATAAAAAAGATAAACTGTTCTAACCCAGTTTAAACTCTAATAAATTCCATAGCTATTCAATTTATTTCCTATAATTCAATTCCCTATCATCAAGAACAGAAATTGAGATGGATTTTCTATAAGAATTGGAATAAATTGTACAAAATTTCAACATCATATCATGTGGATTGATACAAGTGTAAACTTTTTTGAATTTTTCAATGAAATAGCACGTTACAAAAAGATATTAAATTTTATATATATATTTACATCCACTATGTATGATTCCCTCTATTTCTTACGGAAATTGATTGCAATTCACAGTTGTATAGAAACTGACAGGATTGAAATCTGCACAATCCAGTTCTAACCAGTTTATTGATCAGTCGAAACCTTCAGCAACCTAAGAAAAATTATGGACTGCATGAAATAATCATGGTGACGGACTCAAAATTTCCATATCAGACGGTTTGGCTATTTATCTTATGTACTGATGAACATTAACAATAATTTAGTTACTTTTATTTACTTTTTACAATCATATCATTAATTTGTTAAAAGAAAAATGTAAATATAAACAATAAAATGCTTTCTTTGATGATGAAGAAAAAATTTACATAATAGGTAACACGGGTTATGTATTTTTTCTGCAATGTCGCTACCCTCATATCCCACATGAACGCATGAATCTAAGAAAGCATTTTATTGTTTAAATATAATTTGAGAGAGAGATAGAGAGAAAACAAAGAGTTGAGTAAAGACATTTAAAATATGCTATTGAATTGACACAATGCTTTATGTCAACTGAGAAATGGCCTGCAATTAACAAATTGTTATTAAAATAAAAATGGGGCTGAAATGAGGTCACAGAAAGGTTGAAGTAAACAAAGTCACAAACAGATAAAGAGCATGACACAGATACAAGGTAGATTCTATGACATCATTAACATGCTTACTATAAAATCTGCTATACTATAGTGTACGTCCTCAGAATATGAGAGAGGTCAAGTATTCAAGCAAAAAATCGTTTTGTTTGTCATCTTAGCCCATCTTGAAACTCATTTCATTTTAAAGGTTTTGTAATAAATTTATATAATTATTTTCCAAAATCAGATTATTAACCAAGAGCACATAATATCAGCATGTACCTACATGGCCAGAAACAAAATGACAGAAATCCCTCTTATACTTGACAAGTTTGTAAGGAAATGGTAGTACCCACACCAAAGAGAGAATTATCCATAGTTAAAAGGGGAAACTAAGCCATACATGATTGACAGATTTACCTGAATCGGCACCTGGTTGGTCCTCCCTCAGCAGATTGAGGAGCTGGATGGTGTTCCTCAGTAGTGAGGCTAACTGTTCCTCAGCACCTTGCTCTTGAACCATGTCCATCAGCAGGTGCCCTAGGTTGTTGCTAGGGATAGGAAGACCCAGCAGTTCTGACAATGTAGGAACAAGGTCAATCTGATCCACCTCTGACTCAACCACACCACCTGTAATCAAACATTGACAGTGCACCACCTGTAATCAGAACAGTAACAGTAAACCATCTGTAATCAGAACAGTAACATAAAACCACCTGTAATCAGAAGGTTAAAGTACATCACCTGTAACCAGAACACTGACAGTACACCACCTGTAATCAGAAGATTAAAGAACACCACCTGTAATCAGAAGATTAAAGTACACCACCTGTAATCAGAACA
>WFKH01007768.1:60138924-60164067 GCA_016163765.1 Magallana hongkongensis | reverse complement strand
CACCTGTAATCAGAACATTGACAGTACACCATCTGTAATCAGAACACAGACATTACACCACCTGTAATAAGAACACTGACAGTACACCATCTGTAATCAGAACATGAACAGTACACCACCTGTAATCAGAACATGAACAGTACACCACCTGTAATCAGAACATTGACAGTGCACCACCTGTAATCAGAACATGAACAGTACACCACCTGTAATCAGAACACTGACAGTACACCACCTGTAATCAGAACACTGACATTACACTACCTGTAATTAGAACACTGACATTACACCACCTGTAATCAGAACATTGACAGTACCCCACCTGTAATCAGTACACTGACATTACCACACCTGTAATCAGAACATTGAGAGTACACCACCTGTAATCAGAACATTGAGAGTACACCACCTGTAATCAGTACATTGACAGTACACCATCTGTAATCAGTATATTGACAGTACATCACCTGTAATCAACACCAACTGTTATCAGTACACTTTATGACATGTTATAGATTTTGTATTTTAGAAAGTCCTACTGAGTAGTTATATTTATGATGTTTTGAAGTTATTAATCAAACATCTGCCAAAACAAAAGTAGTTGAAAATATAAAACATGAGTATGAACTGTGCTGACTTACTTATCACTAGGCTGTCTATATTTAACATCACCCATTTGTAAGTTTAGGAGAAATTGCTGTTTTGAAAAAACAAACAAACTCTTACTTAATATATAATCTAGTCCAGTTTTGGTTTTACATTTTGCAACCAAAGAACTGTAGAAATATGAAATATTTAGGGCAAATTATGGATTATATATCAGATGCTCTCTGAGACTGTCTTTATAACTGACAGGACATACTATTATACAAATAGTTCACATGTAACTTGAATACTCACAGTATTTGTATGAATGCAAATGAATAAATTACTTGTTTGAAAATTTTGTTTGTCTAAATCTTATCACCCTCACTCATAGGTTTTGTATTTTTTAAGGGGATGTTAAATGTAAAATTAACTTTGAACAGCCTTACAGAAATTCTAACTCTCATAAACTGTAATACTGACCTCCATGACTCAACACTAACTTTGGAAAAACCAATTTCCTGATTATCATGTAGGTCTCAGGTTTACAAAAACGTCAATAGAAGTTAATATGATCTATGTTTCAGGTGAATGACTTACCTGTTTTAAAATGTTGGGGGTGGAGAGCAAGGGGATTGGTGCTTTGATTGTTATGGTTACTGGGAGAAGAATACTGAGTAGTTATTTCACCCACCTGTATTATAGGGGTTAGGGTGGGGATGACGACAAAGGGTTGATAGAATATAAAATTTTGACATAAAAGAAAAGTGATTGAATTTATTTTTGTAATTTTTTGTTGTAGTAGTTTTGTATTTTCAATACTTATTATGACAAGCTAAAAAACAGAATTCTTCTCAGATAAAATAAAATCATCTCATCTCATCTCATCACTGTATTCATTAGATATTAAAATGTTAACTCTCTTTTATTATTTCTAACCTTCAGTGGGTGCAATTACAATTCTTCCATTGGTACAAATATTGATTTTGCCATTGGTTGTTTTTGGTAACATTGTTAAACAATGGTGCCATTTGTTGCTTCAAACCTGTGAATGGCATATTGGTAAACTAATGGCAAAATAAAAGCCAACGGCTACCAAAAGTGCCCTTTGGTACCACTGGTTAATAATGGTTACAAATTGTAATTAATGGTTACCAATGGCAAAGTTTTAGTTTTCAGTTTTTCGCCATTTTCAATAATGACCAGCTTAACAGTACTAGGTGTTTTGTTGCACTATTGATGCAAAATGAAACTAGCTAGGCTTTGTATGATCAAGTGTCATCTTGAGATATTCATTTGCCTAAAAAGCATTAATTTGTTTCACATGTGCAACAATATATAGAGGTTACTGTTCCACAATACACCCTAGATGATTTTAAGTCATTTTCGAATGTCAAGATAAGTTATTTTGCAATTTTCTCTGTTATGTTCGTTTGGATTGGAATAGTTTGCGACGAAGGGTTGCACAAGCTACCTGGAACGTATGTCGCCAGTCACACTAATTAACGAAAATCCAGCAGTGGTAAATCTACCGCAAATGTGGTTGGCCTGCAGAATTGGTTATTAATAAAAATTACCAATGGCATTCTTTGGTACCAATGTTTTACCAATGGCATTCTTTGGTACCAATGTTTTACCAATGGCATTCTTTGGTACTAATGTTTTACCAATGGCATTCTTTGGTACCAATGTTTTGCCAGTGGTAGAATGCTCCACCAATATTAGCCAATGAAAGAATTATGAATGCACCCAGTGTTGAATATGGAAGAGTTAAAGCAAATTACCTCTATTTCTCACATGCTAAAATTACATCCCACTCATTCAAAACTTAATTTTTCATTGATTAGTTAAAATCAGCAAGATAAAATTCCTCCCAGAGATTAAAAGTTGCTAATTTTTAATTTAATGTCAATTAAGTTGCCTCAGTCTATCATGCTGAAAATGTGCACCGACAAATGCTGGGATTTAATGATTAACCTTGGGTTGAACTCATTCAGAGAGTATCAGTGGCTCTCATCCACTTAGCAACATAGAAACCGAGTATAAACACCAACCCTATGAGCCCAATGTCTTAGAAAGAACTTGAACTACGCTATCTTTATGACATGGCAATATAACTTAAAATTTTAAATCACATCAATTTGTGATTCCTTTTTTTAATGAATTTCCAACTTTTGCAAATAAGAAAATACTGGTTTGTTCGTAAAGATGAGAGTTAAAATTATTCAATCTCTTAACTTCTCTCTATTGAACATCCTAAGTGTTGGATGAAACACATACAAATTGCATCATCCTATTGTCCACTTGACTCTTGCCACTAAACCCCCCTTTTCTTTTTCCATGAATTTAAGAAAAAAAATTATGTTTGTGGAATCAGGTGAATAAATTTAGCCAAACCATTATATCAATCATTTCAAAAATCAGTATATTAAATAAAAAGATTTGAACAAGTTTTGAAATAGGGAATTTTCTAAGGATAAGTTTACAATCTTCTGGGGCATTGGGTAGGGGTGGGTGTTGGTATCACTATTAGTCTATTACATTTATAAATTTGTGCAAAAATGTGTTTTTATTTTTTCTTCAATCTGTGACCAAATATTTTTTTGAAAAAGTCTTGAAAAACAACTTATTAAATAAATATGGTCCTATTGGTATGGGGCAAGTTTCTTTGGTATTAGTTGTTTTTGAAGCAATTAGTTAATAGAGTTTTAATGTATCAATATGGAGGCAAGTAAATACTGGGTCATGGGTAACTAAGGGTAAGTTGGCATGATAATCATGGGGCAATGTGGTATTATGATGGAGCTAATAGTTAACACAAGAGGGTCAGTTACTAAAGCGGCTTGGGTGAGTTAACAATTGGTTGAGTTTTCTGGAACCCCTTTGAAAAAATCTGTATCACACAGACAAATTTAGGGTGGAGAAAATTACAAGCAACACCAAAGATTAACCATTACTGAACATACCAAAGCTGGACAACAACTGTCACAGACTGACCTGTGCTGGACCTATGTTGGGTGGACAGAAACGTGAGTGGTACTCGAGTCTCACTGTACGAAGCTCCCCCATGACTGCCCTGGTCACTCATTCCGTGGTCCCCACACACTATCAGAAGGTTGGGTAGTCCCTCTCCCTGCAACTATAAGGACAAGAGGATTGTAAGTGTGTGTTAAAACCAAGTAAGACGCTCTTAATGCTAACACATGCAATGTCTTTAATACCAGGGTATATTACATGTAGTCCAACCAATATTTATGTGACTTCTTAATTTGACTTTTTTTTTTGATTGCATTGGATTAGATATAAAATGTCAATGTATGTCCTTATATATAAATTCATCCAATTTTTGGTTCTGTTAGAAATATACAGAGATAATTTTTCATAATTCACTTCTGAGTGTAATACACAATTTGATTATTTGAAGAAAAAAATCAACTCAGACATTGCATGTTCAATACTCAGAGTTAACGAAAAATGAAAAAAAAAGTTAATAGAACCTGTCCAGATATTATCTCAATCAATACAAGGAAAGCAAGTCTTATAAATGACTGAGAGTAAAGTGAAGAAAATTCAAAAAACATTTAAAATTTAAGGGGAATAACTCTGCTGAAATTGAGAAATTCATGAAAAATGTAAGTCATCAATACAAATCAAAAATATAAAAATCAAGATTTAGCTGCTTAAAATCTCCAAGCATAATCAGCATATAAATAGAAAAAAAATCTCCAAATTTCAAATCCAAAGGTCCTAAGTTTGCCAAATAACTTATATTTCACTAAACCAACTTTGATGCCTGTTGTTTTATCCTTTGACTGTTGTATGCTGTGCGATCCATTCATTAAATTCCTCCTACCTTTGTCAGTGATCTGTATACTGTGTCAATGACCTCGTCCATTTCTCGGAGCTTGGGAGGAACCAATGGACTGCTAGGACCAGCCAGATGACCAATGTGATCCAATCCCAGATAGTGCAAGATAAGTAGGTCAAAGTCCCCCTCAGAGAGTTCCGCCGGCAAATGTCTGGTCACATTGTTGTCCACCTAAAATACAATTACAGAAAATCAAACCAAGTTCTAAGATCCTAGGCATCTCTTTGACAAATTTTACACAAACTGTAGGTTCTTTAAATTGTAGTTGAATTCTGACAGAAGAAAAGTTCATGTAACAGCAATGATACTCATTCTACCAGTATGAATGAACACCAATAACTTATGTAAATGACTTGGTGACATTTCTTTATGTATTTTAGGGTAAAATCTTGATGTTAATGAACTGATACAGCACATAACATTATAAAAGCTGGATTGCGTTTATCAGAAGTAATGCAAAGTCCTTTTACCTCTGTATAATCAGTGACAAAAAAGGAGGTAGTGCCTTCATATCTTGTAAAATGGTCAGAAAAAAGCTTGATCCATGTGTCATCCCCGAAAAATACGACTCTTCTACCGGCCCGACTCATCTGAGCCAAAATGTTGTCCCCCTCATATTTCGTTGAGCCGAAATTTAAGATGACATCAACAAAACCAGGGACACTGCCGGTCATCAGAGCCTATAAAAACAATGATGTTCTGTTTCATATATCACATCAATTTTCATGACCTACAAAAAAAGAGGGTAAAATCACATCAGTAAACACTTATATGTAATATACTGGCTCAAGACCTATTTTCATTATGTAACAGTTCTAGACACCATATAATTTTATGCATTGATATTGTGAAGTGACAATGCCTGGTGAGAAATGGTACTTAGCAAGAACTGTTCCTGCGCCAATAGTAATTAACTTAAAAGTGAATCTGCAGTTCTTTATGTTTTACATTCCGTATAACGGGTATTTTCTGCGGTTGTTTATTTTCTGTGACATTTTGCGGGTATAAAAAATCCGCAGAAATTAAAATCTCAAAACATTCTTAAATTATTCACTAAATGCAATGATTACCGTATCTACTGGTGGTATTTTCATATGAGGTCAGTATGTTTCTTAGTGGTTTGTCTTTGGTAATAACCTGTGATTAACTCATATTAACATCATTTCAGTTTAATATCATTTGGGTGGAACAGCTCGTAAAATTCACACTTACTATATATCTACAGAAGACACACTCAAAAAGTAACAAAATTACCAGATGCGATTAATTTTTCAGGTTACACGTATAGATCTACATGTGCAGATAATGTATTCCAAGCGCTTGTAGAAAATTCATCTGCGAATCTTATTCAAAACAACAACAGTCTTAAATGATAATAGCCTAATTAGAGGATTATTCTTAGACAAACAATCACTTAAGAAATTTGTCGGTCAAGTATCTTTCAAAATTGATCAGTCAAATTAAATAATACTGAAGGTTAGGTCAGTCAAACATAAACTAGTAATTTGATTACGGATCACAAGGAGTTAAAAAAAGATCTCATTTAATCATGACATCATTTGTTAATATTTTTGAGCTACATAACTCTCATATCCAACATGAGACAAATGCATGCTCTACCGAAAATTGCTAGATAAACATTTACCACACAATAATTAATGCAGCTAGAATCAACAGGTGGCTGATTACGTAATGGGAAATTAACACCCTCCTTACACACAGTATTGGTAGCAATAATGAATATACCCAGCGGAGTCCCGAAAAACGCATGAAAAAGGGAGTCAAAATCATGTTTTTTGCGGTCTTATGTTATTGCAGAAATTGAAAACGCAGAATATAATTTGATCTTTTTTTAAGGCCTAAACTGCAAAAATTTTGAGTCACAGGAAATACCTCTTATATGGTAGCTTACCTGTAGACTGCAGCAGCAGATATGAATATACTATTTTAATCCTTTCTACACTTTTATCAAAACTAAGTGGTCATAAATTGTTTGCTTTAATTCATTTTCCTTCATACTGTGCGGTGCAGGTGTTTAAATAAAATCATTATAACAGTTACTTCAAATTGTTTGAAGTCACAACTATATCTGGTGTTTTAATTTTTTGTTTTTCAGTTTTCTTTAATATACCTTGATTCTCGGCAAAGTCACAGTTGGAGTATGGGCTTTAGCCACAAAAGCCAAGTTTTGTGAGACTAGTTTCTTTGTCATGGACATTGGAGTATCAGGGCTGAACAAGAAATCAGCTCTAAGAGCATCAATCAAAATCAAAACTGTTTTGTTGTAGTGGCGTTTCAAAGGGGAAACCCCTGGCACGAGGGACCCTGATTGTTCCAGGACAGTCTCTGGTGTGGAAATCACGATGAATTCTTTCTTTACTGGCATAAAACATGTAAGGAAAATGGCAAACCAGATCACAGCAGTGGTGAAAATCCAAAAACTCCATGCTGCCATCAACAAATTATCAACTCAATCAGCTGTCAACAAAAAAAAACTATGTAATCTTTGCTACAAAAAAATTCAGTCTAATGTGGTAAACAAAGTTATGATTAGTAATACTGCTGATTTTGTAAAACTTCAATGATAGCCGGCATGAAAACAGTCAAACATTTTTGATCGGGTTCGGGGTTCTTTTGATATTCAGACAACTCGTGTCAAATATATTCGAGTTTAATTTCCTGACTGTAAAATATTCATAAAATTGCTCACCATGTTCACTTTGAATATATCTACTATATGCACGTTTACTCAATTTTTTAGGGTTATTACTATGATTTTTAGGTAGAAATTCCAATTTTTTAATTATTTAAACTTCTATTACGTTGCTATCAAATTCTTACCTCTAATATCAAATATCTTAATTTATCTCATTTTTTCACACATTTTAGTATGAGAAATTGGACATATTTCTCGAGAAAGATGCATTTTAAAAACAGCCGATGATGAAAAAAAAAAAATACCAATCGTATTTTTAATATTGTTTAAGAGGAATTAAGGAAGTGATCTCTATGAATTGTCAAATATTTATAATCACTATTCATTTTTAATCAGTCCATGAACAGTAACCAAATTTAAGAATCAAAACTCATAAAAATGTGCAAATATATATACGCATATAAACAGTCAGTTAAATGATTCCCATTATATGTTGCTATGAAATTCTTACCGCTAATCTCAATTATCTTGATTTTTTCGCAGTTACTGTTACAGGATGACTGGCGGCCTTATAGACTTTCATATATCTAGACCCATACGTCAGTCTGATTGAAAGGTGGGTGAATGGGACTTGGAACACTATGTTCATGAGCGGATTCAACAAAATATTCCGGGGGTGTGGGTGGGTGGGTGAGGGTACTGTGTTTGCCAGTGGTGGTGGTGGTGGTGGGGGGGGGGGGGGGGGGGGGTCCGACGCTTATTATCGGTAAATTTACTTTGTGGATTTAATGAGTTTGAATTTTTCAGGGGGTCCGAACCCCTCTCTCTTTATATATCTATCTCGACTTTTTTAAATACTAAAGATTTGACAGAAAGATTTGACAGACAGGTAGCATAAAAAAAATTAGCCAATTTTCAAAATCAAAAAATGTGTGTGTGTGGAAGGGGGGGGGGTGTACTACCTAAAATTCAATTTAAATGTTATAATTTCACTACAAATTTTATATGCTCCAAAAAGTGGGTTGGGGGCAACTCCTTCATAATTTAATTATCTATATGTATTTAGAAAAAATGTTTGCTGGTACGTGCCTGTGTATGGTGTGAACACTCGTATACTATACAATTTTGGTATTACGTACGCTATAAATTTACTTTTATTTGTAGTTCTTTCGTGGTACAATTTAAGACCGTTGTGAAATTATCAAATATACTATATAATAATATATTTATTAAAAAATAAAACGCATTATCACACAAATAGAGAGAAAACAAATTTGAAAATCTAAATCCTTTGTCATATTTCTTTTTTGAACAGGTGACACATGGAAGCAATTTTCTCGCGCCCCTTCGAGCTGTCAAAAGTTCGCCGACCAATCAAATTGAGGAATTTCAAATGCTGTCCAATGAAATGCGATCTCAAGCGATTGGCACGTGGTTTGCGCGGTTTGTCAGATCCCGCGTGGTGGAAAGGAAATTGACAGTTTTGAAAAGAAGAAGGTGCTCATTTCGAAATTTTACCTATTTACACGGACTATCACCATGTCAGAATCACTTAAGATGAGACGAGGTATGTAAATCAATCTTTTGAAATCGAAAGAAATGTTTGTCGTATCTTGTTGTTTGATTCTTTATCAAAAATCGTTGACACCACGTGCTCGATGTTCGTACAACAAAGAAACACGCACCACAACAACGCGCTGCGATTAAAGTTTTCGTTAATTTATAATTTTTTATTCCTATATGCGACATGCAATGGCTTAGTTGGTGTATTATTTTTTGTGTGTGTGTATTTAAAGGCATTCAGCGCGAATTGTGAATAATTGATGCATCTGTCAATGTTGTTGACCGTGAAGTGACACTTGCTCACAACAACCTGCTAATGTTAGCCGTTAAATTGTTCTAAAAACAGTACTCTAAACACTTTCGACTGCCGTCGGACAGCCGATGTCATGAAAGTTATAATTAATTTGGTGGGATTAGGCACTGTTCAGTGTGTCAAGGCCACCGGGATACTTGTAAACAACACTGTAATAATTAGAAACTTCAAAATAAAAATAATTTCAAATTTAAATCTTCAAACAGCAATTGACAGAAACTGAATTTTTAACCATTGATAAATCTTTGTTATATTCCTGCCCCCAAAAAATGGCTTTTTTGTTATAATGAAAATTTAAAAGGGGGGGGGGGGTATGCCATCGATATGTACATTTGTAGGAAAGTTGTTTAATTTTTCCCCATTTTAAAGAGATTAATCCTAATAAGATTTTATTTTTTCACTTACAGTTCGTGATTTCAAATTTGCAAGGCCATGGGAAAATGACTATGACTCAGATTCTAGGAAAGATGATGATGGTCTAAATGATGCAAGACGCAGGCGAGGAAATTTACCCAAAGAAGCTGTCCGGATCCTGAAAACATGGCTGTATGAACACAGATATAATGCTTATCCTTCTGACCAGGAAAAGGTTTATCTCTCATCAGCTACAAATTTGACTGTTCTACAAGTGTGCAACTGGTTCATAAATGCTCGTCGGAGAATTTTGCCAGAAATGATTAAAAAGGATGGCCAGGATCCTCTCCAATACACCATCACCCGCAAGCACAAGCAGTCCCTGTTAGACCGTGTCACGTTCACTCCTGGAGGGTACGGCTCTGATAACTCCGGGGATAAAAAGCTGGTGGAGCCAGACGGCTACCTGTCCGACTGTGAGGCTTCCTCCAGTGACTTTTCCTCCGAGCCAGAATCGGCCTCGCCCGATGTCAGCGAATCACGAACCAGAGGAGGCAGCTTCTCTCAGGAAAACCCCTCACCACCCTCGTCCCCCTCCAGCAATCCACAGAACGCAGACCTTTTCAAGTCGTTTTTCATGCTGGTTGACGTGGCTCTGAATCAGATTCCCAAAGAATCAGGCAGCGAGACAACCGACTCCTCCAACTCCTCAGTGTAGTTGTGGGAGAGACTGCCAATGCATGTTTAAATGATTCACTTCTTGTATATGCTCATTCCAATTTTCATAATTCATATGTTTATATATCGATACATATTTACATTTATTGTCGAATCGTGTTAAAAATGCAGTTTTTTGACCTACAGACTAAACACATCAAGATCTAATAACTGATGAAAAGTACCGTAATCAGGTTGTGCAATAGGCATATTAAAATTTTGCAGGTAATTAAGCTGTAAGTTGATAATGTTAGGCCATTTGTGTTCATCGATTGTAAATCCCAAGCAATGAGAAGTGATGTCTTGTATATATGATGCATAGTAGATGATAGACTTTGTGTGGTCTTGTGCCATGATATTGCAATAGTATATTGAATTGCTTTTCATTAAATACAATTGTGCTAAATTCTTTGTGATTTAAAAATGTTGCTGATGGGATGGATTTTTGTGATCAAATTTTTTTTTTATTAGATTTTTAACTATCTCTACTTATTGGATCATGTTTTGGAGTTATATGACAGTTAAACTGTGACTTTTCTCTGTACGTGTACGACTAATTCTGCCATTTTTCTTTGTGTACTTTTACTAGGTTATGATTATGTATTTTTGATTAAACCTGTAAATGATCTCCGAATTTTTAAACGATGCATTTCTGTAATGTTTGTTCAAGGGATTGTATACATTAAAATATATGTAAATCTGACATTTGTTATTTATCTTGAAAACTTGAAAGTCTAAAAATAAAAAAAAGAGTTTGAAGATTAACTGCTTTGGATTGCTGCAAATATGAAGGAGGTTAATGAATAGATGCATCAAATGATGAGTTGATGCTTCTAGCCATAAAAGTGGACAAATAAAAATGATTACAAATTGTCTTTTAAGGTCAACAATCAAGAGACCTTTAGACAGCACTCCTAGTCCTAGGGTGATATTTGACAACATATCCTTATTGTGTGCAAGTACCCAGTGGTTCTGGAGAAGATTTTTTCAGCTACCACTGCATAATATTTCCCTTATTATGTCCCTTTAAGGGCCAAATTCCTTCTTTATTTAATGGCTCTTGAAATGGGGTATTTAAAACGGTCTTCTCCAGAACCGGAAATGCCAATATTGATGTAAATTCCTGATAGTTGAACCTTGACCCCATGACATAATGGTGGCACCTGGAGGGGTACAAAGTTCAAAATAGAAATATATTGGGGAAAATCTTCACAGGTCCACTGTGTCCTGTGACATATATATATGACAGTATCTTAGCAAAACTGAGATTTAATTGTATTGGCAAATTGTTTACATCTACACATTTGTATTTCTAACTTGGTAGCAGTGAATATGGCATCAGACCACTGATCAGCAGGTCACGAGTTCAAATTCGGTGGGTATAGGACCCTTGAGGGAGTATTTTGAAAACGAGGAGTGCAAGCTCAACATAAGATCAAATAGGTAAACATCTCAAGATCTACAATGCTATTGTCTGTGATATTATTATGCAAGCATATTGATGAACGTCGGCTCAAGCCACGGTCTGGAGTCCACATATAGCTCTCTCCTACCTGTGGCTGCCTATAGTTATAAAGTACTGTATACAGGGAAATATTTGCGCCCGTTTTATTTTCAATTTGTTCAGTGTCATTCACAAAGCACCTGTATGCATACATGTGTACTAGTTTACCTTTGAGTTTATAATGGAAAAGGTGGACACAAACATCATATAACAAACTTAATTGAAATTTTTTTAACTCTGCTCTCCATTCTGTTAAACAGTTTTTATCTCATTAAATGCTCTGATATACAAAATTGAATAAATTGAAGAAGCATGCAATACAACAGGGACTCTTTAATCAATCATTTCATTACAAGAGAAACAATTATAATCCACAGAATGAGTTTTAAGTCAGTAATTCATTCTTTTTAATTCATTAATCTTTTCATTGAGACACAAGTTATTGCCCTTGAAGGTCCGGCATTACGTTAATGAATATTCAATATTTTCAACCTAGGATTATTCTCTTTTTCAATTAAAAATTGGCCATTTAAAAAAAAAAAAAAAACCCAAAATATGTATAGTTAAATAAGAACATGAAGGTAATCAGTCTTAATGATCAAGCTTGTATATGAGCATTTAATTAAATATATTACTCATTCAAAGAAATGATATGTACATAATAAATTAACAGAGACAGCTTCTACAACCAGATTGACATTCGTGATTAAATATCCCATTTAATGGCTATGCCCGCATATTTATAATTTAATCAGGTAGAACATATGAACACATCTTAAAACTGGTCCAGAAAGAACAGAGGACTCTAGAATGAAGACATGTTCTTATTACCAGGAATTAAAAATTCTTCCATGTGTGCATATCAAGTGAAAGATATTCTAGATACCTTATATAATTACATACATGTAGCAAAAACGATGCATGCAAGTTAATGTCAAATTACTGTATACAGTAAAGCACGTTTATATCGAACACGCTAATAATGAATTAATGCTTTTAGTGAAGTGATTTTCATTCCCCATTGGTTTTTAACATATTTTGAAACTATCAGATATAATGAATTACGTTTATAACAAAACAAAATCGCCCATCCCTGGCACTTCCTTATACATGTAAGTGTGTTTTACTGTACATTGACAAATCTACGATACAAAAGAATGCACTTTATATCAAAGCATGCAATTTCAACATTTGGGGGAGTAATTATTGACCTAGATATACATTGTTCAAGTCTTTAGATATAACAACAATCATTTTATTGATATAAATAAATCAGACATCAACAATGCTTGTAGGGTTCTATCAGGTATTTAGAGAAGTCCTTGATCTTCTCCACTCCCCTCACTTCCTCTTCCTGCAATGGCAGCTTCACCACATTGAAATCTTCATACAAGTCTGCGATCTGAACAAAACAAGAATATATGACATCTTTATCTGCATTATTGCCAATCTTTGTTTTGATTTAAAACATTTCTCCCAGTAACTAATAATTATTCATCTAAATAAACATGCACTGAAAATTTCATCCAAAATTCTCAATATCAGCTAGTGTTTAGTTATATTCATACTGTATATAACAGAAAAACAGATTAGGAAAGGCTTTGAATTTTTTTTCTTCTGCAAATCATAATCGCAACTTGAAATTCAAAGAAATTCATTTATGAGCCTTTCAATTCTAGGAAATTTTTTATAAAATGTAAAATTTTGATAAGGAGAAAATTCCAAATATGATATTAAACAGAAAAACAAATTGTGAGAACAAGCTGTAAACTATTGTACAAGTAGACCAAACTTTTCTAGAAGTATTGAACAATTCTTAGATATGCACATTCCCAAACCTATTTAGATAATTTTACCAAGGGTTCTCATAGAAAGGGGGATAACTTTGCAGATATCATTTTCAATCTATTGGTAATATTACCTGGTCCAAATACTTGGCTTGAATTCGATGCCTGGCTTTACAGAGTTTACATGGTTCTTCCCCTTGTTTTAGGAACAGAAGTTGATTGACAACAATATTGTGTGTGTCTATACCATACTGAGTCAGTTCCTGCACCAGCCTCTCTGTCTCATACAATGATAAGAACTCGGCTATACAAACACACACAAACGTCGTTTGGTCCTGTAAGCAGAAATTTGAAATAGTTACTCATTTACATGTTACTCTTAAATTATATTTCATAAAATAATTGTTTAATAGCCCACTAAAACTTATTCAGAGTAAAAAAAAAAGGTGCAAATCAAAGGGCAAAAGGAAATACAAAAGAAATAATTTTCTAATAGACTTGCCGCATTTTTGAATTGTTCATTGACTTGTCTTATTGTGCCCATCATTTCATCCAACTTCGTGGACATCATGTCTGAATTAACGTCCTGCATGCCCAGAATTCCAGCCATCTGTAAAAGAAGTGTAAATAAGACTACCAGATAACTTAATTAAAAATACACACTGAACACCCACGAATACAATGCCTAGAACATCATGTACCGTACAATAAATACAGCATTATTTCTACATCTCAAACCAATAAATTCATATAGTGTCACTTGTTAATTGAAAATGAAAATTCCTTAATTCAAGAGGAATTTGAGACTTGTGTACCTGGGAAACAAATGGTCCAATCTTATTTTTCAGTCTCAAAATTTTTCCCAGCCCTTTCTCTATTACAGAGGGAAACGAAAGCAACCTCAACGTGTGGCCGGTTGGAGCTGTGTCAAACACCACACAGGAAAAGTTCATCCCCTTGACAAGTCTACAATAAATTACAACAAACAAGAAACTATAACTGCTGGTAAACAACATAGTTGTACATTTATATTTCAGTATTTTCAGTCGCATTTTTCTTTTGTATTCCTGTGAAAAACACAGGAGTTTCAAATGTTTAAGTGCTTCTTTGAATTGTGATTTCACCATAGTGCAGTATATTTAATAAGGTAAATAAGGTTCTGATTATCTACCCTGGAAAATTTGATAGAAATACAAGTATCAGTACAGGCTAAAATTAAAACATGCAAATTGACTATAAAAGATGTTACATTGTTCTTTATGATCATGTAGAATTCAAGATTGTATATATATGAAACAAAATCATACTTCATGACTTCAGCAAAACTCATGGCTTCATCAATTCCTGGGAACGCACTGAGTAAGTCAGAAACAACAGTCTTGCTCATGCTCATCACATCTGAAGAGAATAAAGATTACATATACTATTATTGAAAACTGTGGTACTTCTTTGTGACTATTAAGAGAATGGCATAAAATGATGTTATTGCTGATGTAAAACTTACCTTGTTCAAAATATTCATCAGGTAATTCAGATAACCCTACATTTGGATCTATTTCCTAAAATAGATTGGAAATATTTCAGAACTATTCTTAGGCTTGTTACAATACTGAAATATCTTAATGTTTTCATTTACAGAATTTTGACACTCACCATTGCATACAAGTTTTGAAAACCCTTGACAAGGGTTGGAATTTTAGAAAATTTCTGACTGAATACATCGGAAATATTATGGGCAGGATCTGTTGAAATGATCAGAACACTTTCACGAACTTTAGCCAGCTGTGTAGCCAAACAACAACTGCAACAAATCAGAAAGAATATGTATGTACCGGTAATATTGATACACAACTACCGTTACTATAAGCATACTGCATACAATATGAGAGCTCATAAAAAGCCTATTCCTATTTATGTTCATTGTTGGAAATTTAGCGAGTTCACTGTGAGGTTATATATTCCTGATCATCTTTAACATCAAAAGGAAGGAGATATATCAAAGTGATATATGGTTTTGAATGAAGCTTGTGCAATACTCTGAACATTATATATTTTTTTTCTTAGAAATGAACCACAGACATGCTTGATGAAGGACTACTAGCAATTAAGGAATTCTAGTCTGCATGCAGCTAGACAGAATTTTGTTTTTTTTGACAAATGTGCTTGTTCTTATCTCTGCGCATTACTGTAAACCAACTTTTATTCATAACAACTTTATTTAGCTATTTACCGGAGATAAACTGGTTCGTGATGACTATTTTTTTTTCAATCAAGCCTTAGTTAACTTATCCACACCCATATTGATATTACAATTACACCCATATGACAAAAACTGGTTCGCATGAGAAACATTCACCATGACGAGGCTCTTGTGAACCTCGGAAATATTTCTCGCACATGAATAAAAGTTGGTTTACAGTAGTCCATAGAGATTTCTATAAATACACCATATATTATATTATATGCTGAGAAGGATGGTATTATGAACAGTACAGCTAAACTTAGCATATACATTTTTTACGTAAAAATTTATTGATAAATTATTTATAAAATTTCAGGTGGTGGGTACGTACTGAATATGTAATGAGCAAAAAACTAAATACAAAAGCTCCAACAGATTTTTGTTTGTTTGAGACAAGGCTGATAATAATTAAACAAAAAATAAATAATACATTTAATTTAAATGATGAACTTTACAGTATACACTTTAAATAACGTTTTGTGAACTCTAACCTTCATAACAAATGTATATCTACATGATATATGCAACCATTAATATCAGCAACACCCCCTGTCTGACTGAAAAGTCACACATGCCACTTTGACATTTTCAAGACAACCTTGCATTTCCATTTCCTTCCCTCCTGCTCTTTGATATATTTCTTACATATCTAATAAATATTTATGTTATAAACTTGCGACCCACAAGATTATCATGGATTAATTTATCAACATGGTTGCATATGCATAACTCTCAGTTCCTATTTTGTGTTGATAATTTCCCAGGATAACGATCCAGTAATTACCTTGTTGTTGTCTTCCCAACACCTCCTTTGCCACCTACAAACACCCATTTTAATGAAGTTTGCTCAATAACATTACGTAAAGAAGGTTCCAAGTCCTCTTCATCCATTTTACGTGTGTATATGGACCACTTCCGGTGTAAATTTTTTTGACAATTTGTTCGCAAAAAGATATTTTTATCAGCATATCGTTCTGTGAACAATTCGGTCCCTGCCTTGTATCAAACGATTTAGATTGAAAACAATATTACCGAAATTTTGTTCAATAAATGTTGCATAAAAGTCAAAATGCAAATTGAAAAGGGGAAAAAGAAAACCCTTCAGCGGCGGCTTCACAAAACAAATAATTATAATGGCCTATTGGTTTCACGAGCTAATTCTGTTCCCAACTTATTTCACCTTTTTATAGTTCAGTATATCTTCTATTTACAATTATTTTCATTTTTCCCCAAGCAACACAATAACAGGTCAATCTCGATAGCAACCATATTTATGCTTGAGTAACTTAATTGTCAATTGTATATATTGTGGACCCAGCAAAATACATTTCTCTTACAGTATGAACTTTGCTATGATATCTTTGACGATATAAACTTTTAAAAATTGTAATTTTCCACAACTTCAATATTGATAAAATTGTACAAAAATAAAAAATTTTTACTTCCAAAAATAATACATTAATTAAATTGGATCAACAGATTATAACATACAAATCAATTTATTGACAGAGCACTTCAGAATTTAATTACTGACAGATCATTTATATGAGTAAAAGTATCTTTTTTTTAAATGACAGTTTTTACTACAGCATAAAAATGAACAGTGAAGAGTAAAAAGATAAATCAAGACAGTTTATTAATTATGTATGTGTATAAACATATATTAATGTGTACAACTGTAATAAAAATATATAATAAATATAAAAGACACATTCAAAAATTTTCAGGTGCAAAATATCACAGGCATCTGACGTTATATATATTTTTCTCATCATATTACTTATTAGGTTTGTTACTGACTGATGAGATCTATGAGATTGATCAACCTGATATATTTCCGTAGTCAGTCAATAACAAACCTAATAAGTGTTTTCGTTTTCCCGAGGACTATCAAGTGAGACATTTATTTCACAAGAAGCAACGATCTTCAAAAATCCACATAAAAGCGGCCTTACATCTTGTCCAATTTAACACAGTCAAACTCTTCAAAATTCTCATTCTCACCTTTGACATATACCGAAAGGGTAATGGGCTACATCGCTCACCCTAACATGCAATTACATTAAACTTTGGTTTATTGAAGATTACAGATGGACAGACAAATAGAGATATCAGTCACCATAATAACTGCTTTTTCCTGTACCTCAGGTGAGCTATAAATTGTGATGCGAGGCGAACTCGTCAACACAATTTTATTTGTAGGGTATTAAGTCCTGGCGAAAACTACGAATGACTGCACACAATTTCACAGAATTGATAAATCCCAAAAATAAATCCTCATGTACGATTATTAATCCTTGTTTATATTGTATACTTTTAATAACAAAGAAGCCTTCCACAAAACTTATATATAATTTATTTACAATGCTATAAATCCAAAGAATCTTTATTAAAGTAAATAAAACAAATTAAACCCAACTTCTTTCAATTACCTATCTTAATTTTGATATTCTTTATTTAATAAACAATGATACCCAATGAATAGATTATTAACTAATGATACACCTTGGTAAATATATCGGTGAAGTTCGGTGATTAACCAGTAGCAACCCAATCACCGAGATGCCACCTTGGTAAATATTTCGGTGGAGCTCGGTAATTAACCAAGTAACTAAATCACCAATACCTTTCACCTTGGTAAATATTTAGGTACATATATATTACAAATTAATAGAGTCGCTGGCGAAAAAGTTCCCCCCTCCAAGGCAGCACCCTACTGTGAATCTCGAGGAGTTGGGAAGAGATTACAAATTAACAAACACATATCAATCAATGCAGAAACAAATAATGTAGCAATTCACTACTGTCATTAAACCAAATAAAATTATACAATTAAATGATTAATAATAAACTTTAGAATATAATTAATAAGAATTACATAAATTTCGAATAAAATATTGCAAATTAAATAATGCACTGGCTGAATTTATTCCTTTAATTCAGAGTGCTTTTGACAGCGATTTGTGTCGTAACTGACTAATCTTTGCTGCCTGTCTCCCTCCCAGCTCTTCAGTCTCTCCTCACCTATAACGTTCTTGAGAAGCTCCCTGATAAAGGTATCACAGTCTCCGTAAACACGACTACCAGCAGCCTCTGGGGCTCCGCGAGGTTGTCGTAGACAGTCATCATCATAGTCCGTCTTCTGTCTACAATAACACATCAGCAGCTCACATTGACTGAATTCAATTGAAAAAATACAACATGAGTCAGAGAGAATATTTCAAAGGAGACTATCATCTACAATTACTTTACCTATTACATATGACGAGACGTCCTGGTTTTCGGACGACCTCCACAAGTTCATTGGCTGGGGTCACAGTGAGGGTGGAGCCCAGACAAATCATGAGGTCGGACCGTTGGGCATGGCCAAAGGCCCGGTTCAGAATCTCCTCCTCCAAATTATCCCCAAAATTAATAATGGTGTCCTTCAGAAAGCCTTTACAGCCCTACATAAAATCATTCGAAGACTGTATTGTCCAAACAACACACCACAATAATGCCAACAATGTCAGTTATATTAAGGTGGAATGCTACATCAACATTTTATTTTATAGTAATGTCAATGTCAATATGTCGTTTTACTTTTTTAAATAAAAAATTATTTATGAAAATAAAAAACATCTTTTGTTCATATTATTTAAACCTATGGATAAAATCTCTTAAAGAGACGTGTCTTATAGAGAAGAAATATAAGATTATCATTTTTTAAAAAGAAATTGAATTAAATTGATGAAATTTTAGAAATAATGCTTATTTTCAAAATTTGACCAATCCTGATTAAAAACAAACTGATTCCGATCTAAATTGCCAAAAAATTAAAAATCAACAATGTATTTTCGTTTGAAGTCAAAAAATCAATTGAATTAAATTGTTCACTTAATTTACAAACCATAAAACAATCAAAAATCTTAGTTTGCGGGTGAATATTGTTATATTTAAATTTTCCATCATTCGGATCAGTTCATAATTTTGATCGGGTGTGGTTCAATTTTGAAAATTAGCAATATTTCTAAAACTTTATCAATTTGATTCAATTTCTTTTTAAAAAACGATTGACTTACATTTTCTCTTTATAAGACAAAAAGATTTTATCCATAGGTTTGAAAAATATGAACAAAAGATGTTTTTTATTTTCATAAATTATTTTTTTTATTAAAAAATAAAACGTCTTATTGACATTACTGGACATGATTTATTAGATATCAATATCATGCATTTATTCACACCAAATTTTAAAACTCTACAGTGTGTTAATTGCAACCAAAACAGGTTTTCTACTTTCTCAGAAAAAATACCAAAAAAATTGTATAAAATAATTAAGAGCATATATTCTTTGAACAACGAAATCATGTTTCAGATATGATACTTTAACAATCCATAAAATAAAATTTTGGTGCAGCATTCCAACTTAATTTAACAAAAATCTGATTACCAGTTCATCAGAGAAAAAAAATTATTTAAATTTGCAGAAACAAATTAAATACTACCAGTACTCTCTTTTGATGTTAACACTTATTTCAGTTAGATGTATGGCATTTAATAATGTAACTGCATAATTTAATAAAATTTAATATTATAGCAAAATTTCCTGAATAAAAGGTGATTGCAGGCACAGTGAGACAAAAAGTAAATTTTTAAAAAAATATTTTACTTTTTCAGATTTATACATTGATTACAGATTTTTAAATTGATAATCTGAATGGGAAAGAGTAACCTGATTCCCATGACTCCTTTTTATGCCTTTACCTTTTGTTCACACTTCCTTCCTGTTCTGTGGGAGAGTCCACAAGTGTCACACTGTTTAGCATGCCTCGGTTTTTTCACTTCTGATTTTCCATAATCCTCCAAGTCCTCATAATACTGACTTCCTGTGTCGTCCATTACATAGAAAGTTCGCTCATATCTGTAGCCGCACTTCTCACATTTCTCTATGAATACATTGCCATGAAGCTCAGAGAGGTGTTCCTGTGAAATTCCTGATAAACCATGCAGTCCGTCCCCATTCTGACTGACCACATGCTTCACAAGATTCAGGTCAACAAGCCGGCACAGAGCCTCGTGGGTGAAGGTGGGCCTAAGCTCCTCATAATCTACCCCCTCATCTCCCATATTCTCTTGGTCCTCATTACCTAATGCATGATCTATATCAATTGTTTTTAATTTCATTATGCATTCTTAATTTTCACAGATGTCAAGAAAAAAAGGGAATATGATAGATAAAATGCAAACTGATTTCATAAATGGACATCACTTCTGTAGACTAAAAGTTATCTGAACTGGTTTGTATTAATTAATTTAGGACAGTTAACTAAACAAAGTTAGAGTCATCTTATTTTAAATTTTTGTTTTTATGATGAGCACCTGCTTTATTAGGTTCTTTTTCTGAGTGACACCTCTTGCTGGGAGATGGCCCCTGCATGTCGAATATCTGTTCTATTTTGTCTGACACTTGTTCGTGGTCCATTTCAGTCCACTTTCCACTTTTGCCTCTGTAGTCCCCAATACCAGCGGCAGTAGATATCCCAGCTCCTGTGTTAATAAAAACATTGATACATTGTTTGCTTCAAGAAGTGGATGCCAAAGGGATATTCACTCAATAAATTTGCACAATTATATTAGAACAATCATTTGAATATTTGTTATGACCAATGAAAACTGTTCTTTTAGTTTTTATCTCATTGTATCAAGTGAACACTTTCATTCGTTAATAAAACTGTAATAATTTTTTTTTTCAGATAATGGTTCTAATTTGGAAAATAACAAATTAAGTGAAAATTAATATGCTAGTTGCTCATTGTATTTCTGGTAAAGTCAGATACATGACATTCCTACTAGCTCTGGCCTGGCTAGACCCTCTAGCTCGATGGGTAAAGTGCTGGGTTTGTATGCCTGAGGACCCAGGTCCAAACTCTAGTGAGATCCATCAAGACTAAAAAGTTTTACTGACTTTTCTTGCGGAAGAGATGTCAGTACAAAATTTTTTTTTAGTCTCGACAAATCTTGCTGAGATTACTTAATAAATTAAAAGGCAATTAATATCATACATGTGATATGTACTGGCGGTACGCAAAATGTACCGTTTTTTCGACCCCATTCAAGGTGTACCGGGGGGACACCAAAATTCACGGAATATGAAAATTTGTACAGAAATTTGAATTTCTCACTAAATGCCGCCACTTTTCTCCCATTCTTGCTCGCAAGACACTGGAAAACGTCACTTGTGTTTGACACGTGACCTACCGATACTTGTGTAGTGTACACAAACTGTCGCGCGTGAAGGTGTGAATTGCCAATTGAGATAATCATCTCGCTATAAATCCGTATCAAAATGCCCCTTTAGGTAGCTTTGTTTTTAAAGTGGTATTTAATTATAACTGTTTTGAAATATTTTGTAACTGGATCGAAAATTAGAAATATACATGAATCTGAACCAGCTCTCCGTATGTAATATATACGATGAATAAACGTGTTTATTATTATGCTTACGCTGAATTAAAGGATTTTATGTGTGCAGAAATTTATGTTAGGTTGCATTTGCTGCTGTTATTTACATTGCTGGTGTATATATCAGTAATATATTCATGAACAAGATGTAAATTGCCATTTGGAGACATCGACTCTCACGTTATACTATATAAAGTTGGTAAACAAACTATCATCTAAACTCGCTCAATTCATATAATTCGTGAAAAATTGTGATTATAAAACACAATAAAATTTTAAAGCATAGAAAACTTTATTACAACATTTAAAATAAGGCATACGTGACAATATGTTGGTTAAGAAATAAGGTGCTTTATCAGAAGAATTTAAGCGATATTTTGTACCATTTTTTGATGGGCAGTGTACAGTTTTTTCACCCCAAAACCAGGCTATTGTACAGTTTTGTGGTCTTCAACTTATCACATGTATGTAATATATAGTATCACTTTAGTTACATATTTAATGAGATCAATCACAACTTTGTACTTTCGTTTAACAGAAGCGTTTCAACCTACCTGTAAAAACAACACAGTGATTCGCAGAAAGCAGCATTTCTGCAACTTTGCTGGCCTCCTTTTTGATTTGTTCAGCAGAATCAAAGAATTCCGCCGTCTTTTTTGCCTCCCAGATGAGACTTTTCTCTTGCTTTGTCACCAAGTCTGAAGAATTTAACCGGCTTCGTTTACCTCCAGGTTTGTAATTTGTTGTTGGTTTCGATTTCAACAGACGCTGCCAACAGGGTAGATGAAATTTTGCCTCTCCGTTTCCCTTCCAAGCAACAAGAAAATTTTGACCATCAAAACGAGATGGTAGAACAGTTTTTACTTCAACCCTCGATTCATTTTGTGGAGAAATATCATTTCCACAAAGTGTGAGACAACACTTCATTTTTAAGCCTGAATATATACACCCTTGTTCTAGCTGAATATATTTCTACATCTGTTGACATGTAACACCAAAATGAAACCGGATGTTATGAAATGTCTCAAAAGTTGTTGTTAAGTTGTACTTATTTTAAAAGAACATGTAAACCAACGAGTAATATTTGCATAAATAATAACGAGTAAATAAAAAAAACACATTTTGATTCAGGAATTTCTTTCAATTAAGGTATAAATATAGTTGCCAAAGATTTAATGAAAGAAAATTTCTAACACGAATATTTCTTGAAAGATCTATTCTAAAAACAAGATGGAGAACTGTGAAAACCACGTGTGGATGTTTACCTTCACAGTTTGATAAGATTGGTAAAATATGTCCAGTGGGAGCAAGATATTTACTGGTTATCGTGCACTGGGGTTTGTTAGCGACCATGTTCCCCTTGCCACGCGATATAACAAGAGACTGAAGGAGAACTTCGTCATTACAAGCGTTGGAAATGCTTTTCACACATACAACGTAAGTCAACCAACACAGTATAACAACAGAGGCTTTTAACATATAGGAAGAAATGTTATATCCACAAATTAATATAACCACACAACATATCAGAGCCATCTTTAGATACAGTTTCCAATGACATGTGTCAAATTACATCTGCATCTGACATTAACTATTTAATTTAATTATTTATTGGAAAAGTGAAATTCATAGATATGTTTTAAAATTTTTGATAAGGATTGTTCATTTCTCTTGAATAAAAATAATGATTTTATTTTTTCAGTGCTCCAAGCTAGGAATAACACAAATAAGTGAGTTTTGTCAATGTAAACTTTTGTGTCTTCTTAAACAAGTTTCTACACAAATATGTGTATTTTATCAGTTAATGCCTTTTTTTTTTTAAATAAATTTTTTCAACTTATTTTATTCATTATTATGTGTATGTTTTGTTAGATTTATATGATCGGTTTATACCTTCCAGGTGACAAACACCCTGACAGCATCACCTGTATAGCTGTCAATAACAGATATGTATTTACTGGGTGTGGAAACCAGGTGCGAGCCTTTAAGAGAAGCCGGCAGGTACACATTGTTTAAACAGTTTAGAGATTATGAAGATCATATTGTTGAAACCTCTAAGCATGATTGAAAAAGTATGATATACTTTGAGAATATAATTGGCAACGTACTTAGTTTTTTAGTTGCATACATATAGATATAGAATTTGTGTTACTAGAACTGTTTTACATGTCAGAAAATAAACTACAAAAGAATCATAAATATTACAGTTTATACATCTCTACATCACATGTTGTTCCCTTTTCCAGCTTATTCACACCTTTGATCTACATCACATGTTGTTCCCTTTTCCAGCTTGTTCACACCTTTGATGGTCACATTGTTGAAGTTCATCTGCTCCTTCCATTTGGAAACCATCTCATCTCAGTGGATATTCACAGCAATTTGAAAATCTGGGATGTGGAAAATGGCGGTAAATATAATTACTTTGTTATTTTTTCATTTAATGCATTGATCCCGGTTATTTCATGGATCATAGTGGAATTTTCAAGTGAAAAAAAAGATCTCTTCTTTTAAAATCACAAAAAGATCATTATACATTATATTTGGGAGAAAAAGAATTTCCTGAGAACAACTGCTTCATCATAGCTTTTAACTTGTTATAGCTGTGTTAAAATATACATGTATGACAGTGTTCCATGGATTTGATTATGGATTTTGCAGGGGCACAATTTTGTTTTTCATGTAAACATAGCCATTAAATACACCATACCTATCAGTGATCGTAATATTTGAGATTAAATGTGTTCTTGATAACCATCCCATCATCGGTTAACAGGAGTGTACCTGGAAATGGAGTTCAGTAATTCCACCTTCCACATCAGTGCTCTTGTCCATCCCAGCACCTACCTGAACAAAGTGGTTCTGGGCAGCAAGCAGGGCACCCTCCAGCTGTGGAACATCCTGAAGGACCAGATGTTGTACTCCTTCATTGGTTGGGGGAGCCCCATCACCATCCTCCAACAGGTGTGTGCTTACAGGTTGTTCATGTAGGGTGGGGTGGTGTGTGTACTGGTGGGGTGGTTCCTGTATAGGTTGGGTAGACTTTATACAGATGAGGTGATTTTCATACAGGAGTGTACAGTAGGTGGTTCCAGTAAAAGTGTGGTGTT
>WFKH01007768.1:60123575-60138914 GCA_016163765.1 Magallana hongkongensis | reverse complement strand
TTGTACAGGTGTGGGGTTACAGGTGGGGTACACTTTGTACAGGTGTGTGGTTACAAGTGGGGTACACCTTATACAGGTTTGTGGTTACAAGTGGGGTACACCTTGTACAGGTGTGTGGTTATAAGAGGGGCACACCTTGTACAGGTGTGGGGTTACAAATGGGGTACACCTTGTACAGGTGTGGGGTTACAAGTGGGGTACACCTTGTACAGGTGTGTGGTACAATTGGGGTAGACCTTGTACAGGTGAGATGGTTGTTGTACAGATGGCAATATCAATAAATAGAAATTATGTACAGGTAATGCAGAACAATATACAGTTCAGAGTTATGATAGTATCTGACTAGATACTAAACAACTGCACATTTAGGAATGTATGATTAGTCTCTTTATAATAATGATCACACACAAAAACAGAAAACCCGTTATCACAGAACTTGACCTGAATGTTTCAGATGGTCACCCTATTATGGTGACAGGAAGTACTGCTGGTCATATAGCTCTTTGGAATTTGGAGGAGAAAAAGCTCCAGAGTCAGATCAGGAATGCTCATCACAGTGCGGTGTCAGGGATGAATTGTCTCCCCTCGGAACCCCTGATGGTTACCTCAGCCGCAGACAATTCTCTCAAGGTTAGTGATTGAGTAAAGGAAAGTGGTACATAATGTAATTGTACATCAATTTTCAACCTAGTAACATACTCATAAATTAAAGCAGTTGAAGCCAAACTTCTACATATTTCAATCATTTATCGTGTGTACCGGTAATTGAATTAACAGACAAGATGCAGCAGGAATGAGTCATAGATTATGATTACAGCCTAATTATATATGTTTACATTATGTGTTTTCTTGTACATATTATCAATGTTAATTATTGTGGTGGCTGTTTAGGTATGGATCTTTGATTTACCTGATGGAGGAGGACGGTTACTACGACAGCGGTCTGGTCATAGTGCCCCACCTAATGTCATACATCACTATGGAAACAACGGCAAAAACATCTTAAGTGCAGGTAGTGAACATTAATATTATGTTTTACAACAGTCTTATGGATATTTTGCCACAAAGTACAATGTAAGTGTATCTCTGGATGCAAGTTGTAAATGACAACTAAATTTCAAATATTTTATCTAGGTCAAGACAGTTTTTTGAAGTCCTTTTCCACCATCCATGATTCGGAGAACAAAAGTTTAGGAAGAGCCAGTTTCAACAAAGCAGGGACTAAGAGGATGGGGCTACAGAAAGACAAATACATGATGCCCCCTATCACTGCTTTTGCCGCAGGTAATCATTAAGTCTGGATCTCTCAGACTGTAATTTTGTTTACAATGTTGTATCCATTCTAAAGCCCTGATGGGGATTGACTGCAGTTGTTGCTTTCTTTTGTAGAGGTCACTAGAGCCAGTGACTGGGACAGTATCGTAGCCTGTCATAGGGGCTTGTCTCAAGTCACGACCTGGAACTTCCAGAAAAGCACCATGGGAAAACTGCGTCTCAGTCATCCACGATTTGAAGAAAAAGAATTCCAAACAGTTACAGCAAAGGCAAGCATTTTTATGTTTTGTCAGCAATAAACTCTGTACAAGAGTAGTTTGTTTTTAAAAAGTATTTTTACATTTCTCATAAGGTTTGAACCTGTGTTACTGAATTATGTGACAAATCTCATTGGGTTTATTATGTTTAACTGGTATGTGACAATATCTTGGTACACATATTTAATTGATTGAAATTATTCTTTAATTGAAAAATAATGTTATTTAATTCAATTAAAATCTGTGACAATATTTAACTTGCAGTGTGTGGACATTAGCAGCTGTGGGAACTTTTGTGTGATTGGTTACAGCTCAGGTCATGTGGACAAGTACAACCTCCAGTCAGGTATACACAGGGGCTCCATAGGGGATCCAGGTAAGCTGTTTTTTCTTTTTTCAAGGATCACTTTAGTTTGAAATGTTGAGGCTGCAACCTAATTATCATATAATATATAAATATTTCATGGATTAATTAATTTTTAATTATTTTGAATGTGAAGCTTTGCATCTGTTGGTTGCTAATTAATGTATTAACTTATAAACCTTGCAGGTACTCAAGCATCATTACTATAGATAGATTTATAAAAGAAATGATTTTTCCTGAAGCATGACAGTGAACCAGATTATTTGTTGCAGCCCACAGCTGCTGTGTGATGGGGGTAGCGGTGGATGGAATGAACCAGATTCTAGTTACGGCAGGTCTTGATGGAGAAATCCGGTTCTGGGGGTTCAAGAAACACCAGCGAATCGACAGCTTACGCACCGATGGCTACATCTCTGGGATTGTGCTGCACAGAGATAGGTATACTCTCTAATTATGTATCAAGAGATACAGATTGGTTTTTATCTAAATGTTATTTTTTTTAACTGGATTTCCAAAGGAAAAATCCGGTTATTGAAATGGTAAAAATGGCGGTCGGGCAGGCAGGCAGGAGGCTGCCAAAAGGGTACCCCTCCTACAGTTTTAAAGATAGGAAGTTGTTGATTTGCAGATCAATTGTACATATATCAGAGATGTGCATATTAGTTGGATTTGATTTTTGATAGTTTATGACAAAAATACCACCTGTTGAACTAAGTTATTTTTTGGCAAAATATTTGCATATAGGGTACCCCTATTGAATGGATAACTCCTACAGTTTTCAAGTTAGGAAGTTGTTGTTTTACAGATCAATTGTACATATATCAGAGATGTGCATATTACTTGGATTTTGATTTTTTTGTAATTTATGAAGAAAATACCACCTGTTGACCTTAGTTATTTTTGGGCAAAATATTGCATTTAGAGTACCCCATTTCTCTGGATAGGTAGTGTTTATCAATTCAAGGTTGACAAATGGACTATGGATACTTTTCACACAAAAGAAAACTCGGTTTGCTGTCACATTGACAGCTTTTCTCTTGTTTCAAGATATAAACAAGAAAAACATGTATTGGAAAAAAAAATGCCTAGCATAAGCATGTATAAAATAAGTTTTTTTAAGAAATGGTGGAAAGGTTGATTTTTCTAGAATTTAAATATAATTACTTGATTTTTTTAACTGACAAGTACATATATTAGTTATAATTAACTAATTCATACTTACTGTCCCCTATGAACATTGTTTAAGCTTTTTGTTTCAGTAATGCACCATTCTTATGTTTATTCAGTGCCTGATGTTATTATGATTTATCAGTGTACTACTATCAGTCAAACATGTCTAACACTATTTCAGCTCCATGCTTGCTGTTTCACTGGACAATTTCCAGATCATTGTTGTGGATCTGGACACTCGTCGAGTGGTCAGGAAGTTTCAAGGTCACAGTAACAAGGTCACAGGGATGTCCTTCAGCCCGGACGCTCGATGGCTGATATCAGCTGGCATGGACTGTACAGTGAGGACGTGGGATCTACCCTCAGGAAGGTAAACGATAACAGCTAGTACTGGTATATCCAAACCAACAGAGGGGAGGGTATAACAGAGTTTTTGAAAAAAAAAAAACTCACTGGTCAAGTGGACCGCTGATTTGATGAAATTTACCGGTCTGAACAAATATTCATAGGTCAGTATTTGACTTTCAAATAAAAGAAACAAAACACAATAACAAAAAAACAAAACTGACAAATTTATTTATAAGTAGAGAAAATTTCCCCGAATCTCTGCTCTTTACTTTTAATTTGTTTACATTAAAAACATAAGCATAGGTTATATAATAAACTTGTTAATAGATAATTTAAAAATATCTATTATAGGTGCTTGATGTGCAGGATGTTAGATCAAGTTACTTGCGTTTCTAAAATGTTACAAATATTTAAAACTCTGTCTAATTTCTTGTAAAGTGAAAGTCAAACTAAACTAGTGACTGCTTCTCGTGGTTGGCACTTGGCAGGAGCCATGTTGTTTACGAAGTTTGGTAGCACTAAATGACGAAACTTAAAAAGGATAGAAATTCACCAAAAAAAATTTAGGTTTTAAATTTAACATTTTTATTAAGGAAACATAGTTTATCAACGAACAATGAATTGGAAATCATAGCTGTCGGTTCATAGCAGTTGGAGACCTTATCATAAGTATCTCATCTAACATTATTTCGTTAATTAGCCTACCCTTACAATGCTTATAAAATTTGATCTTGTCGAGTGTGAATTGCTTTGTCAAATCAATTTAAAGGTGTTTGCAAACATTTGAATCCTGCTTGTAAAGAGGCTAAAGTTTTTATATTACCGGTCATTCTGACAGATTAAATAAGAAAAATTACCGGACATTTGAAATATTTACTGGTTTTGCTGGTGGGACCTGCTGATTTAAAAAACTCTGGGTATAATGTTTTTGACCTCTATATCAGTCCTGTTTTTTGTCAGCACAACTTGACTCAAACTACTTAACAGAATTTTAAGAAACTTTGTAGATAATAAGGACAGATGTTGTGTAGATGTGTGTACTACCGGTAGTATTCACAGGAAACTCTGAGTCAATTTTATTTTTTGAGAGTTATGCCATTTTTAACTTTATATACAAGTTTGGCCAAAATTGAAAATGTTACTGAAACAGTTTGTCATCTTAACCCCTCCCAAACCACTGAACAGAATGTTATGAAACATTGTAGTAAATAAATACACATTATTTAGTAGTCCCAGAAAATTTTGATTCCAAATTTATTCATTGGAGTTATGCCTCCTTTTGAACTTTTAAGTTTTAAGTGTAGTACTGAAACAGTTTGTCTGCGCAACTCCTTTAAAACTGTTTAGATTGTTTCATAAGAAATAAAATATCAGATACTGTGTTCATGGTACTGATTTTGATTGACTGCACTGATTTTTGTTCAATGATCTTTGTTTAGGTTGGTGGACTGTTTTATGACAGAGATGGCCGTCACCTCTCTGACGATGTCACCTACCGCCGACTTCCTGGTGACCTGCCACATCGACAGTGTGGGTCTGTACACCTGGTACAACAAGACGCTGCTCTCTCTCGTCTCTCTAGCTCCTCTCCCCGAGGATTATCAGCCTCAGGAAGTTGACATGCCAGACACACAATTCATGTCCTCAGTTGACAGCCAGACAGGTTTGATAGACTCTTATCAATTCTTTGTCAGTTGTTATTTCATAATAATTTATCTTTCAAATATATGCTTAAGTATAAAAGAATGTATTTTAATTTTATTTTTTAGTATAACTAAAGTTATGAAAATTTGGAAAAATTTAAAAAAGTTTAATTTTGTTCAAGATGTAATTAAAACATGCAGTCATTATAATCTTAACTATGACTGGCTCAACTATAAATACAAAAAAATTGAAGGAAGCCCTGCGTCTGTGTGTATGACTGAAATATAAAATGAAGTACATTTATCACAGAAGAGACAAGTTGAGTAAAAACCCAGAAATAATTTGTTCAAAAACAAAATTTTGTTGTCTTTTTATGTCCCTTTTTTTTGGGGGGGGGTTGACCACATGCAGATTAGACTTTTCAAAGTGGTACACTGTATTATCATGACATACATGCTTTCTTTTTCTGTATTCTACATCACACCAAACAAGAGGGAAATATACCAATGCTAGTTTCATTCCCTTCACTGTTACATTGTTTCATTCTGTATGGCTGCTTTATACATGTACCACACGCCGCAAAGTTGCGAGGGGAATAATGTTATTGACTGGTCAGTCAGTCAGTCCGTCCGTCAGTCCGTCAGTCCGGTTTTTTTGTAAGCGCAACTCCTCTTCAACTGCTGAACAGAATTTAGTACTAGGTATTTAGGACACATTGTGTAGATGTGCATATTACCAGGAAATTCTGATTCCGTTATTTTTCTGGGAATTTTAGCCCATTTGAACTTGAATTTTGGCCTATGTTGAATATATTAATGAACAGTTTGTAAGCGCAACTCCTCTTAAACTCCTGCATGGAATTTAGTGAAAATTTGTAGACATTTAAGACACAATATGAAGATGTGTATATTACCAGGAAATTCCGATTCCATTATTTTTTGGGAATTTCCGCCTTTTCAACATAGAATATCGGCCATATATTGAATATAGTAATAAACAGTAAGCGGAACTCCTCCTCAACTGCTGCATGGAATTAAGTGAAACTTAGTAGGCATTTAGGACACAGTGTGCATATGTGCATATTACCAGGAAATTCCGATTCCTTTATTTTTCTGGGAATTTTGGCCCTTTTGATCTTAGAATTTTGGCCATTTTATGATTTATTGAATATAGTATTGAACATTTTTTAAGCGCAACTCTTCTTAAACCGCTGCATGGAATTTAGTGAAACTTTGTAGGCATTTAGGACACAATTTGTAGACGTGCATGTTACTAGGAAATTCCGATTCCATTATTTTTCTGGAAATTTCAGCCCTTTTAAACTTAGAATGTTTTTAGTTGTTAAAGACAAGGGAATAGATGTGCATATTTGCAGGAAGTTTTTTGTGAGTTATGGCCTTTTTAAAATTTATTTGTGTATTTAATGCATACCTTGTCATTGATTATGTGTATCATTGGCAAGTAATACAGGAGCGTGGGGTAGTAAGCTTGCTTACTTTTTCTTTCATTTTGTAATAAAAGTTTGCCTGTTATGTTGAGAATTTGAAGTACAGTGTATTGACTTTGATGCAGGCTATAATTAATAAGTCTGGCAATTATGAAAATATTGAGAAAATTTAATAATCTATTAGGTGCCCCAGGAAGAATTCTCAAAACAAAAACAAGTTAACCTTTGAAGAAATCAAAATACTAGTTGTTTATCATCTGTATGAACAAGAAATTTAGCTTTAAAAAAATATGTAAATAATAAAAGTATACGTAATTAACAAAATAGTAAACAATTTCATGTTAATATTCCTTGAAGATTTACATGCCCTTTTAAAAACAAGTGTGTTCCTGACGAAGTGTTTATTGCTTTAATTTGAATTGATCAGTCAATTGGTGCCAAACTTGTTTGTTGACTGACATTATTCGTTGAGATAAATATTGTAAAGCATGCCTCGCTGATTCCAGGAGAAGACAACTCTGTTGAGGATGAACCTCAGGATTATGCCTCACCAGAGCAGCTGTCTGCGGAGTTAGTGACCTTGTCACTTCTCCCCAATTCCCGCTGGCAGAACCTGCTCAATCTGGATGTCATCAAGGTGAGAATTACATTATCTGTTAAACATAATCAATTATTCGTTTACAAGCCAATTTAAGTACACGTATGTTTAAAGGAAATTGTTGATTTAAAGTTTGTGTTATATTCAGAAGGTAATACAGTAAAACTCATTGTGTATGAACTGGGATAAAGTGAAATCACAGATAAAGCAGAGTTTTATGGGGTCCCCAGCAACTATGAATTTCCTATTTTTATTATAATGATTTTTTTTATATGAAGGAAATAAGATTTATAAATATAGCGAAGTAAATTCACAGGTCTTTCAGTGTATTTGCAAGACACAAATTTAATAGTAATCCCTTAATTCTGAATTGGTATTTCATGTTACATATTTTGTTTTTAGATGAGAAATAAACCCAAAGAACCACCTAAAGTTCCCAAAGCTGCACCGTTTTTCCTACCCACTATTGCTGGCTTACAGCCAAAGTTTGATATCCAAGACGACAATGAAGAAGGTGACAAGGTCAGGCATTCTCTCCACATTACAGCCCAACTAATAAAAATATCAAAGATGATAGTGATATATTTACAGCCCTGTTCTTTACTAATGAAAATATCAAATATGATAGTGATACATTTACAGCCCATTTTTTACTAATGAAAAGGTCAAAGATGATAGTAATATATTCAATATAAATTTATTTCAGAAGCAATCACGTTCTGATCTCTCGAGATTTAATTCACTCAGCGAGCTTGGACGCAAACTAGAGGAAGACAACAAAGGTATTCTTGTTATTGGAGTGACTAATACAAGTGTCGGGATGAAAATTACAAAAATGTTTCTATGCCAACGATTTGCCTTAATTCCAAATCCAAGAAGATGGGTCTTGATATAATGCAATAAATGTTAGGATTGTATACATGTAGCTTATAGAAATAAGAACAGAATGAAAAAACCTGAATAAAACTTTTTCTCATAGAATATTAAGTGTTCAATAAGGTGCATAAGTTATTCTATAATAACAATCAAAGGAAAAGAATTTGTTAGTACATGTATTGATCAAATGATGATAAGAAGAATTGGGGAAAACTTTGAAAATATTTTTCAAAAACACACCACTGATTTTAGATAGTATACAATTAAAGTATATCATTGAAGGAGTTAGCAAGATTTCAGTTCCCCAAGAGCAAGCCTATTTCCCAAGGCTTCACTTACTGCATACCTGGTAATACAAGATACATGTACATGTAAAAATAAATTTTAAAAGCTGTGCAATTTGTCCGTATACAGTATAAAGTGATCTGTTTTAGGCCTGACTGCCCTGGATTACCTGAAGGAGTTGGGTCCATCTGCGGTGGACAGCGAGATTCGTTGTCTGGGGCCTGATGCGGGGGGATCAGTGACCCTTATGTGCCAGTTTCTGGACATGATCAGCCATGTCTTGGACACAAAGAAAGACTTTGAGATCAGTAATGCATACCTGGGTCTGTTCTTAAAGGTAAAAGTTGTGTTGATATCGTTTTCTTACATGAACAATAATTCTAGAATTTTTACATGTTGATTGGTTCTCTGATGTTTTACATCACATCAAGACTCTTGTATTGAAATGTTATAATCACCAACTATTGGTGAAGTTCTTCAATTTATATTATCGCAAAGCTCACTTGGGTGTATTCGCTGCGAGCGATGGACTGGTGCGTTGAGTGACGACACTATTGGGATCGCGAGTTGCAGTTATAAAACAAGCATTTTCATTGGCCGTTTTAGTACCCGCCCACTCTTACCTTCTAACGTGGTATTGTTAATTTATGCACCAACTGCCAGATGTGTCGTTTAACTCTGTATCTGAACTGCAAAAACTAAATCACTGCAATAATTGACAGTTCTCACAATAATCGCTGTTTCTTTTTTTGTATAAACAATTGTCAAAAACACGCTGTTTAAACAGGTTCAATCCCCAATTCATTTTTCAAGATAATACATACTTCATCGATAAATTCAAATCATTTTAACGCATCACTTTAAGATGAGGCAGTATTTATTTTGTTGTAGCTTATTCCAAAGAATTCACAACAGATACTGACAATAAATATTACATATATTGCATTTTATTGAACTTTGACCGATTAATATGACACACTTGGAACTACAAGTGTGCATGTGTTATCAAACATACACAAAATTTGAAATTTACGGCATATACACGTGTTCAATAACTGATCTGTGATTAACGTTATTTTGTAGCTCACTTAGTCTGTAGAAACATTCATTTTATTAAATGTTCCTCGATATTCATCAGACAGTATTTACTACTGATGTTGACACTTTACTTGCCGCTGATTTTCTCTCAAACACGCTAATCGACCTCGGATTGTAAAATTCACGTGCAGATCGAGTCGCAATTTTACCGTCAGTTTTCCATGTATATAAACAAACCACACTTCTTCATTTTGCGGAGCTAGTGACGATGTTTCAAAGATTTTCAGTAAAGATTTATTGTAAACAAAAAAGTGAAGACGTATGCTGTAAAACGCCTAATGCGGGATTTCACGGCGTGTCAACCCAATTTTCCCGTGGATCTACATTTTGCAACAAGTTTTTTGTGAGGAAAAACTGTTCAAATCATGCGATTTTCCATATACATATATGGTACATTATGAACGGTAACGTAAAATTTATTTGTTCACTAAACAGTTTCTGACGAATTTTTTCACAATGAACTGAATAACATTATTCGATAAGCGAAGTACAATCTGTGACTGATAATCCATATGCGCCGATCCCTGCTTTTAGGGAACTTTTCTTTTTCTTTTCATTAACATTATTTACACATGTACGTAAACATCGCCCCGTTTGTTATCAAATAACTCTGTATGTAATTTTAAACTTGCTAGTACAACTTTATGAGAAGTTTTCTTTCTCCGACATATCTTTCCACGTGTTAGCATCATGTTCTCAACATGCATTTGATAAATGGGCGGGTCTATATAAATGCGCCAATCAGAATCTTTATTGCGAATCGCAATTGAAATACACATGGATTAGAAAGTGTCATCACTCAACGCAATGCTACATCGCTCGCAGCGAATACACCCAAGTGAGCTTTGCGATAATACTCAACTCTCAGTGCCTGTACATACCTTGACATATGACAATACTTTACACCAAGGTCTCACATGAGCCCCCACAACATTCAATTTTAATTTTGAATCCTTGGCATAGGTGCAGTTGGAACCTGTTCGTGGTTTAAGATGATGACCTGTAATAGAACATAAAAATTTCTGCACTATTGTATGCATCTTTGATAATGAGATCTTTGTGACTGTGACTAAATGTAAATAAAGTTTGACACTTCTGAATTCCAGATTCATGGAGATACGATATCTAGCCATCTGGAACTAGTAGAGGCCCTCAGAGAGGTGAAACAGAAACTGAGTGAGACCTGGGGCTCCATACAGGACTTGTTTACTCTGAATCTGACACTTCTCACCCACCTAAGGACTGCCAAGATCTGAGAGAGGGAGAGAGAGAGAGAGGGAGAGAGAGAGATAAATAGAAAGTGAGAGGAGAGAGGGAGAGAGTTGATGAACCATAAAGCAATGCATTGTATTATTGGTCAAGAGAATCATTCATTAAAGATTTAAACAATAAAGTGTTTCAATTAGTCAGTATATATTCACATACTATGTACAGTGTACATCATACAAGGTTTTGCAATATTGGGTGTTTAAAAATTCTCAACCCTATTTTCACAAATTTATGATTATTTCCCCAGATGAAAGAGCATGTCCTTCATTTTAACGAACTTGAAAGCTTTTTATCCAAAGACACTTTCTGACAATTTTGAAATTGATTGGTTTCAGAGATGATCTACATTGGAATACCGAGGTAAATTTTCTCAAGAACTACATTTCTAAACTTGCAACAAAGGGTTTTTATGCCCACAAATCAAAGTTATGAATAGAGGTTTAGAAATTTGTTTAGATAGATTAAAAATATATAATTTATCTTTGTAAAGATAAATTATCTGATCGATGTCATCATAGAGATTTGATATATTGAAAATTATCTTATTTCACAAAAAGTACATATTTAACCTAAGATTGGACATCTTCGATCAGTTTTTTGAAAAGGAAATATCGAATGCATGCTTGTTCCAACACCAGTTTTTACTATGATGTGCAAAATAATATGAACATTATTATAATTATGTGAAAATGGTTTTGGAGCAATGTTGCGCGCTATACTTTCTACTGTTAAATATGAAGATAAACTGAAGAATTTTTCATGTTTTTGAGAAATTGTGTAAAATTTCTAGATTTCTGTAACTAACATTTTTAGTTTTATATTTTGTAAAAATATATGTATGATATGATGATTTTTAAGATTTGTTAAAATTAGACCATATCGAATATAGTCCTTTCTGTGCAAGCAGGCTGTTTACATGTATTTTAAGATTTACTTTTTTGTTTTTAATTTAAACAATATTTTATTATGCAATATATCACATAAACGGATGGGATAGCAGGCATTGCCTATATAAATCCTCTCCGACATACAAGGTCAATGTCATATATACAAGATTTAGTGCCATACAATATTTGACAATAATATTATAATATATATTATATTGATAAATATTATACAATTATAGCCTTTTGATGAGGTCAATACATGGTTTTATAGACCTGATGAGGGTATATCGACCGAGGACGAAGTCAATACATGGTTTTATAGACCTGTATTGACCAATATCAAAAGGCTATAACTGTTTTATTATAATAAATCAAAAATTCATTCTCTTCAAGCGTATAATAGTAAAATATTTTGTACAATGTATAGGTGTTGATTTCACTATTATGACGTCACAATGTCGCACGTGCCCAAACCAGTATTTTGTCGTAAAAATCTATTTTTAGTATAGTGAGGTCTATAAATTTTCTATATTTAGTATAGTAAGGTCTATAACAGAATTTATAGCATGATCATGTGACAGCAATCGACCAATCTTATGCTTGGGGAAAAATACGATATTATAATAATACTTATTATAATGATGTGACGAATCAGGTCATACCAATGAAAGAAAATAGGGTAGTACAGAGTTTTTCCATGGTAATAGCCTGTTCCCCCTTGGAATTAAAGATGGAATGTGCCGAGGCTATATAAAAAGCGGTAAGTAGGCAGAAACGGGGAGTGTTATCACTGCAGCCAGGGAGAACAACGCTGAGTAAGTGTTCAGGCTAAAATAAGGCAGAAAAAGCCTTGTTTGCATAGAAAGGCGACGGAGGCTGAATAAGCCTTTTAGTATAGGTTGCGCCAGTTGATCAACCACAGTAGCTTTGGCACTTGGCAATAAAGGCTGAATAAGCCTGTACACCAGTGTCAAAGTGAGCTGGGAATATCAACTGGTCAGAGACCTTAGGTCAGTAGCTAGGAACCTTGGTAAGGCCAATTGTCTGGGGGCATTGGTCAGGGAGGTAGTTTGGCAGACTGGGTTATTGGTTAGGGGCATTGGTCTAAGGCAAATAATGGGGACTTGCGGTCGATCATTATAATATTTGGGCTTAGGTAAATCCCTGTGAAAATTTATATTTGATTTATGTGCCAATCTTCGTAAATATCTTGAATAAGTAAATTTATATAAGTACCGGTAATCGTCGTAAATATATTGATTCGGTTTGTTTCTTGCCTGAAAGACAACAGGTTATTGTATAAATTGTATGAAATAAGGTGTTCTGCAGATTCCGGGTGTAACCGGGTACGTGTCCACATAAACATAATAAAAACCGCTCGGTTGGACACACGTTACAATATTATAATTTGTAGTAACTAGTAATGATAATAATTAGAAAAAAAGAAAAAATACAAACAAAAAGTTTTATACACAGGTTCAGGTTCTGTGATATAGGACAATAAGAAGGACTAGATGGATTATTTAAATCTCTTCGTAGATTTAATAAATTCATGTACATATTTAAATATTGCAATATTTTGTTCATAAGTAAGACTAATCTCACCATTAAGAATGAGTTGAACTGAATTGTGTAAATGATGAAGAGTGTTGAAAGACTACGGATATTATATGGGAGTTCATTCCAGAGTCTAATTGTTGAGGGTAAAAACTTTTCATGTAGTTGTTTTTGCTTGGGGGACATGAAATGTAAGGTTGTCCTGATTCCTTAGGGGATAAGAATTTTGAGGTAGTAAACATTGTCCAAGCAGATCAACTAAATATTGAGGTGCTAATCCATAAATTATGTTATAAAATAACACAAGCTTATGTATTTTACTTCAAACTTGGAGTGTATCCCAACCAAGTTCATCATAAAGCAAGAATCTTGAAGAATTTGACCTTAATCCTGAAATGATTCTAGCTGCTGCAACTTGAATATCTTCAAGTAGTTTAGCATCTCTATCGTAACAATTATCCCATACAATGTCAGAGTATTCGAGAACTGGGCGAAAAAAGGCAAAGTAAATTTTTATCAAAGCATCCCTTTTAAGGGTGTGTTTCAACATTCTTAAGATATTTAAACGAGTGCAGGCTTTAGAATGAATATCAAGAATATGTGTTCTCCAACTTCCATCCTGCTGGAATTTTATACCTAGATGAGCAGTGTTTCAACATTTTCAATAGTAGGCCATTCAGTACCAAATTTAACTTTTGGATGACTAACACTCCTTCTACCAAAATCTAAATTAACTGTTTTATTTGGATTAAATTCAACTGTCCACATATCAGACCATTGCTTAATTTTACCCAAATCATGAGTTAATGAATTTGCAGATGTCAAAATATCATTATCTACTATAATATACAAAGATCTGTCATCAGCAAATAATCTAACTGGGTTGTCTAAGTGTGTTAAAATTGATATGGCTTTAATGTACAAAAGGAATAAAAAGGGGCCTAAGACTGATCCTTGTGGGAAACCAGAGTTGGTACTTCGCAATGTTGATGAGTAACCATCGAGGACTACTTTCTGGGTTCTATCAGACAAGTAGTTTTCAACCCAACGTATTAATTTATCAGAGATTCCATAGTATTTTAATTTGCATAGGATACCTTTTTGCCACACTCTATCAAAAGCTTTAGAGATGTCGCAAAATACAACTCTGATATCTCTACCTTTATCAAGACTAGATATTATTGTATTATATATAATTATTACAACTAACTGATTGGCTGTGGAATCTCCGGGTTGAAATCCTGATTGATATTTGTTAATGATATTATTTTCAAAACAGTAGTTATACGTACGTAAACAGAATTTTTTGTAGAATTTTACATACAACAGAAGTAATTGATATTGGCCTATAGTTATTTACATAATGTGCACTCCCCTTGTTTTTAAAAATAGGAGTAATTTGGGAGTTTTTCCAAATATCTGGAAGTTGACCTATTGTAAGGGAATAGTTGTAAATTTTTGTAATAGGTTTTACAATAGATTTTCAATATTTTTTAGAACAAAAGGAGACATACTATCAGGGCCTGAAGGTTTTGTAACATTCAATACTTGGAGCTAATCCAGTACTTCTTGTTCTGTAATAATAAAATCATCAAGTAGAGAATTTGGAGGCCCTGGTCCATGCAATGGGATACCTGGTTCATTATAAACAGTTGATACACTAGCAAAATGCTCATTGAGCAGGTTAGCTTTTTCCATAGGATGAAAAAATGTATGATTTGAGGATTTTAATGGTGCAGTTGATTTATTTTTATTATTTTGTTTTGACAGGGATTTAACAATTCTCCACCATTTACCAGGGGGTATGGATTTATCTATCTGGTCAGAAAGTTTTTTTTTAAATCTATCTCGAGAAGCCCTTATTTCAGCAATAACTTTGTTTCTTAGATCACGATACTTTTCCCAATGATGAGGATTCTGAGTCTTAACTGCTTTTCTATGTATGCGATTTCTTTTCCTCTTGAGCTTTCCAATAGAATTGTTCATGAATGCTTTGTCTCTAGGACAAATTGTAATAACTTTTGTAGGAATATGTTTTTTTATGCATAAGGTTATAATATTTGTAAAGTTGGAATTTATTTCATTAATATTTTCACTCCTCCCAATTTGTTGCAGTTAAATCATTGTTGAGATGAACATAATTAGCATTTTTGTAATCCATTATCACCCTCTGATAAGCATACTGTTTCATAATATGAAACTTAACTTCCACCCCTGTTATAGAATGGGTACTACAACATGGAGGATTGACAAAACTATCATAA
>WFKH01007768.1:60112533-60122944 GCA_016163765.1 Magallana hongkongensis | reverse complement strand
TATACTTGATGTTACAGTATGGGAAGGGTTTTTCTTTTACATCGATTTAGATGGGGAGCGTCTATGGGTGTTTTCATCCAGGATAAAATTGTCATGTTATAAATTTTGAATTTACTAACTGCGTGGGTGTAATTTATACAAAATTTACAGTTGTCATGTTGTATATTTTGTATTTACACCCACCCAGTAAATTCAAAATACAACATGACATAATAATCACATGGAAGATATTATTTATTGTAGCTGGGAGTTGACAGTGCAAACTGTTCCCTTCTTGTAAAAACTGCACTAGCTGTGAATTGCTTTGTGGCTAACTAACTGGACATGCATAATATTTTGATTTAATATTGCAACTAACTATATTAATTACTATCTAAATGCGAACACGCATGTTGGCAATGAATTATACTAATGTTGACAAATGTACCACGCCTATAGTACGTTATGTTTACGTCAATGTAGTATCCATCATCTCCGATCCTAAAGGTTGTTAAGTTCCTGTGGTTTAGTTCTGTTGTTTCTATTTGTACTTATCCTTTGTGTGGGCATGATGTACTTGATAGCAACTTGAATGGTGGACACCGAATCGAATGATCGAATGATGTTTTCTTCGCTCCTCCCTAAGGTGTTGGCAGATGGCACTATGTAATTGTGTGTAGAAAAATTCAAGTTTGGGTTTACCACAATTAATCAGAGCGAAAGCTTATCTGTAAGGTGGCGTCAGAGTATCGGGCACCTGAACTATTCTAAAGAAATTTGTATCAAAACCCAATGTGATTGATTTTGGAATATATAATTATGCAAAGTATTTGGCTTGCACTTTTAAAAATAATAGTGTTGTTCATTTTATGTAAATTTGCAGTGGCTGCAGTGAAAAGGAATTATTGGTTAAAACGTTTTGATTCTTTACATTAGTTCTTGTTTTCATTTAGATTACAATACTTAGGCAATTGCGTTTTTATTTTCTTGTAGAATTTGGATAACTTCTATAGATTAATTGTACACTATTTCCTGTTCCATAAATAAGAACTTTGAAAAGTAAAACGAGTTAATGACAAATGGTTTAGACTTTTAATGGGGTATTGTCACAATAAGAGATAGAAATTAATATTTCGTTTTGTTTTGTTTCATTTTTATATTTAGAATGCTTTAAAAGTTTCTATTATTATTTAACCAAGAAAATCAATTGTCGAGAAGCAAGCAAGATACAATTCTTTTTTTCGGTAAACAAAGCTCCTTTCATTTATTTTTGTTTTTGTTTACATTCAGATTGCATGATAGAAAATACCAAAGTAAACACTAGAGTCCATGATTTATCTTGCAAATGGAAAAAACTACTTTAAAAGAATATGTTCCTTGTTCGCATAACCTATAAAAAACAATCATGGAATGTTTCTTGTTTGCATAAAAAAGAATCGTGAGCATCGAACCTCATTCAAATTTTGGCAGATTATTTGAAATACTTTAGTTAAGCATTGTAAACAATAAAATGAAATAACAAAATTGGAAAATCTTCTCGACACATTTTGAACTTCTTATCTTCATAGTACAGAAAGTATTTTTATTTTCAAAAATACATATAGTTGTAACTATTCACTTGAATTATTATTTAAAAAATCTCTATAAACTCGAAGTACATGATGTTTGATGATGAATTTTGATGATGAATATTACTAAAATACACGCACGTATACAGTTGCAGTGCATTTTAAAAATACTACTGTTAAACAAATTGTATTATTACTTTTTAATCCTCGCTAAGAAAATGCAAGTTTCATCTTATAAATCTTATAAATCTTGTAACAATTAACTTTGGTAAAAAAAAATAATCACCGCAATGAATGCTGGAAGAAGCAAACTTGACAGTCGGTTGGGTGTATGTATTAACATGTATATTTAATCATCTATTTTTTTTTTTTACAAAGAACGTATACATGTGTACTATTACTACTATGTATATCATTTGTTTTAGTGAAATTTATCTGACTTATTTCTGACTTCAGATTGTTTTTGGCTGAAATAATGGTCATGTACTACGATTACATATATGTAGGTCATCTACTTCAATTCAGATATAGGTATATCATGCTAAGAAACGTGCACGTTTTGATTATGTGCAGGTGCACAGCAAGGTACGAGAGAAAGAATTATTTAGAAACCTGAATATCAAATTGTCAGTTTTTAAGCCAGTATTTTGATAAATATAAATCTAATCTAATCATTAATTGAGAAAAAATGTTTGCCATTTGTTAACTAGTATGTTTACAAGAAAAGAAGGAATGAATCTCATTTAGTCATTGCACCAGTTACTCATCATACTTTCTTGTATTCTATTTATAGCAAGTTAAGATAAACTAGTGTTTATCGACTGTTAACTATAGTTGACGAACCCCAAACTATGGTTAACGATTCATTAACTATAGTTTTCATCTGTAAAACTATATTTAACGGTTGTAAACTATAGTTTACGAATGCTAATCTATATTTCACATAGTTAAAGCGATCATCTATGTTTAAGAAGTGTAAACTATAATAAAGTTTATCCGTCTGCAAAAACGTTAACCATAGATTATGCTGATAAATATAGTTCACATCTGTAAACTATAATTTACATTCATTGACTATAGTTAAGAGTTGTATATCATAGTTTCACAAATCGTGAAACTATATTTATAAGATATACTATGTTTTGCAAATAGTTGTTTTCAGTGTTAATTATAGTTAACACTTCTGAAACATACGAGTTAATCGCGTTAATTATGGTTTACAGATGTGAAATATGGATTAACGGCGTTATCTATAGTTTCACAGTTGATAAACTAGGTTTACTGACTGTTAAGTATAGTTTACGAACCATAAACCTTAGTTAACTGTTAATAATTGTTTAAGAACCGTAAGTTAACCATTCGTTAACTATAGTTTTTATCTGTAAAACCATATTTAACGGTTGAAAACTATATTTTACGAATGCTAATCTAAGTTTATCTGTCTGTAAATAAACGTTAATCCTAGATTATGCTGATAAATATAGATTCACATCGGTAAACTATAATTTACATTCGTTAACTATAGTTAAGAGTTGTTTATCATAGTTTCACAACCGTGAAACTATATTTATCAGATAAACTATGTTTTGCAATCGCAAATGGTTGTATTTAGTGTTAATTATAGTTTAAACTTCTGAAACATAGATGATCGCGTTAATTATGGTTTACAGGTGTAAAATATAGATTAACGTCATTAACTTTAAGCTCATTTTTGTGAGTTTGGCCTGGCCTCAAATTTGGCCTCTACAAAAAATTTTGGACTCAACTATATTTTAAAATTTTATTTACAAATTTGCTGAATTTATTGATTTTTCATTGATTTATGTCCAGTACACATGAACTATCACACAAGAAAGCTTTGTCATAAAGTAATACTTTTATTGAATGAAGCATATACATATGATTAGAGGTATGAGCGATTAATTCTTACAGATTTTGATTGAGTCTGATTTTAAATTCCAAAGTACTAAAGAATGTGACACTGCCTGTATTACCATGACATGCTTTAACTCAAACTGTTCTAAGGATTATACAATACCAATGTAACTACCGGGTATTCTTATATCAAATACTTGTTTAATAGGGAAAAAACATGGTAGAAGCCAATTTGTTTATTCTAACCAATATATAAGGTCCCAAAATGTTTTGCTTTTATCAAATTCTGATAACGAAGTTTCCCGCATAGGAGAAAAATTGTTTCCCTAAATATTCAAACAACACATGCATGAAACTCTAATGAATAGGTGATAATTAATTACTATTGCCGAGTCAAATTATCGGAGGTTGCAGTGTAACAGCTATTCACAAATGACATTAATTAAATTAGACCGCGTGAAATGTTAAACCGTGATTTGACGGTGGTCAGCGACACCCACACCTTGTCAAAGACATGTCCTTGACTGATCGTTGTACTCAATAGGGTTACAACACATTCTTTATCTTTTGCGTCAGAACCTTCACGATCAGGTGATTCTTGGCATCGAAAAAAATCTTACTTGGCTAAAGGGGGCATTTGCCTGGTAGGTCACAGACGACTTGGTGAATCTTAGATATCATTTTAAAATAATCATCCATATGCATGGTTTTACACTAAAATTACCTTTTATCTTTTTCAGGACAAATCTCTTGCACAAATATTTACCTAGAAAGTCATATGAGATGTAATAAATCTTTAATACCACCTAAGGTCAAGTATATGTACCGTCCGTGGTTGTTAACTGCAATGCTTTCTATGTCCGAGGTAAATGATCTATATATTCTGCATCAACGGCGGCAAATCCCTTACAATAACTGTAAGATAGAGACACCAAGAGTATAAAAGAAATGGCCAAAATAGTTCCCTGCATCCTCAGATGTGCAAACTGATTTGTATTCAGATTCGTAATGTCTGGCAGCTTGTGGTGTTTGTGAAGTGGTTACCAAAAACTGAAAGGTGTCTGGAAAGAACTAAAAGGTGATGGAATGGCATACCCCTGCTGGTCACCTTTCCAGACATTTCAGTTACCCTTTAGTTGACTGAACGGCAGAGAAACATAAAGTGTCTTTTGTGCGTTAGTCGTTGTAAATGTAGATATTGCTTGCTCTGACGAAATGACTAACTACAATTATTGAATCGTAGTCCCTTTGGTTATGTGTATTTTTCCTAATGTCTGGTTGATTTGGAGATGCGATTTTCAAGAAAAGTATTCAATGGTTATGGCCCGAGAATGCTACATCTCGGATGAGATTGTAGACGATGGTGCTGTCATGTTTTAAATCATGAAATTACTGGGTGGCAGTTAATTCAAAATTTTCAAACATGAGAAATTAAATATTTACCGACTCTCAGTAGATTTAGAATTTACAACAATACAGGACCAAAGTTCACCCTTCCTTTCTGAATTAAAAAAAAAAACGAAAACTAAAATGTGAGAATCTTCAAGTAATAACATTTCTATGCCACTACACTTCCTGTGTATTAAAGAGGGCTCGATGGTCGTGCCCACTGCTAGACTGTATTGATCTCCTTTAGAAGAAGAGCTCTGTATAAAGATATAGAAAAATACTCAAATTTTAAAGCTAAAATTTATGGAACTTTTCTTTACTAAAAGATAGTTTATAGCATAGCAAATCATATCTAAAAAATTTAAGGTAGATCTGATGGGTAATTTGTTGACCATCCAGCCTCCTTAACGACACTTTCAGCAGTAATATGGCCATTTATTATATATTCTTATAAACTGCATCAAGAGGAACTGATTTTGTTCCCTATAAAATCCTATCTTAGTTCACTCAAAACTTGCTTGGTCACTATAGAAAAATGCATACGCGCCAGCGAGTTATGCTACAGATATTTATTTATGAAGCAATCACAGCCCTTATGAACAAACAAAGGAGCATTATTTTGTTTACACTTACACGTAATTCTCATTTTTATATATATATATATATATATATATACACACACACAAATATGTATACATGTATTAGAAGAAATGATTGTCAAGGTTGTTGAGGATGGAAGTGAAATAAATACGAGGGTCAATCAAAAAATACGAAGATTTTTGCCATAGCTATTTTACTTAACGTCATATTATTACTAAACTTGATGGACATAATTAAGCTATAGTTTCAAGTAGTTTGAAAAAAAAAATTATATTCCTTTATTTCTAAGAAATTTTAAAATTGAATCCTGAAAAAATGAGGTCACCGCGCACGGTAAAATTTTGTGTTATGACAACAATAAACCATATTATGTCGGAAGTAAATTTCTATAAATTGGGCTTGAAATTAAATAATATTTGAACCTCAAAATGAGTATTGTCATGATATTCTATGTACCAAATAATAACGGGATATATTGCTTTATTGAACAGAAATCAGTTACAAAAAACGGATAGTCCTCTAACTGTAATACATTTCACGGGGTTAGTGGTAGCTGTATTTTGGACATCAAACGACCCGAAAGAAAATAGAATATCAGTAAATATTTGGTCAAACGAATAAGTAACGTCATCCGAGATTCAGGGTTTTCCCTATGGTGAAGGAAGAGATACACGGTAAATAAAATGAAAACTTCAAAGAACTATCTTATGATTCTCGAACAAACGATGTACGTCATGTGTGGTTTATTGCCGTTTTAAAATACAGGGTGAAAGGGACAAGAGACTAAGCGTGATATATAGATGTAGTCTTTTGATAAACTGTGCATGCGTCATCTTGACGTCATGTTTTGGACGTTACCGTGCTCCGTGGTGACAAAACATGCTGTTGTTAAAATCAGGTAACAAAACTACCTTTTCATCAAATGAAAGTTCACGTATTAATAAAATAAGTGTTGTTGCATAAATTTATCTGTTGGTTATGACTTTTTTGAAAAATATATGAAAGACAGCCACATTGTCTTATTTTTGAATTGACCGTCGGATTTAAAAATCGATATACAGAGCCATGCAAAAAGTATTCGTTAAAATGGCGTCACGTTTCGACGAACGCAATAAAAACAACTCGCAAAAATTGTCACCCCGTGCAAGCTGTGACAAACCATGTACATGTAATTAAAAGTAACATAAACACATAAGAAAAGTTAAGCAAACTCACCTAATACTTTGAGAGGTGACCTTTTAACCGGATGACCTGCATAATTCGTCTGGGAAATTAGTTGTATAAACTTTGAACATATTGCGGGGTTATATCAAACCAAATGTTCTAAATTTACTGGAATAAGTCTGCCGATGAATTTATGTTCTGTTTTCTTGATTTGAGTTTTCTTTTAATTAAAAGCCATAAATTTTCTATTATGTTGAGATCGGGTGACTGGGCAGGCCAGGAAAGTGACGGAATATGGTTTCGAGTTTTGTATTCGACCGTCGATCTAGCACGATGGACCGGGGCATTATCATCCTGGAAAATATAACCCCCTTCAGGAAAATGTTGTGCGACAACAGGCCAAAGATAATCTTCTAAAATATCTTGGTATTTATTTGCATTAATATTTCCGTCCACGGGTTTAAAACCATTTTCGCGTAAATGAAACTGTAAAGTTCTTTTGGCAACTGGATTTGTATTGTTTTGGTTAAATTTCACTGTAATACCGGCCAAAGTGTCTATAGTCTGTCCCAAGATATCCTGAATTCAGATTTTGCTTAATTGCTTGATATTTATAAATACCTCAGGGTTCAAACGATGTTCATTCAAAAGTATGAAAAATTTCCAAGATTTCTCAGTCGAAACGCCCCTATTAGCTTATCAGGTTTCAATACAATGCTAAAAAATGTGATGTCTACGGGGATTTTGTATTGCAGCAAGCCCGGATGATAACGTTGAAAATTGCGCGATGTATTCCGAGTGTATTCCGAATGGAGAAACGATGTAAACATTCCCCATTATAAATCTCCGTAAGGAATCTGTTTTTGTTCCTGTGAATTTTTCCGAGTGAAAGATGATAATGTGTCAGTGAAATTATCTTGGAAATTATCCCTTTCAACTATTTTAAATGCACTTCTTTCACAGGTATGTGTATTTTTATTAAAAATCGTCCAAATGTGCTGCATAAATATCTTGGGACAGACTATAGGCGTAATTTTTGTTATAGATCTGCCACTTCTGCGACGATTTTCTATTTCACCACGCAATAAATAACGTCTAATAAAGCTACTCACAGTACTGTGGGATCTCTGTAACAATCGACTGATTTCAGTTATTGAATTTCCGCTCTCAAAAATATTTATAACTATTCTTTTTTCTTCCGGGCTTAAACTCTTTTCCTTTTCTCCCCATCGCTTGTTTTGGTTGTGTATCAGATGAAAAACATACGTCACATTGTTATTAAAATTACGTCACAATTGGCAGGTGGCCAACTATCATAGCGATAGCAAAATATACGACATGGACTAATTTAACTATAGGTAAAATTTGCTTTTAAAATACGCGATGACTGCAAAAACAAAAACAAAAAAGTGACGACATTTTAACGAATACTTTTTGCATGACTCTGTATTTCAAATACAAACCCCAAACTTAGACAGTTATTTCATAAAGGTTTTTTTTATCCTCTTGTACATTCATTATACACAGAGAGTCGAGATCGTAAAATATATAATAATCAAATTAAATAAAAAGTCGAACATTTACGAAAAAATCATGAAAAATATATGCAATTAAAATATCAACAATATTATTCGTACAATATGGACCAGGATAGACAATATACTGCTTGTGAAAAGTTAATGAAAGACAAATATGATCATGAATGTAATTTGTAGATAAAAATGAATAGTTGAGTTAATTGAGTCTATGTTAACATATATGTTTGAGAAAAAAAAACAATAGCCAAGGCAATATAAATTGTTCTTAAATTTCTTTCGTACCTCGCTGTGCATCTGAACATAATGAAAAAGTGCACGCGCCTTAGCATGATATACTTATATCTGAAATGAAGTAGATTTCCTATGTAAATCGTGCGACACGAGCCCTATTGTCACTTGTCAACCAATTCTTAGAATTTATTTTGAATAGCAACAAAAAATATGTTCACTGTAAAAAAAAAAAAAAAATACACCCAACCGACTTTTAAATCTGTTTCTTCTTTCATACGTTCCGCTGTTATTTTTACCAGTTTATTGCCACGAAATTATTAAGGAGAAATTTGATTTTTATAAACGAGAAATAAAACTAAGACAATTGGTTCAACAATAGTATTTAATGCAGCTGTATACGCGCGTGTATTTTAGTAATATTCATCATCAAGAAACCAGCTCGTTAATCAAGATTTTTTCCCGAGAAGTAATGCGTCCATATTTTTTAGTTTAGTGTTAAGTTTTTTGTCGATTATTTAGGAAATTAAATAAAATAAATAATTTATTTTCAAAAAAACAAAAACCTGAATCACATTTAAAAAGTTAAGGTTTAAAGTTACTAGTATTTTAATAATATATAATACTCATACAAATGTACCTAATACATAGTATTCATATTGATGACGCAGAACACTAACTGACGTGCATATCCAATTTATTTTCTTTAAAAAAGGCATAATTTAACAATAATAAGAATGTACATTTCAGAGTTCATTCTTATTTAATTGGCGATAAAATATGCTTAATATTTAAAGTTTCAGTGACTCTAACAGCTAGGTCGAAACTGAAATGGATGTTCAAACACTTCTTAGATGGTTTTATTTATGATAAACAAAATTAATTATCACGAATTTTATATTTTAATATTTACATTTTTCAGTGTCTTTCTGTGATAACACTACGAATCGATTTTGTAATGTACAGTCCAATATATTCAAATGACGTATTGTTGGGGCACAAGCGGGGTTTGCATAAATAATTAATATTCTAATATTTAATCGTACAATTGCTGAAAATTTTACCTGTATAAATATTAGTAATAAGGAATCATTCTTTGAATATGATGAGATAATAATTTCGGTCGGGGCGTGATCCACGCTCCAACCAAAATTATCATGTAATCATACTCAAAGAATGATTCCTTATTCCGTAAATAATACTGAAAGCAATACTATTTCGATTAAAGATCCATATAGCGCTACCCAAAGATTGATATAGTGCCACTATGTGAATTTGGTTTTGTTTTGTTTTGGGGTTTTTTTTGTCTGTTGTTTATCTAATGATGTTCAAACATATTGCAGATGGCATTAAACTGCTAGAATTAATTTTAGCACTTTATATAAATCAAAGATAGAAGATATTTGTTGTGAAAATAAAATTTTGACATGCATGATGTGATTAATCTTAATATCTAAGTACAAAGTAACATTTTTGTTTTTCAGAGATAGCAGTTTGAATTTAGGCATACCGATATCTATTAAGGAGGCTGGATGGTCAACAAATTAACCATCAGATCTCCCCTAAACTTTGAAATATGATAGTTTTGGCCATAAACTAACATTTAGTAAAGAAAAAATCCAATTGTTTTAGCATTTTTATATCTTTATACAGAGCTCTTCTTCATAAGGAGGTAAATATAACTTAAATATGGCAACGACCATCCAATACTACTTAGTACCAGATCATTTATAATGTTGTCACACATATTCGTTTTAAGTTGGAAAATGTGAAAGAAAGTGTTGTCTTAACATCGATTTTTTGGTCACTTCCGCTGTAACAGATATTCCAAACATTAATACACAAAAATTTATGCTCATATTGTTTACCTATGGTTACCAAGGTAAATAATCTTAACTATTCACTACAGAAGTATAGTATATAGTATAGTATACACTTCTGGAACATTTGAATGATGATAAGTATTTGCTCATATTTATGTCATTTGCTTGCTAGATGCTTCTATGGGTTTCGCCAACAAACGTCACACGACTTCACTTCCTGTGAGCCTCTCTCTCACTAATGGGCATG
>WFKH01007768.1:60088658-60099817 GCA_016163765.1 Magallana hongkongensis | reverse complement strand
CCTTGCACTACTTTATTTACTATGCAATGACAACCTCATTTAAATCTTTAATTACACGTAGAATACTAAAAACGTTACTCTTATCCGTTTGCCTTGAAAGTAAAACATTTATACAGTTACATTCATAATGATTTAAATCACGTTTTTCTTCATATGCGTAAGAATATTAATCGGAAGTATAATTCGCCTACTAAAAGTAAAGCTTATTCATGCCTTGCTATTTCGGAAATCAACAAAACGGTGCTATATAAGTATCTTATTTTAATATCATGTTTATTGCATGTAGCGTAACGCTTCCGTATTACATTAACAGAGCTGGCCAATGATATCCCATGCCGATCATTCCTTTAAAAGGAATACTTGTTTCTTTTTGCTTGTAAAGATTTTTGGGATGAGGCTGCCACCCCCCCCCCCCCCCCCCCCCCCCCCACTTTAAAAAAAAAAACGATGCTACGTGTACGTTCCTGGAAATTACCGTAGTTATAGTGAATAAATTAAATGTGAGCATTCATCCAAATGAGTACAAGTTACAAGTGTTTCCTATATCTGCAAAAATGTCCTCATTCTTTAGCTTTGCAATTAAGATTTTGAGAGGATTTTGGTAATATTTCAGCAAATTTACAATAACTTCAGTTAGAGTAATTTCCCCTTATTGTGACGTCAAAGTTCACGTTTTTAAGTGTCGTCTGACTCTTTAAAACTCCCCTGAGAAATAAAAGTAAGCGAAGTATACTGTTTTATTTACTTAAAAAGCATGATGTTCTTAAAATTACACATCTTAATTATATGCTTCTCAAAAGTTTTACTTTGATTCTCGCGAGAACGCGAGGACTTGGAAACCATTGGTACTATGAATTGTGGGTCAAAATTTACTGACGCCGAAAAAATCTATCGGATCAATGTGCAAACCTTTGTGACGTCACTCGATTATTTTTGATTGAGAGTGTACTGAGGTGAACTTTAGAGGTAACATTGACTGTATGTCGTATACATCGTTATTGTTTTGATTGTCTTGCTGATTCTCGTGAGAGTGTGAAGTGATAAAAATTGCCATGATTACAGGGAACTACTGGGACGATTAAAACAATGCATTACTGGTCCGATTTACTGACGCCAAAAAAATCCGTTGAATGAATGTGCAACTGGTCCGAATTTTCTATTCACACACGCCTTGCCGTTAGAGCTCGCTTCGCGCCGGCGCTGCGCGCCGGCGAGCTGCGCTCGCTATAATGTTTCGCTGGCTACGATTATAATAATGTTGACTTGTTGACTTGTATTCGCACAATAATTATAATACGGATGTCGATGATAATTATTGTTGGGTGACATTTTTTTTTTATTATTTTGAATCAGAACACAATAATGATTTGATGATAAAAAATAATTATGTTGGTATTTTTTTTTATTTTTACAAAGTTAAGATTATAATTATTTTGAAAAGATAATAATAGTGCAATTTAAGAGAAGTTGGTTGAAATTATTATTTTGGTCAATTATATAGTAAAATATAATAATTATGTGGGGGTACCCTACGCATTTCCATAATAGTTCAAATATTTTTTTTTCGATATTGGAAAATGAAGTAAAAAATGATGAGTAACATAATAAGACAAGAGCTTGGACTTTGAGTAGTTGTGTCAAATAGCAATGTGACGTAGTAATGTCTATTTCATTGCTAGCCACTCAGCCATATGGCTCTTTGAAATCAACAAGATTTGTCTGGCTTAATTTTGAGCTAAGACTACGCAATCGGTGCATATTTCGCTTTAAACTGCGTCATCTTTAACTTGTTTTGACGCAAGAAGTAAATAGCTACGTCCTACTGAAAGTCCAAGGTCTTGTTAAAATGGTTCTAAGAGTAAGTTGCACTGACCAATGAAATTTAAAAGTTCAATTCCATATCCAAACATTAAACGAAAAGGATGAGTAACATAATAAAGAGTAAGTTGCACTGACCAATGAAATTTAAAAGTTCAATTCCATATCCAAACATCAAACGAAAATGATGAGTAACATAATTATGAGGATATTTCAGTATCCAATGAAAATTCATAATTATATTTTTTGAGAACATAATTATGAGACGCATGCCTTCATGTGAGACCTAAGCCTTTATGTGAGAACATAATTATGAGACGCATGCCTTCAAATACCCCCATATTGCCCTGGACTTAATTGATCCTGACTATTTCTTCAAGAAGGACCATACATACTCTTAACGAGGTAAGTTTGTTAATCCTATTGAAATAGCAAACATTTTTTTTTAATATTCCAAGTATTCAACATACAATCTATAAAATTTTGACTTAGATTTTGAATGATGATCTAGATGTGAAATTTGTTCGACATAGGTATAATTTTGATGTTCTGGTAAAATAAATTATGAGAATAAAATTATAATTTTGACAAAATGAAGATTATTAAAAAGTATAATTATGTTAATGAAATCAACAACAAATAATCAATTGCATTTGAAAAGATAGTAAATAAATCAGTTCATAACCTTAAAATTATTTACGCTATTTAACAGAAATCTGAATTAAGAAAATTTATTTATTATATGTCATTGAATTAATCTGTTTCAATTTGCAACATATCCTTGATAATCTTTTTATAATGCCAAAATACGAATTTTTTATGTATAATATGTAAGGGAATTTCATTTGTTGAACATACTTATTTATAAAACGTTTATTTATTTCAATGAATCATCATGGTAAGAAGACAAACCGCCAAGAAGAAGAACAACGAATGGCCATGTGGTCATTGCAGGAAGAACTGTGATTCTTCGTGTGTATTGTGTGGTGTTTGTGACCAGTGGTTTCACTGTAATTGTGAAAATGTGTCTTCGGACAAACTCAAACTCATATCAAACAATCCCGAGGATTACATATGTGTCTCGTGTCGTAGTGAAGATGGGAAGTTCGATTTCCTTATGGGGATGGAGCGACTGAAGCAGGTAGGGGAATGTGTATTTGAAAATAAAGGTGTAAAAGTAGAAGACTTAATTTTAAGATCGAGATTTATGTAAATAGTCATTTTATTATAAAAACAAAACCACATGGTCTTCTACTTTTACTGCGTTATTTTAGTTAAGTTTTTTAGTTAATTACTATTTATTATGGTAGTTTAGTTTTTAGTTTATTGCTATTTCTTACAGTATGTTCAGAATTTAAAGCATTCAAATTAAATGATGTTGGTAAAACAATTTTTTTCACGATCTTATTTAATATTTTAAATAAGACGTGTTATATAAAGGAGCATTGAATATTTTTCTTATCGTTTGTTAACATTTTCAAAAAGCATTTAGTGTAACAATTTAACTATTACAAAAAAAATTGTTTCTATCTAAGGTGTGTGGGATTTAGTAATAGACATTACATAGTAACATATTTTTAAAAAAAATAATTCCCCTTTTAAAACACTTGTAAGTTCTGGGCTTAGAAACAAAAACATTTTTTCAGTGAAATTGGAAAAACTGATTTCAGGACAAACAGGGTATTGAAGAGGGTTTAATTTACTCGATTGTGAACTCAGAATACAGGGCGACTTCAACATCTGTTTCGAGGAAAATTCCGGCGAAATTGCCGATCAAAAAGCGAGTATGTCACCCCTAAATTGGTCCTAATTTATTTATTGTGAGGTACACAAGGTACAAACAGTTCTTGATATATTTCTTTTCAATCAACTGATAGGAATTAAAATGTTCCCACACTAATTGGAGGCCGCCATTGCTGAAACTAAATCTAATATTAGAGTCGATGACGGAAAGCGGGAAAAATTCCGGAAAATTTAAAAATTGGCGAAAAAATTGTTTAGGGTCGGGGGTATAAAATAGGGACGGTCGGGTGACCGGAACCACATGTATTTTTTTATTTTGCCTTAGACAATCTGCAAATTTTATGAGCTTTTAAACTTCTATGTTTAGATAAATGCTCTCAATCTTAGGCGGGAAGGCACTTGAAAAAAGAGAGTCGATTATTTTAAATACCTTTTATTTTATTAGTGTTTCATATTGCATGGTAAATTGTTTTATCAAACTCAAGACTTATAATCAGAAACTATTCATCACAATATTATTTGTACACGTAAATATATATAATATACTAGCTTAAGAAACAATTGTCACACTAAGTCTCTTAATGTCTGCACAAAACTCTTGCTAACCGACACTGAAACTTCTTCATGCCTGAAGTTGTGCTCTTCCCTTGGGAGTTCTTATTTATGTGCACACCATCCATATCGTAATGCTTGGGAAAGTGAATGTCGGGAAATGCCACAAACTGTCGGCCAAATTTTTTTCTCAGTTTTTATTTTTTATTTAATTTAATTTTACACTCTACTGACATTTTTTCCATTTAATCAATCAGGTTTTTTTAACTATGAAAAAAAAAGAATAAAAATTCAATCTTTATTATATTTCAGATTATTCGCTGGCCTCCACCACAGCGCCAAGTGGAAATAGCCACAGCTGTTGAAGTGAGTTCTTTGCCTGGGATGATAGGTTTCATAGATGGCTCACACATCAGACTATCCGCTGCTTTAGAGGGAGAAAAAGACTATTACAACAGGAAAGGATACCCCTCCATGCAATTGCAGGTATATCTCTTAATTCACGTTAAATAATTTGGTATTGTAGATGACTTATAAATTAATGTGAATTCAAACACTGTTTTTGTGTTTTATAGATAGTAGTGGACAAAAAGTTGAAAATCCTGAATGCATACACCGGTTGGCCAGGTTGTGTGCACGATGCAAGAGTTTTGTGGAACTCAAGTCTGTTTACCAAAGCTGAAGCTGGGGAATTATTTTCTCAAGACCATCACATCTTTGGAGATAATGCTAATCCACTGCGCAACTGGCTTACCACCCCTTTCAAGAACTTTCAATTGGTAACTTAACAAGGCAACAAGTGAAATTCATGCAACCAAAGACTATCAGGAGTACGTCAAACTGTGGAGAGGGCTTTTGGACACCTGAAAGGTCGATTCAGAAGACCCAGAGATGTGCCTCTTCATAATCATGAAGACATTTGCCAACTGATAATGGCTGCCTCTTCATAATCATGAAGACATTTGCCAACTGATAATGGCTTGTTGTGTTTTACATAACATATGTGTTATGAACGAAGATGAAATCGAAGAATACATTGAAGAAGACGATGTTGATCCAAATCACTTTCAAAATGTATACCAAAATGGAAATGCTGGCATCCTCAGACGTTTACAACTTGTAAATGTACCATGATGACTTGTTTATAATAACATATTAGACAAAATTTTACCTTTGTGATATAAATAATGCAAGTATGTAATTAATTAAACTTTTATTTCACAACAAATCAAAATCTTATTAACTTCATTCTATCTGGAGTACTTTTAAATAAAAAAGTGAAATGTCAAACAAAAAATTACACCTTGTAAATAGTTTACAAGTAACATAACATTACAAAACTAAGAAGGTCAGACTATCATGACTATTGATCTGACAAAATAAATATGATTTTTCTAAAGTTGCCCAAATATAAGTAAACAAGTAAACAAACGTTTACCTGATAATACTTGCTATTTACCATTATTCACCTCTTGTTCGTACAAATCAAGCAGCCGATCAAGTCTAGCCATTTTGTCCTTGTGAAGTTGCTCCAATTTATTTGTAAATTCACTATTCTGTTTTTCCAATCTTTCCACAATGTCAGAGGCCTTTCTAGTTCTCTTCTTACCCTTACTACTATTTTCTGGCAGGTCTGGTCAGAACTACTATTTTCATCCAATTTTTTCTGATTTGTGGGTTCTTTTTGATCTGTAGCTGTTTTTTCTTTCTTGTTGTCAAAAGTATCCAGGATGCATGCAGGCTTTGTACTGGCCTTTGTTCCATAGAGTTGATCAAATGCTTCCTTTTGCCTGAAATATTTAGCCTCTGACCCTGACCCATTGCTGCCAGCTGAATCTATCACTTCTTTCCAACGCTTTTTTAAGTTATTGTACTTATTAATGACTTGAAGTGATGAAATATTAGATTTCAAGGAAGAGTTTATTTCTTTAGCAGTCTGACACCAAAGGGACTGATGGTTTCTAGTTGGTAGAAATTCATCATTTTTTTCATGTCTGATATGAACTAACATGTCCTCTTGTTGACTTGTCCACACATGAATTCCTTGATCAGACGAAGGCCCTGGAGTTTGGGATGACAAACAAGATGAAACTGAAGCTCATGACCCTGATGTTGATGAACTTAATGATGATCCATAAGTTGATGATTTCCTTGAACTTGATGATGATCCGGATGTTGATGATGATCCTGGACTAGAAGATGATGATCCGGAAGTTGACGATGAACTGGAAGTTGACGATGATCTGGAAGTTGATGATGATCCTGGACTAGTAGATGATAATCCGGAAGTTGAAAATGATCTAGATGATGATCTGGCAGTTGACGATGATCCGGAAGTTGACGATGATCCAGAAGTTGACGATGATCCGGGAGTTGATGATGATATGGGAGTTGATGATGATCCTGATGCTGATAATGAACCCTATCTTTGTGATGTTAATAATCCATTTACTAACAGTTCTTTGATAGATGATCTGAAATGTTAAAAATGTGGCAGTCAATCAAAGCTGTTCTTAATACAAAATGCTTATATATTCCCAACACCCCCATCAGCCATTATCCAAATATGGCATTTGATTAATTAGACATTACAGATACAAATAAGTCACCAGTACCTATCTCCTTGGACAATAACATGTCAGAAACATCATCTGCGCAAACAAGGGTTTAATTTTTTCCCTCAGTTTTAACTACTATGGTTTTCATTCTAAAAAAAAAAGAAAGGAGAGTAAAAAACAATATTTTCCTTTTTACAGGAATACATTTACTTTCTCTGTACAGAGTATAATTAACAATCATGATTAAAATAAACAGTGTGACATTTAAGTCCGGACAGGACACAGTCCAGACTTTCAGCTACCCTTTCGGTTAGATATAACTTACTTTCGATTATATATTTTGGTGGGACTTTCTACTCCGAACCTATCATGCCAACCTGAATGTACGGATTGCTCTAGTTTTCCTATAATTGTCTCTCAAATATCAAAATCCCATGGGAAAATGGTGGGATTTTTCATCCCATCTAAAATCCCACCATTCTCCCATGGGAGAAAAAAATCTTTGTGGGATATAAACTCCCATGGGATTTTTTCTCCCATCATTGGTGTTGATAGGATAAATAATCCTCTATAAAGCTTTATAGGATTTAAAATCCTTTGAAGCACCATGTTGGGATATTTTATCCCAGAGGATAAAAATTCCTGTATATATCATCTTAATAGATGGCATATTTGGGGTTAACTAAACACTTATGATTGTCTAGTAAAAGCAATATTCAAACAACCAATGTATTGACCTATTAGATAATGTCATTATATCCATCCAATGAATTACTAACAATTGATCATATTCAAACAAATTCCTCTATCTCACCCTTAAATTACAGCAACTCTCAATTTAACCAATATAAAGGTATTTTGTCAAAAATCATTATTATATGTACCACCAATAATATATTCTTCTTGAAATGACTTAATAGAGCTTATAACAATAAAGTTTAATAAATTCTGAGAAAATAAATACCAAAAATTACCCAGGGCTCACGCTGCCCATCGCATTTGTCGCTTTTTGCGATTTTTCAGAAATAAATGCGACAGTTTTTTATAAAATGCGACACCCAGATTTCATTGAAAATCACCCTAGCCTTTTGTTTTCATTGCATAATCTCGTGCAAGCGACAGTCTGTAGCTGGACTTCACGCTCGACTGACTCAAGACAATGACACAGGTAAACGGTGGAGAAGCCAACTCTTAGCGGGGTATACACAGCTGTCTTTCAAATGATAGGCAGTTTTCACACTTTATTACAATTAAATGGATTTGTAATTAACTACTGACATATTTGAACGCTTTCTTCACCTGTGCATAGGTGACAATGTGATCGTCATTTCACGATTGTAATGAATAGAATGCATCAAATAAATGTGAATTTCGACAACAAAAAACAGCATCAAATACAAAATAAATATTAAGAAACAGGTAACTGGTGTTAGATATGCTATCTGGTTGGTCAAAATTATTAAATTTAAAATTGTTCTATCAGTTTTTTGACAGGATTTTAAGACTAAATATTCTGACATCGTAAGGGTAATCTATAAATAGAAATGAAAGCAAACTTGGGAAATATACATTTAAATTTAGCTAAAATATCACAGTTCAATTACTTATTCTTTAAAACAAAGGAATTATGCATTTATAATAATATTTTCTACATTTAATACCGTTTACCTATCTACAGCCAGAATTTCCTCTGTTCCCGATATTATCACAAACACAATTGGTTTCTACCCAGATATGATGTTCATAAGCCAATTAATTTAAAACTGAAGCCAAGTAGACGCAATAGCAATTTTTGGGTAGTAAATAATATTAAAATACAGCAAATTTGACCTCTTCTTTTGCTCTATTTCTTAATAAATATAAAACAAGTTTAAAGAGAAAAACTGATTATCTAAATTATTAATTTTTAAAAAGATCTTAAAAGCTTTATATACTTGTCTCGAATTGTCAATATTCACAACCAGACGATTCCTTATTATTTAAATTTTTTTTAATATTAAGGATAATTTTAAAATTATTAAATATACATGCTATATAGTTTTGGTTAATACATGTGTATTGTAAATGACCTATAAAAAGTACATTCTTGTATGGTGATAAACACTATAAATGAAAATTTATGATTTACTCCGCGAATGGTTGCGACACAAAATTTTGAGCCAGTGTGAGCCCTGATTACCAATTCTATTGAATATTAATGAAATTATTTCCGTCTATGTAAACCCTGGATGTACAGGTACATGTTTGTTTTCACAAAATTTCATAAAAAGGCCACAGCAAGAGTGTAATTTTCAACATACTAGTATGATGTCATTGACATGTTCTCTCAAAGATGCATCAGCTGACAAAGTATTTTGTCTTAATTATTATAGCCTCACACAGTGTTCAATGAAAAGGAAAGAATATAAGTACAGTACTGAATTCAGACCCAATCTAACAGAAAGTAAATCCCGACTAAACTCTGGGTTTACTTTCTGGGTTTACTCCTGGTTTACTAGAGTGGACCCAGAGAAAACCCATGCAAAGTAAACCCAGAGTAGATGCATAGAGTAAACCCCGATCAGAAATGCAGAACATGTATACCCCTGAAAGCAGACGCTACATATGTGTATTCAGAATATATGAGGGGCAGGAATTTCAGGCAGTAAGATGTCAAGATAAATTTAAAAGAAGGGTCCTCTTCACACTTCAGTGCGTACAGTTGACCCCAAAAGCAATTCCATTGTAAACCCATAGTAAACCATCAGTAAACCTAAAGTAAGCCCCGAGTGGTCCCATATTAATTTTCAAAAAGCAGACCCAAAGTAAACCCCAAGAGTAAACACAGGTTTAGTTGGGGTTTACTCTGGTGTTAGGTTGGGTCTGATTGGTACTGTAGTTCAAATGAACATACCCTACACTCCCCCATTACTTAACAACATTACACACAACGAATGGCAGAGTATGCATTAAGGTGGAATAATACAGACCTGGAAAACGTCACTGAAATTAACAGTAAATTATTTGATAATGAAAGATTTAATGATAAATAAACTATACATACCGGTATGTCGATAAACAAAAAATGTGCAAACTGGGGATAAAAAATGAATATCTAAAAAATTCAATTCAGTATATATAACAACAAAAGCCCTTGCAAGATTCGAACACAGGGTGTAGGGATCACAAGCCTGACACTTAAAAATTTATCCACTCGGCTATGGAGTAAGTTATATGTTGCCGTCTATAAAATCCTTTTAATAAAACAAAATGTTGTTTCGATCAGAGGTCAGCCATGTGACGATGTGTTATTCCACCTTAAATACACAAAAAAAGTTAATAAAGGGGCATAACTCCTCAAAAATCATCACATATCAATGCTGTAAGTTCCAGCAAATATTCACATATATTTTTTATCTTTACAATAAAACTCTAAATTCACATTTTGCCCTAATTCCCAACAAAGTTTAAAAAAAAATTGCGCAGTGGTTGTTGAAGAGTAGTTGTGTTTACAAATTAAGTGTTCATTACTACATTCAATAAATGGCCAGAAGACTACCAGTAATTGCAAAAGAGCCAAAATTCTAAGAAAAATAATGGAACTGGAATATCCTGGTTATATGCACATCTATATGTTGTGATCTAATTCCCTACAAACTTTCAGGAAATTCTGTGCAAAGGTTTAAGAGGAGTTGCCGACTGACGGACAGGTCAAAACATTATACCCACAACTTGTTGTGTAGAGTTTAGTTATATATGATCCTTACATGATTTGTTAATTCTAAAATAAGGCTACTTTTCTACTTTTAAAGTGGTTTAGACACATATTATAATTTCCCAAAGAACCAGGTGGTCTTGGGCCATCGATAGCAGCACTCATTTACTCATTGACAATATAATCCTTAAAGTTTAGATTATGAGGCATACAAACAGACAGACACGTGAAAGATGAAATTCAATGTAGAACAGGAAAGCTAGCACATACCAGTGGAAAATGAGTTACCTATCAAGGACAGGCACATGCAATTTCAACTTTTACACTTTTAAATTTACCAAAATATTAATTGATATAAGTTAAATCTGAAATTATCCATTAACTATAAGAAAAAAATTAAAGTATCAAGATCTGGCAGATGACATCCGCAGCAAAGGATGGAGTGAATGGGTTTTCCCAGTTGAGATTGGCTGCAGAGGATTCCCAGGGTTGCAGAGGATTCCCAGCCCAGTCTACATGGAGAGCAATGACAGCCCTGGAAATTACCATAAGGGGGAAGAAAGAAAAGTTGGAATACAGAAACTGTCAACAACAGCGGAGAAGTCATCATTCTAGTTATAGTTGAGAAGAGCAGTGCAGAGCTGGAAGCCATCTACAGATTGGCAATGATTTGGCCAATCATTGCTGACTCATCATCTCAAAGGCATTCCAGGATAGGAGTTGAAACAACCGACGACGGGTGGACCTGGCTGACGACGTCTGTAGATTTAGCAGTGAACTCACTGTTTTAGGTA
>WFKH01007768.1:60018402-60042546 GCA_016163765.1 Magallana hongkongensis | reverse complement strand
CATAGAAATAGACAGGTGTGTAAATTAACATAAAAATAGACAGGTGTGTAAATTATCATAGAAATAGACAGGTGTGTAAATAACCATAGAAATAGACAGGTGTATAAATTAACATAGAAATAGACAGCTGCATAAAATACCATAGATAAAGACAGGTGTGTAAATTAACATATAATAGACAGGTGTGTAAATTAACATATAATAGACAGGTGTGTAAATTAACATAAAAATAAACAGGTGTGTAAATTAACATACAAAATAGACATGTGTGTAAGTTACCCTAGAAATAGACAGGTGCGTAAAATACCATAGAAATAGACAGGTGTTTAAATTACCATAGAAATAAATAGGTGTGTAAAATACCATAGAAATAGTAAATTACCATAGAAATAGACAGGTGTTTAAATTACCATAGAAATGGACAGGTGTGAAAAATACCATAGAAAAGGACAGGTCTGTAATTTACCATAAAAATAGAAAGGTGTGTAAAATACTTGAAAAATGAAAGTCATTGCTTCAAAGATATTTTGTACATGTACATTGTTAAACAAGGTGTAGACATACATGTACAAAGACAGGTGTGTAAAACAAAAATAATTACATGTGAATTTTGCGTAAGTTGCTTTGTAAATACAAACAGGTGTGTAATGTTCTTGTGCAATGTTACCTCCTTATAACTTGTATATTTATTTAAACCTTGGTGTCTGATGTGTGAGGCCTTCTACAGGTTAGGGTTATCTGTGTTTTGTAGGGAGGTGTCTGAGGTGGAGGACATTACAATCCTAGAAAACATGTCAGAGCATTTCCCTGTCATCACCATCAACATCAAGCAATGCAGAGGTTGTAACGTAATGCATGCAGATGATAAAGTGCTTGCAAGGATTAAGTTCTTGTATCAGACATTGCACTATTAACCATAATACTGTATACAGGGAAATATTCGCCCCCATTTTGTTTTTGCCCCTTTCGCTCTTATTGTCATTGGGCGAATTTAAAACTGGGCAAATTCAAACAATTTTTTAAATTACTGTGTATAGAGTATCTGTCATATGTCTGGAATTCCAGACGGGGCGAAAACGTTTGCAAGTGTAAAAGGGCGAAAAAAAGACGGGGCAGAAATAACCCTGTATACAGTTCTGTCTACATTCAGGAAAAGTACAGCTTTGAATTTAACAAATCAAAATCTAAGGTTCTTGTGATGTAGGTGGAGAAATGAACACACGGGTGAGGGGGCTGAAAATGCAGTCTTCCGAAGGAGGATGCCTGGGGTTTGATCGGGATTTCTTCAAGAGGGAGAACTTAACAAGGTATCCCAAACTGGAGTCCTACTCCTCCGACCAGTTGTACCGGCGCTCCCAGATACTACAGAGGTAGGTCTGTTCCACAGGGTGGTGTTCTCTCCACTGCCATATAACGGTGGTACAGATGTAGTTGCTATGCTTACAGTGAAGAGTTCCCTCCATGTACACTGTCAAATCTTCAATTTTTTTTTTGGGGGGGGGGGATTATTGCTTTTGATCATTTATTTACACTGAAAGCTCACAAATGTTTACAAACTTATTTCATATCCTTGATTAATAAAATACTTCTGTGATATGTGACTGTTTGTAGGTTTGTGGTGATACTAGACAGCATACTCCAGTTTATCACCCCGGCTTGGGAGTACTCGGGTGGGTCCTACAGTTCCGTGGAGGTCAGTCATCACCCCTCTCCTTGCTCTTGTAGATTACAGATACCTATGATTTAATTCCTACTGTAATGGGAAACTTGGCTGGAGAAAGGACTGTAGTTTATATTAATATAGACTTTTATATGGTTTGCCTATTTCACAGTGTGACTTTGATAAAAAAATTGTCAATCTATCTGGGAATGCTTTTATAAATTGCTCCACATGAATGAGCTCCACATTAACTCTTATGAAATTGTAAGGTATTTTAATAATTCATTCCTGAAAGACAGTCGTGTTGTATCATTACAGCATGTGCGACAGCTGCTGCCTCTATCCAAGAAGAGACTGGCCCTGATTGAGATGTTCCTCAAGGAATCCTGTCTAGAGTCAGTTTTCTATCCGATTTTTCAAGATCAACAATTTGTATGGTTCTGTATTGTACAGATTATTAATAAGACTATTAGTTGTGTTGTAGGGTACCGTCAGAGGTGCCCAAGCTATCCATCAATCGCCACGCAGCCATGGAACATCGCTGTGACCCGAGTCTGGACCCCGAGTACAAACACAGCATATTTTATCAGATTTATGAAGGCCTTAAACAAAAGGATCAAAACCTAGAGCTCCTAAACTACAGGTAAATGTAACCAGATGTTGTACCCAAAATCTAAAGATTAAGATTATATTTTGTTATCTCAATTAAAATATTGTTTTTTGTTTTTTTAAAAAGAAAGTTTAACTGTTAAAATACTGTGGTATTGGACCTTGCAGATAAATGTAAAAATAAATATCATTTTAGAAAACAAATCACAAATGTACAATTAATATGCACTCAGATATCACAGTTGAGAGTGGAATATTTTGTCAGGTGGTCCTCGCGGTACGACCAGTGGTGGCAGTGTAATTTTATGTTTGAGAGGGTGATAGACCAGGGCGGAGGCTTCAGGGACAGTCTGTCTGACATCGCAGAGGAGCTGTGTCCATCCTCTGGAGACTCACCTATCCCCCTACCATTCTTCATCCGGTCACCCAACCAGGTGTGTATACATTGTCTATCTGTGTCATAGGCAATTAAATCCCAGTGTTTACATCACATAAACAGTTTTAATGGAATTTGATCAAATTTTGCTCTTTTGTCATTGAAATGCCGGAAGCTATTCATTGTTCTGATAACCTGAAGATTTTAATTTTAGTGTTTATGTTTACCACAGTGCATATCCAACAACATATATGTGTTGGATTATTTGATCAGATCTCTCAATGATTTACAGAAGCGTGACGACCTGAATGTGAACAGAGACACGTATATTCCTAACCCAGCGTGTAAAGAATTCCTCAAGTACGAGTGGATTGGTCAGTTGATGGGGGCGTGTATGCGAGGAAAAGAAAACCTGGTAAGTGTAAAACTCATTGCATGCATTTAAATGTATGTCTGCTATAGTATTAATAAGAAATAAACAGCATGTTAAAAAGTTCACCGGTATATGAATTTGGTTGGTCACATGATCAAATCCTGTGAAGCCTAAAGGGCCTCTCTGAAAATTTGATCACGTACCAACTGAGTTTAAATCCCAGTGCACTTTTTAACATTGCTGTTTATTACTTATATTTACATTTGAAAAAGTCAGAATGGTCAGAATTATTAACAGAACATTGTGTTTTTATGTTTACAATAATGCAACCTTCAAGTGATAACTGTGCTGTAATCATTTTGACGTCATTAGAAAGTTCACACAGAATTGAATGTTTTTGCTCTTTTATAGGTTCATATAGGGAAACATACATGTGTATTTGAAAATGTAAATAGGCCCATTTGGTACTGGAATGTTCTTGAATGCTTTTGTTAAAGCTTGGTGACATTGTTACAGACCCGGGGGATTTTTTCATACAAGACTTGTGAAAAGATGATTATATTCTTACATTCCATTTTGCATACCTTCAGATTCTATCACTGCCTTCATTTGTGTGGAAAAAGTTGTTGGCAGAGAAGATGACTTGGTCCAGGGACTATGTTTCAGTGGATGCAGCAGAGGTCAGGGGTCACAGATCTATAAATAAATTTAAAAGGAATGAATGATGTATCAGCTCTTTCTTGATACTAGTAACAACGTTACTGCTTTTTTTGCTGGGCAAATTGATATACATGTAGTTCGGTGAAGTTTTAATTAGTAGATAACTAACTGAAGTATTTTAAACAATTGCTTTTATGTCATATTTCACCAAAGTATATCAATTTGCCTGCAAAAGAAAAGTTCAGTAGTTATTGTGAAACAAGTTTTAATTCTCAAAATTAGCCTTAAGAAATTTAGACAGAAAAAATATAATACTTTACATTCCTATTCAAATAATCAAATTTTCCATGGTATAAGGGATCAGTTTTCTTCCCATAAGGAGTGATTCATAATGAAAGTTGTAACTACTGACTGTCTTCCTACAGGTTCACTTGATTATTGACTATTGACTGTCTTCCTACAGGTTCACTTGATAGACAGTTTGTTACTAATGAAGGAGGAGGACTTTGAAGCCCTGGGAAGAACCTGGAGCATGACACAGGCAGATGGAACGCCGGTCACCCTCAGAATGGACGAGGACGGGAATCCCTTGGAGCTGAAGTTTGAGGACCGTAAAGATTACTGTGTGGCCGTAAAGGAGATCAGGCTGAACGAGTTCAACTCTCAGGTAGTTAGTCGCCATCAAACAGAATAAAAAACATCATCTATACATATACAGATTTGTTATTTAAAATATCTGACATACATGAATGCATGAATTGTATGTACTGTTTTGGTATTTACAACAATTAAGGGTTCAGATATAATTAATGTTAATATACAACTACCTATATGATTTCATACAGCACAGTGCTACAATTAATTGTTGATGTAAGAGTATTGTTTGGAATTGAGACTGTGAGTTGTCTAGTTTTCCTTTGGTGGTGGCAGATCGAGGCCATACGGAGGGGTTTACTGAAGGTGGTGCCGCAGGCGGTGCTTGATCTGTTGACATGGCAGGAAGTGGAGTGCCGTGTTAGTGGTGACCCAGAGATCACGATCGAGGCCCTCAGGAGGTCTGGTAAGTCAGACAGACGGAAACTGTAGACCTGTTTTACAGGACTGCCATTTACAAAAGAACTTTTATCAAAGTCGTACCAATACTTTTCCATCTCAAGTAATGAACTTCAACTTTAAAAATTGATACAAAGCTATTTCAAAATATATCCTAGCCACTTGTAAATTTTACTGGTATTAAGTTGAAACATTGGCAGTTAATGATTGATTAGTATTTAGAAATCTGCTTTCAAATTTTAAGCTTTTTTGCAAAGCATAGTCCTGAACTCTTAAATTTTCACTGTGAGTATTTGTACATGTAAATGTTAATTTCTTTCATTCTTCATCATTAGCTGCCTGAGACGAACTGGGGGGGGGGGGGGGGGGGGGGGGGGGGGGGGGGCCCGGGGGGTGTGAGCTTATGCTATACCCTCATATCTTAGTTATTATTAGTTCTATATTTACCAGACTTGGATGGATGATGCATCTTGTGATACTAATGCAGTTGACAGGCTTGGATGCTGAATCTGAGCCATAGGTTTCAGATGCTGGAGGAGGTTAAGGTTTTTGAAGCAGGTTAAAGTTTTTGGAGCAGGTGCCCTTTGATGGCCATGTGTATGTTATTAGTTCTATCTTTACGAAACTTGGATGGATGATACATCTCGTGCTACTGATGCACACAGTGGGCTTAGATGCTGAATCTGAGCCATAGGTTTTGGATGCTGGAGGAGGTTAAGGTTTTGGAGCAGATCACATGTTTGGGTAAATAATGTTCCTTACTTATTCAAACTTGCATTGTTGATTTAACTATGTAAATGAATCACAGAGCTAGCTTCAGAGTTCAGATACTGGAAATGAGCTTAATTATCCAGATGCTAAGGCAGGTTTAAGATTTTAGAACAACTCAAATTGTTATAAGGTCTTGGAGCAAGTAAATTCTGTTTGTACCCAATCGGACTGTGGAGCACATGGCTCAGTGGTCATAGGCATTAGGCCAGTAACCGAAAGGTCGCTGGTTCAAACCCTGCTGTGGTTACATGTACTTGATGTTGTGTGTTGTGCACTTAGACAAGGCACTTTATCTACATTGTATCAGTCCACCCAGCTGAAATTAGGTACCAGCTTACGCTGGGAGTTAACCTGCGATGGACTGGTGTCCCATCCAGGGGGAGTCAATGACTCTCATCTGCTTAGCACCACGGAAACCGGGGATATGCGCCTTATAGCACAGAGAAGGATTTAACTAACCCAATCGGACTTGCACAGTTAATATAACTATTGATGTGTTATATATAGGTAGTTTCAGATACAGAACTTGATTATCTGGATGCTGGAGCAGGTGTAAGTTTTTTGAGTATTTCAAAGCAGGTTTAAATGTTGGAAAAAATGCTGTTCTGATCAACTTTCATGGTTCATGTATTTTTGGATTTGAAACATAAGGCTAGCTTCAGATACAGAACCTGATCTCCATTATCATGGATGCTAAGAAGACCTGGTCCTACCCGACATCTAAACTTGGTTGATGAATGTGATTGTTGATATATAATACAATGTATATCATGATTCCTATTCCTATAATATTGCATCATATAAACAGTGTCGTATGGTATTGTATGATACAATCTTGAATCATACAGTATCAGTTTTGATTTTATTCATCATCATATTGTATAATATGATATCATTTCATATGATACAATATTTTATTGTATCATATGATATTGTATTGTATATTATGATAAATATTGTATCATGATACAATATCCAATTGTACATAAATCTCAATACATTTGTATCATATGCTATGATACCTATTTTAATATAGATTATTAACTATGCTTTTCATATAATATGATAAATGTAATCTCATAAAGGTGATGCCTCGTTTGGTAAGCTCTGTAATCTTTAATTACCTATGTTTTTTGTTTCCATTTTGTTTAGTTCATTACCATGACCTGAATGAGAATGATACTCGAGTCAAGTACATGTGGGCTGCACTTGCAAATTTTACCAATGAGGATCGGAGTCGATTTTTACGCTTCATTACTGGCCGCCGTAGGCTACCAGCTCCTGTGTACATGAATTCTGACGATAGGTATGTAGTCTCAAATGAAAGAACCCCTTACTTAGAACAATAAAATGGCATTAAAAATTACACAGCGATTTAAATGGTTGATAGTATTTAAATGGTTGACTATCAGAGTAAATTGACTGCAGAAGGCAAAGATATGCTCTTAGTGTTCTAAAAATTTATAGTAGACAGCTTTTTGAAAGGATTTTGAAGTAAAAAGGTCTTGGCTTTTTTTCAGTAATGCCATTGACTGCCTGCCCAAGTCCTCCACCTGTGCCAACATGCTGTATCTGCCAGACTTCACCAGGTAAATTCTATCCCCCAGTATTAACTGATAAATTTTGACCTCCTGGCGTCACCTGGTAAGTTCTAACCCCTCTGATTTTATCTATCCCCATGATTTCAGCGGGTAAATTCTGTCTTCTCGACATCACCAGGTAAATTTTATTATCTTGACATCACCAGGTAAATTTTATCATCTCAACATCACCAGGTAAATTCTATCCTCTTGTCATCACCAAGTAAATTCTATCTTCTCGATATCACCAGGTAAATTCTGTCTCCTCATCTTCTTTAAGTAAATTCTATACACCTAAAACTCACCAGGTAAATTCTCTTTAAAAAAGTTTACCATGTAAAGAGTATCTACTCTTAAACCTGTAGGCTTTTAAGAGAGCCAAATTTTATTCTCAGGCTAATGGGTAACAGTTAACACATTTATATAGATTTGAATACAATTAGAATAAATGTATACATTAGAAATTATTTATTTGGAATGTTAAACAAAAGGTCAGTATCAGAAGTTGTATGTGCATACAATTCTGCTACGATGACCATACAGCTTATTTTCCTGCTTATGTTGGTATATGAGACCCCTCGGATGATATTGGTGTAAGATGTGTCTGGTTGTGTGAGTATTCATGTAATGAGACCTCTTTGATGATATTGGTGTTGTTTTCTGGTTGTTACACTTTGATGACGTTAATATTGTTTTCTGTTTGTAGCGCCCAGGTCTGCGAGGAGAAGCTGCACTACGCCGTTTATAACTGTGTTGACATTGATACGGACTTTGAATACATGGAGTACTAATCCAGCTGCAATACATGTACAACCATCTGGTGACATGTGAAGAAAATAGGATGTTTGTTAAAGATTTTGAGAGGAATTTACCATGAGAATCTATTTATGTTGAAAACATTAATATTCATGGGTTTTTTTTAATTTATATATATATGTTATACATTTATGGATTTGTTTTACTAATACTAATAAAGATTTTTAAAGACGATTTATTAAAACGTAGAAACATGTTTTGTTTCAATCTATCTGCAAAGCCATGCATGTGTACTTGAAAAATATAAAGAAATATTGAGAAGAGGTGTATAAATCTACAGATATCTCACCCAATATGAGTGCTGACTGAACAAATATTGGGGCAGCCTGAGAGTTTTGATGTCAGATGCCAGATCTAGTACATAAGATCTATAGTATAGTACAAAAAATGCTGACTACTCGGATGCGGGAGGTGATGGTCCTCAGTCACGCATTTCTAATTTCTTGATGCGTGTGTTGCTGTTTTCAAGGCGGAAATTGTGTGTTGGTGAACTGTTTGAAGTAGTTCAAACCACAGGAGTGTAAAGTTTTATAAGTAATAAAGCTGAAATAAAAAAAAAAGTTATACGTATCCTATACTAAAAAATTATAAAACTTCTGACTCCTGTGTTCTAACTCGTATGCAACAAAAATACAGTGTCATTTTATGCATCATCTACAAGTTTGATTATTGTATTTGGTAAGACAAATAAAACTATTCAATGTAAAAATATTTTATGAACGAGTTACTATTCCGGATGATGTTGTATTACTCTGTCGGGTTTTGTAACTTATAATTTTTAAGCGCTTATGTGATCCGGATTTGTTTACGTTTTGCTCGAAAATGAAAACATGTTTGAACATAGTAACTGGACTTTTAAATAAGTCTTTTTTGCATTATTTAATCGTTTCCGTATATGTTTATGGGTGATTATCTGAAAACAGCGTTATACGGTCGTGTGGTAAGATATTTCATTGAGAGTTCTCATGAAATTTGAGTGCAATCAACAGGTCCAGTTATTCTCTTTCGAAAAGTGTACAGGCATAGCCTACATCCACTTTTGAGAAGTGGATGTAGGCTATGCCTGTCCACTTCTCGAAAGAGAATACAGGTCCAGTACGATCTCTTAGTCTTAATTTAACGTTAGTTATGCTATACTGTATAGCTTTATGAAGCTATAGCTTGATAAAGCTATTTATATGCATTTTTTCGCCCAAAATTTTATTGTAAGAAATGGACAAAAAATCGCAAGTTTGTTAACAATGAATAATACACAGGGGCTTGTGTAGAAAAAAAATCATCGTTTAGAAAGTTGGTACCTAGGAGGAAAAATAACAAGGGAGGACGCCAGCTTGGATACCGCCTCGCTTTATCAGCTAATTTCTCATTTAAATTGTTAAACTAGACATTCCTTTGCGCGATTTACAGTTCGATATTACATCAGATGGTGGACTGAACTATTTGGAAAGAAGAAGATAAATGATTCTTCTTTGAGCTATCACCTCCGGTTTAGTTCTTTTTTACACCAATATTAACAAACTTGTTGATTTCTCGTGTAAACATTCAAAATCGACAACTCCCTGGCTTCTGCAGAAAGCAGAAGTACGGCACGTGAGATCTCTGTCATACGATTGGTTATGGGAAAAGCCAGGGTGTTGTCGATTTCTGATGTTTACGCAAGAAAAAGATAAACTTTGTTGCTGTAGACTTGAAAAGAATTAAACTGAAGGTGGGATCTTAAAGAAGAATCATTTATAAAGGAATACGAATTGGCACAATTTTCTAGTATACCGTTTTAAATGAGAAATTAGCTGATGAAGCAAGGCGGTATCTAAGATGGCATCCGCCCTTGTTATTTTTCCTCCAAGGTACCAACTTTTTTAACTAATTTTTTTTTCTACACAAGCCCATGTGTTTGCACCATGGACTATTCAAAAAGCAACCAAAATTATAAAGATAGCTTTAACATTGCAACTTTTGAACACTTATAAACAAAAATTCTATTTCTATTGTTTGGTTAACTGGCCACCACCTTATGTGCATTGAGGTGTGGATGAGTATGAATTCTTCATATTGTGCTGAATTATTATACTCTGTCCCAAGCACATTTTCTTAAAATTCTTCGATATTTAAAAATACCTCGGGGTTCAAATGATGTTCATGAGGTAGTATGAAAAAATCCCAAGATTTCTCCTTCGAAAAGCCCCCTCTAGCTTGTCAGGTTTGAATACACAGTTATTCTAATTAAAATTAGCCTTGTAAATCCGCTCCTCTACGATACACTATACAAGATCTTGTATAGCGTATCATAGAGAAGTGGATTTACAAGTTTAATTTTAATTATATTGAATACACAGTAAAATATAAAAAGTCTACGGGGATTTTGCATTGCAAGTGAGATGAAAGTACCTGTAAAATATCTGAAAGAAATCTGTTTCCTGTAAATTTTTTCGAGTGAAAAATAATAATGTGTCAATGAAGATATCTTGGATAGTTTTACTTTCATTGATTTCAGTTGCACTTCTTTCGCAGGTATGTTTTATTTTTATCAAAAACTGTCCAAATGTGCTGCATAAATATCTTGGGACAGACTATACCAATCAAATATCTTGTTTTCCTTTATATTTCATTCAAGAAGTAGCAGTGTGGTCATGAATTAATTGCCCCAAATCCTTTAGAACTTTAAGTGCAAAGTCTCTGAAGGAGACACAATTTGATGAGTAATTTTGACATGCATTGTTTACAGAGCAGTTCAAACTTCAAAGATGAAATTATCAATGCAATGAAGGTCGATTTTTTATTCATTCTGAAAAATTACAAATCCAAGAAAATGAATGACAAAAAAGCTAAATCAAGCTACAGTAAAACACAGTTATAGCGAACACACTTATAATGAATTGACGCTTACAGCCAAGTGATTTTCATTCCCCGTGACTTTATTACATGTTGTAAACTTGACAGATATAGCGAAATAGGCTTATAACGAAGCAAAAACACCCGTATCTGGCACTTCGTTATAAGCGTGTTTTACTGTATTCTGAATAGCTTAATAAAGCTATATAGCTTATTCAAGCTATATATCTAAATCAAGAAATTGTACTGGACCTATTCACATTCAGGTGACGAGATGATCAAGAGAGGGTCAACCAGTGCCCTTCTTCAGAAGGCCCAGTCCCAACTGAGAGGGGAGAAAGTCTCCAAAGGCAACGAGGAGGAGGATGATATCAATGTAAGAAAAACTCCTGTCATATTATGATGATTGACAAATTGAAGTGCCGTGAAGATATTATTTTTAGCATGTACGATTCTTTGGGGAAATTCATTTTCAACAAGTTAGTGTAAATTTTATTTTGTGCTTTTCTGAATGCATTTTTCGAAATACAGTGGAAATACAATTGCATTACATTTGAAGTGATGACTGATTTAGCGGAAGTGGCGTTCTGCTTAAAATGCGAAAAATAAAACACTGCTTAAAGTAATGTGCTTACAGTTATCAAGCTTCCATTGAAACATAAAGTAGCCAATATGTATAACTTTTAACAAAAACAAGAATCAATAAAATTAGGGTACATTTGGAATAAGCTACAGTGTATTTAAACCTCATCAGTGACTTCAGTTATTTTAGAAATATATGCTGATTTTTTGATGCTGTGAATGAAAATGAAATACGACAGAATAATGATAATTAAAGCATCAAAGATACAACATACAAACTGTCACATTACATTGTGTATTTTTCAGGCCTACATCAAGTCACTGACACAGAAGACAACAACCAGTCAGCAGAAGAAGACTGTAAACTTTGAGGATGGCGACATCTCCATCTCCAGTGATATTGACACTCACACCCATACCAGCTCCTCACTTACTAAGAAACGGCCACTGATAACCTCTGGGAACAAGTTTTTGAAGAAAAAGCAAACAGAAACATCTCAACCTACAGCAAAATACCTCAAGAAGCCACAGCTGTCAAATGCCAGTCCTGTACCTACTGTGTCTGGGGACATGGCACGCACCAACAAGCCCAGGGAATCTGCGCAGACTTCCTCTGCTCTTAGTAAAGCATCACTTCTTAGTAATAAATTTGCCAAGCGGTCAGCAGAAACAAGAAAAGTCTTCACTTTAGAGACGGACAGTAGTGAAAGCCTGCAGACGCCAAGGCCTGGGTCTTCTCTTGGAATGAACAGTGAAAGGCCAAGGTCTGGGGAAAGGCCGAGGTCAGGAGAAAGGCCAAAATCAGGGGAAAGGCCAAGGTCAGGGGAAAGGCTAAAGTCAAGTGAGAGACCTGGATCTGCAGATTCAGATAGTGTAAAGATTGGTAGAGATGGGTCCAAGTTTATGAAGAAGAAAGCAGCAGCTCCTGAGCCCCAGAGAAAGAGAAGTCCTTCTCCACAACCAGAGCAGAGACGAAGGAGTCCCTCCCCCTTACAGGAGGCACACAGGAGGCGGAGCCCAACACCGACCAGAAAATCAAGCCTTAGGGATAAGAAAGGCAAGTTAATGGTGGTTATGCATTATCTAATTCATTATATAAGGTATCACATCATGATAGAGTGTAATGAGTGGTTACATCAAATTAGAAAAATTGAAATTATAAATATTATTGTTAATAGTTAGCTAATTTAATAAATGTATATGTTTTCCCTAAGTTTTGTTGCCAGGTTGTCTGAGGGATGATTTTTTTTATTTCTTCAAGTTTTAAGCTATGTGCTACAGTGTGCATGGTTTAATATCTGTGCTTTGTTTTATAGCAGTGTGCTTTGTTTTATAGTTGTATGTTATTTTATAGCTCTGTACTGTTTTATAGCTCTGTGCTGTTTTATAGCAGTGTTCTTTGTTTTGTAGCTGTGTGCTTTGTTTTATAGCAGTGTGCTTTGTTTTGTAGCCGTGTGCTTTGTTTTATAGCAGTGTGCTTTGTTTTGTAGCTGTGTGCTTTGTTTTATAGCAGTGTTCTTTGTTTTATAGTAGTGTTCTTTGTTTTGTAGCTGTGTGCTTTGTTTTATAGCAGTGTGCTTTGTTTTATAGCTGTGCTGACTGGATTGTCTGCCGACATTGTCCTGTCTTCTGGCGAGGAGAGCCTGGCAGAGTTTGTGGCTGGATTAGATTCTTCTGAGAGTTTTCCAGGAGGAAAAGGGAAACAGAAGGTAGTTACAACTCCATTGGATGAAATAAATCAATTTTTTTGTTATTTGTTTAAAGCAAAAATTTATTTTGCATGTAATTTCAGCTACCGGTACTAACAAAATTTCTCAAGAATTTGTTGTTAAATATTATTTTTTAAATATTAGAAAAATTTGGTTGTTGTGTTATTTTAAGATGTTTGAATTAACATTTTCATTTGTTGTAGAAAGGAAGAAGAACACCCTCCCCCACAATACCTCGCACCCCCTCACCGGACACAAAACCTCCCCCAGCCAGGTCCCCCTCCCCCGGCCCCTTCAGATCTCCTTCCCCTGGCCCCTTCAGATCCCACACTGCTGGTCCCCCAAGGTCTCCCTCTCCTGTCCCCCAGAGAAGAAGGTCACCTAAGCTTCACCGCTCACCTCACTCAAGATCCTCGTCCATCGAGTCTGATGTTTTAGAGAGTGACAAATATGATGAAAGCTCAGACGATGCCTTCAGATGTAAGTTTTCTTATTGGAAAACTTTTTTTATTATAATACATTCAATTTGAGAGCTGCATATATATGAAATACAAAGTTACAAGATTGGTATTCTGCTTTCAGTTAATTTGATGGATATTGATGCATTAGAGCCAGCAATAATAACAGATTCTAAGACAAAGGATAGCTCTAAAAGTAAACGAAAAGACACCTCAAATTCTAAAGCTAAGAAAAACAACAATAGTCCATTCAAACCACAAAAATCTACACCAAGAAAGCAGAAGTCGAAGGAGAAGGAGGACCTGTTTTTCGGACTTCAGACCGTTGAGGACCTGTTAGGAGGTGTGTCAGATGACCATCCTCCTAGTGTGGCCAGTGAGGAAGTGAGAACAGAATCAGAGGACATTCCTGAGGAGATTGGTCCTCCTAAAAAGAAGACAACTTCATTTCATTCTGTTCTTGAGTCAGAAATTAAGACTCAAGAGGTCAGTAGCGTGCATAGGTCTTATTCCGATGACTTTGATGATACCATTTCTGAGCGCATTGGAGAATCCCATAAGAGACTGAGTCGAGCTTCCTCTCGGAACACTGATGTTGAGGAATACACAGAGACTTTCCAGAGCGAGTCGGAAATCACCGAGGAGTCGGGGACTGTCACAGAAAGCAATGAGTCTGAAATTGTTGAACGGTATGATCTCCCCAACTCTTTCTAAGCCTCCTATTTACTTCTTATTTGATTAATTTAGGTCAGTTTTGAGTGAACAAATTTGACAGTATTCATTTTTGAAAATTTTGTTCAACTACATGTATTAGTACATGTATTTTAATGCAGAGAAATCCAGAAAATGACAAAATGTATTTCATTATAGTTCCTTTTTTATCACATTTTAGCTCAGTATGAGGTGGATATCACTTGTGTAATAAATTTTTGATATTGCACCGTCTTCTAACACATCATGATGTCACAATTAAACATTACATAGCTTTAAGTCTGATGATTGACTTAGATTAAAAAAGTAACTAAATAATATAGTCGAAAAATCTAGTTATAAATGTGAATCATTTAGTGCTGTTTTATGAATTTTCTTTCATCAATTGGTAAGAATATGTTAGAAAATGAAATGTTTGTGTAGCTTGGAACTTTTTACCATGCAGAAAATTGTTGACATTTCGTAGTAAATGTGTTGTGCGGCTCACAACTTTGATGTTTATGGAAAAGATCAAAGTTTATCAAAAGATGTGGTAAAACATGTACGGTATTGAAATCAATCTCACATGATTTGCGATGATATATGATTTTTATCCCACTCGTTGTGTGTTTTCTTTCTCCTTCCCAAGGCTCGTGATAGAAAACACAAAACGAGTTGGATAAAAATCATATACCATTGCAAACCATGAGAGATTTTATAATTATTACATTGTCTTAGACATGATATGAATTTAGTTTCAAGTCCAAACCTAGCATAATGCATCTTTTAAAAACAAATCTATGAATTATAAAAGACTGAAATGTTAATACTGTTTAAAATATTTCCTGTCATAAAAACTCTAACCCTAGTTTCTATAATGAAATGAGATTGATTGGACTAAAACTTTTAAAGGGTTATTTATGATATAATTCCATTAGAGGATACAATGTTCTGGTACACATACAGTTAAACTTCGATATCTCGAACACCGATATCTCGAATACAATGGATATGTCGAAGTGATTTGTAAGTACCAACCACTCATTTTTTAAGTATTGTACCTTCGATATCTCGAATACTTGGATATCTCGAAGTTTTTAAACAGTCCCATCTAGTTCAAGATAACGAAGTTTGACTGTATTTCTGTTTCTCTTGGACAGACATAAGCCAACAAAAACAGCCTGGGAGGACAAGAGGAGGAGCAGCACAGAGGATAAGAGGAGGAACTTGAGGACCACAGAGGTAGGACTACAGACTGAGGAGCCAGGCCTGACCTACAGATTCAACTACAGCCCGGGGTTCATGGATCCCGCCTCTATAGCCTCCTACGTCATTAGCCCAGACTCACTCAATGGTGGGTGTAATTAAGGAATAAGGAATTATTCTTTGAGTATTATGAGGTGATAATTTTGGTCGGGGCATGGTCAAATCCAATAAAGCCCGAAGGGCTTTATGATAGATTTGATCACGCCCCGACCGAAATTATCACTCATAATATTTAAAGAATGATTCCTTATTACTTATATTTATATAGTTTTAAGCCATTGTACGATTAAATATTTAAATATAAATCAGCAAACTCCGCTGGCGCCTCACTTTGGCGTCATTTGAAGTTATGGGTTATATAGTACAAAATCGATATGTAGTGTTATCACAGGCAAAGACACTGAAAAATGTAAATATTAAAAATTAAATACATGTGTCTTTTCAGCATGTGTCATATTATGTTTATATATTTAACAGGACATACAATTCTAGGGACTCATTATTCTGATAGCTGTTGATATCAGTGCATAAGAATAAGATCCACCAAGATTTTTGCCCCTTTGTGTATTCTAGTTTTGTTGACCATGTTTTTTTATTTCCAGCCCTGACGTCCTACAGTCCCTGTATGCTGGCTCTACACGACATGCTTAAACAGCAGCTGGAGCTGACCAAAAGTTTCCTCCACTCCCAGCAAGCCTTGTATCAATCTATGTCAAGTTCTTTGGACCACAGATATCGCTACACAACTCTACAGGACACTAAAAAGGTGATTATCCTCAAAGTCACTGTCTCTGAACCACTTATTTTAGATAATCTCAAAAAATAATATCTACAAAAACCCCCAAAACTTTGCAAAGGATGATGTGAAATAAAGCCCCCAGTAAATTGGTAAAAAAATAAATTTCGGAATTTCTGTTAATATTTTGCATGTACTTAATCTTTGATAGATGTACTCTTATAGAATTCCTTTCTTACACCGATGATGAACTTGTTTAACCTTTTATAATATTACTCGTTTGAACACCGCATGTCACATGAAATAGATTTCAGTAATCATGTTAGATGTGACTTTATATACCATTAGCCTTCATTTATGCGAAAACATTATTTGTAATTGTACATTGTATTATCAACGGATTTCATTTCTGATTGCTAAGTATTCTCTCAACTGGTGAGAATTTGGCAATAAATACCGTGGAATCATCATTGTTTGTGGGGGACCAATGTATGGGCTTTCATGGGTAACCCTTGTGCACGAATTTACATCCCCACGTATATAGCTTTTGTTTAATATTTATTAAAATTATCCCGATTACACTACCAACGAAATTAAGTCCCCAGAACCAAGTAAATTCTGGCTACCCATGATCATTGACCCCCACGAATAAAGATGATTCAACAGTAAAGTCACATGATATGTAAACGAGTCTTGTCCGATCTGCTTAATTCCTTCATATACATATCGCCTACTGTACCAAAGTCCACCCATTCATTTCATTTTTATTCATTGCAAAGACAGGGTCAGAAACCAGAATGAAACTCGCTGTAACAGGGTGTACAAATCATCGATAATGTGTCAATCATTACAATAAAAAACGACCCAAGCTATTAACACTAATTAGGACACGTTATTTTTATTTACTCTTATTTAAAAATTATCAAAATCCTGGTAGATTTTCTGTAACTCATTGTATAAAAAGGGGCCGCTTAAATATCTTCAGGGATATCATCCTTTAGTATGTTGTGTCGTCATATAATTATTTTAAAATGAATCATTCAAAGTTGAAATGAAAATATTAATATTAGAAAGGCTCAAAGAGAGTTGTAAAAATGCCTTCAAGAACCACTGTAAAAAGCATTGCATCATTTATAACACACTTGGAGTGTATTCACTCTCTGAGATGTCCTTCACATTACCAGTACTTGGAGATTGTTCTGCATGAGTCAGTAACAAACATGATTGTGACGTAACAGATCGGCCTGACGATGTCTGCACTCCATGTTTATAGTTGTACATGTCTGCACCCTTGTACCTCGTGTCATCTGTTGTTTTTGTTTCCTTGCAGTACATAAAGAAGCACAGATCAAAGAAGCTGAGTTTAAAAGAAGCTCTGAAGCTTGTGGACTTAGAGAATCAAAGTTAAGAAGGCTTGTCAGTGTCTAGTATTACAGTTAATGGATCCAACTAACAGGCCGACTTTCTAGAATCAGATCTGTGATTTGGTGCGGGATAAATCATCAGTGAGATGAGAGTGATTTATTGATAGAATGTTCTAAGTCTGAAATTAGTTAGTGAATTAAAGAAGATGTGAGAGATTGAGGAGATCCATATATTGATATTGTGAGACACCCACCGTGACAAAGCTGAACAATCTCCATCATTATCTCTGTCATCATAACTGTCAATGCAGCTTAAATTATTACCATCACCAGGACTTCATTCTGTCTTCAGTCTTCTGAAACAATGCTTTAAACTTGAAAGAGTTGTGATGTCAATATTTATTCTTAGATTTTAATTAAAATTGATATAATGAAAAGAATTATTCATGGCTGTGGTCAGAATGTCCTTTGATCTTGTGCTAATCTCTGCTTTAAACGTTATACTGATTTCTTGCTGGAATTACTTCAATCTTTTTATAGAATATTCTTGGTTTTTCTCATTGTCAAAAGATATATATCGGTATCTTTGATAAATTATGTAGTTTAAAGTTGACAACAAATTCTTTCAGAATAAAGCCATAACAATATATCAAAGAAAAATTTTACTTATGAAAATATAATGATATATACGATGAACACCCCCCCCCCCCCCCCCCCCCCCCCCCCCCACCAACACAAACACAAACGATGCAGTAATGTAGACCTTATACTGACTTTTGTGTAAGATCCAACCTCACCCCGCCTAATTGGATAAAACCTTGCTGTTTACTCGTCATTGCTAATTATGTTACCTTACTTGCCTCTAAAGTTGTGTAAATTGACTTCATCAACTAAGTTCCTGTCCACTGAACATCCAATTTTCAATATACAAAAATTTCTCAGGCAAATAATGTGACAATTCTATATTGTTGAAATCGAAAAGGATGGACGTATGGGGACATATCCATATTGCTACAAACTTTCTCGAAATAAACTTATGGCTTTATGCCCCGTTATTTATTTTATATTTTTCTTTGCACTATCTTTTCTAACAGCGTAACTACATTGGTCACAACGCCAGCTTTGGATCTGTAAGTCAAGACTTTGACGATGAGGGATTTGGCATTTTTAAAATTTCCTCTCATGTTAAAAAAATTTACAAGTTAAAATCTTATAAAAAAAAAAACCCCAGTGATTATAATTTGTTTATGATGTATTTTCGCCCGCGTAGGAAGTTAGTAGTGTCTCTCACCACCCATCGTTGAAAACCAATGCTGGTTTGTTTGGGTTTTTTTAGTCCATTCTACTTCCACTAATCCCGTGGCTTTCGACAATCCCTACCACCTTAAGCTTACCATTTTGTCTATCGTTTTGCTTGAACTAAAGAGTACCAAATCTCATAACCGTTAACCGGTGCCGGATTCGCCTTTGGACGATCTACCACCGGTATTTCGATATTCTTAGAGAAAAAAAAATGAATTTGTTTCAGGTATTATATTAATCCAAGGATGTGGATAATCCAAGGACTCATTCGCCCAGAATCTTAATATTCCAAGGATTGATTCTGAATATCCAAGGATTAAGATTACCCAATGATGCGTATAATCTAAGGGCTCATACTCTCAGGATCTTGATAATCCAAGGATTGATCCTAAACATCCAAAGATTAAGATAATCCAATAATGCTTTCAAGGACACTCTCTTTGTGATGTATAGAGATGGCTACCGTTAGAGATAACAACAAGGAATCAAATCAGGTTTAGAATATGTCAAATTGAATATCGATTTCCATGTTCCAAAGACTGGAATTATTTTAATTAACTGTTAGCCCATGCATGTCTGTCAGTTATCTAAACAGGTCACGAATAGCTTCTGGAATTGCGTCTATATCGATGTTAATTTACATGTTTGCAGTCTGCTCGATTTTGAATGCAGATATCACCCAGGCATTTGGCAAATAATTTGGAAAGTTCCGACCTCGATTTGACAACAAATCGTAATACTGGATTTATGAAATATAGAATTCGGTGTATTGGAAAAATATCACAATTTTCAGTTTTATTAGATAATTTTTTTATTTTAAAAATCATGTATTTTCAGTATACATGTAGACGAATTCTTGTCAAAACAGGGTTTTTTTTTTTTCTGCATGTCTTTGAGGGGAAAATGATATAAATTTCTCCTGATATACACATGTATGGCGAATGAAGCTAATAAATGTTCATTAATCGGTGCACATTTCAATAATGCATATTTTACGCTGTTAAATATATGAGTTCTTGCAAAACAAGTATTTCCAACAAATTATTTGGGGTGGGGCCAGTTGGACTGTACATGGAAAGAATGTTTTCTTTAGAAATTGCTTTGCGGTGGTGTTATTCCTTATGGAACAGCTATAGTTTTCTTCATCAATTTTTTTAAAGGAGGGGGGAAAGACAATAATATCTCTAGTGACGTCTCTGTATTCCGCTAGGGATGACCGCCGACATTTCCGCGGGAAGAAACACGTGATGACAGCGCGGCTCCCGTTCGTCTGCTCTCTCATTTCCAGAAAGAATTTCTGCGCTATTTCAGGATCTTTAAGCCGTTTGTTTTTGTTTTTAATGCATCTTATATCTGCTCAATTTACAAAGACAGAAGGAGAATGTAAATCTGCGGAAATTGGCCAGAGATCAGAGCGACTTGAACAGATCCGCTTGTAGATATAGATGCCGCGTGTAGAAAGAAGTGGTAATCGCCGGACGGATTGTTTAGAGCTTGTGGACACCGACGTGAAAAATATGTATAAAATATGTATAAAAGGCCAGTTCTGTGTGTCAAATATTAAAACTTTATCTTATCTTTACCTTGAATGTTTATATATAGGCCAATCATAACTTTACAGAGTATTGTAAAATATTTGCCAAAATGTTTTGACAAGTTTTACTTTATATCTACCAAGAAAACAACTTATGGTCCCAAAAAATCTGGTAGTTCGAACCCCTTTTCTGTTTTATGAAAATAAATATTTCCATTTTCGTGTGAGGATTGCAAAACAATTGCACGCACACAAACGGTTGTGGTGTAAACACTGTAAGCACGTGCTTACAAATATTTTTGCATATTTATTTTTCATAGTAAATCCCAACAACGCTTGCGTTCGTACCATAACTTCCCCTAGCTTAAGCGTTCCGAACTTGCTACTATACACTATGACAAATAGTAACTGCGACGTTACATTGCATCAAGATTTAAATGAAACGTATAACGGTTCAATAAATATGAATTTCATTACAATCGATTTGTACTATTAAAATGTCACTATCTCCTTTGAGATTACTTCAAAATGGAAAAAACAGCACTGCCTCTCCAAAACACAATCTTAGGACAGATTAAATTATCGGTGTACTTTTCAAAACAACCACAAACTGCGTCTGTCGATACTCGATGGAAACTCAGAGTTTGTCACACTTAATTTATACACAGTTGTGAAGGTTCTATTACCCGTGCCAGTAACCTCTGTAACAACACAGAGATCTTTCAGTGCCATAAACGAATAAAGACCCACCTCCGATCAACAATAGTTAAAACAGACTTAATGGTCTGTCAATGATGCAAGTGCATACGGAGATTGAAGTTTACTTAGACCGGGCAATAAACACTTTTGCATTATGGAAACCGTGAAATACATCTTTTATGTTATATATTGGATATAAAATTCTATGAAAAGAACACGTGTATTGGTATAGGGACTAAGTCCTTCTGTATTTCTCTTGCTTCTTTTGGTGTGAGTCAATGGTTTATGTTTTGATTCTTTAAAACTCTTTGTTCTTAGAAAAAAATCAAAAATGGACTGATCATTTACGCCAAGGAGCTTGCCCTGTACAATTACAATTTGTTGAGGACCGTAATTGAAAATTATGCTCATATTTTAGGGGACTGCCACCCCAGACCCCCTGTTTAAAATAATTTTATCCCTAGCTACACCACTGTACAGATAGTAAAATTGCACCACCTATCTCATTTCAAGTGGTTAGTTTCAAGTTCAAGCTGAAATTTGGCAAGATGGGGTTTACAAGACAATGAAAATACTCTTTTGAAGTAAAATTGTTATAAAGGCTTAAATCAAGTTTCATTGAAGAACGTAAATGCCCCGGAATGGGTAAAATGTTTGAACAAGACAAGAAGTAATGGTTATAAGCCTCAAACTGCCCAGGACAGTACAATATCGGACAGAATGGGCAGTTTGAGGCTTATAACTTACTTAAACATGTTGTCTCTTCATTGCTTGTGAAAAGTTTTTACGATCATTCTGCTTCATTTCATTTACCTGGCACTATCCAATAAGTTATCAATAAGCATTTGGCCAAAAACAGATCATTTTGTGTTTGGGTATGTAAATAAACTAAATATCGAATAAAGGAACACTTGTCAAGACGATAAAACATGTTTAGATACACAAAAAGTTTTTGCATGGGTCCTTTTAGTCCACTTTGCGTCACGAAAAAAACATGCGCAAAGGTGAGCATATTTCGAAATCCCCACACATTGGTCATTTTTGTACAAACAACGATAGAGGATGGTGTGATTCTGTAGGATTAAAATGATTCTGTAGGATTAAAATGTCAATGATTCTGTAGGATTAAAATGTTAATACGTGGATATATGAATGTCCGTCTTCATTTAAAATTCTTTTCCGATCTTATTTCATACAAAAGGACGACGTTAAATCGAGCACTAGTCTTCCAACTGAGTGAATTTATGTTTTTAAAATTCGTGCAATATGTTATTTTGATTTTGCCAGAATTTTCTATTCGTTTTTGGATCTGTAAATTTCAATTTTCATGGATATTCTGTGCAGTTTGCACGGGAAAGTTGATAAATTCCCGTGAGATTGGGGGAACCAGTAGGTGTGTGTTTTTTCTCTCCTATTGTGTTTCCGTGAGTTTGTGTTCACCCCAATTATCTGCAGCAGTACAGTATGTCACCTGTAGCCTTCTAATAAGTAGAAACTTATTGGCCAGCTTCAGTAACTCATTGAAGGGTTGTTGGACAATAAGAGATTTACTGGAATCAGTTTAACAAAAGATGACGTCACAAAAATGTTTTAAAAATTGATATTAACAGCTATGTTTCTATTTGTAGAACTCCCAATCTTATTTAACTTCTATATTTTATCAACCATGCTTTTAAATACCTTTTTGATGTTTTGATTTGAAGGGTTTTTTTTATTTCAGTATCGGAAATATTGCTTTTTGTCGAAAAAGCAAAGTCTGCCTAAAATAAATAATTCAAGGTTTCATGATTTTAAAAGCTACTATAAACTTCTCTGTTCCTTTATCATAACGAGCTTTAACAAACATGCTTAAAAGTGCCGGTAAATTATGTAAAAAAAAATTGTTGATTTAAAAGAAAAAATCTTAAAAATTATTTTTATAAAAAGATGCGTCACAGTGAACAACAACACATTGCATGTATAAGTTAATTTGAGCAACAACAAAAAACAAAAATTACCTCGTGATTATGTTGTATCTACATGGTAGATTTTAGACTTTATATATTTTTTTTAATTTTAAAACTACATTTCAAAAAATGAAATTTTCAGAAATGGAAACTGAAATCATTTTCTCAGGTGTGTGTGGGTGTGTGTGTGTGTGGGGGGGGGTTACCAAATTTGGAGAGCTATTCAATGAATCATCCAAATTATCAAAATGCGGAATGAGATAGCTGTGACTGAGTACATTACATATCTTAATATGAACAAACAGCTAACAATATGTATTGATTTTATTAAATACGCTGGATTAAAGTTAAAGAAACATCGGGCATTATGTCACAAATATCTTGGCTTGACAAGGTAACCGGGTCCAGAGTATCTTTTACCTGTAATCTATACGCTATAATGTTAAAATAGACTTAATGAAGAGGGTGCGGTCCCCAAGCCGCCCATGACAGTCAATATAGTGATGCTGATGTAGCCAAGACAAATCCAGCTGGCACCTCGGTCTAAAATAGAACATCGAGATAGACTAAGACCAATTCCAGTGAAATTACTACTCAGTCTCTTCATACCATTTCCGTGACTTTGACGCGCTCGATTTTATCGTACGGTAGTGTAAATCCGGAGAGTATTGTATGACGTAGACGTTTTTGGAACGCCTCGGTTTATCATGAGGTCATATGCCTGTATTATTGTAGCAGAGGACAATGTACAAATCAAGGTGGATTCGCTAGTGGTTGTGTTTGTTCAGATGTGATTGATCCTCGGATAAATACTCGATTCCAGCAGCATCGGGCCAGAAGAGAGCGCTTGTTACAATTTATTGACAGCCGGTGAAACTCGATCCCCGATACACGAACAGCACAAGCTGCACATACTCTGTTGGTCCTGAAAAGGGTGGATTTCAATTTCCTGTGGACAGGCCTATATTTCGCGAGTTAATATAAATTCCCTGTAAAACAGGGAATAAAACCAATCAGTTTAACAATAAAAGACAGGTAACATGGCTAAAGACCCCCACCCACAGGTAACATGGCTAAAGACCCCCCACCCACAGGTAACATGGCTAAAGACCCCCACCCACAGGTAAC
>WFKH01007768.1:59961256-60013402 GCA_016163765.1 Magallana hongkongensis | reverse complement strand
TTTTCCGACATTTTCGGCAGCTGATCCCATAGAAGTTGTTTTATCTCTACATTAATTTGTTATCCAATTTCTGGCTGTCTTTGATAAAAGCTTTCTCTTAAGAATTCCTAGACCTAATCTTCACTTCAGCATGTGTTTCTTCATTTTATGAGAACATTTACAGCATCCCTAAGTGAAACAATTGACCTAATTATTCTGAATACATATGCTTTGATGTAATAATCTCTCTCTCTCTCTCTCTCTCTCTCTCTCTCTCACGACTATGACCGAAAACATTTACAATTTGTTATTATTTATTCTTGTAATATTCTATGATTTATGTTGAACATCCCAATATTATTCATTCACGCTTAAAGATGTTTTAGTTGTTGGAGACAATTTAACTGTTTGTGGAGCAAGGAAAGATCGCAAGCAACTGTGGAGAGAATCCGTGTTTGATGGAAGGACAACCACTCAAGGCCTTTAAATAGGTCCAGTAAAAAAATCTCAAACGTAATTTTCTTTTCCTTTTATCTGCTCTTCATTTCGTCTCATTACCGCGCCTCAAAATAAACTTTTGAGTCGCCAATTTATATAAAAAGTAAATTTAATCATAGTCTTGTTTGAACAATCTCGTTTATCACCTTGCTTGGAGACGGGTTTTTTTTTTTTGTAAATTGATCTCTGGAATCCCGATCTCTGTTTCGTACAGCTTTCATAGAAGTAGCTCGGTTTTCTGGTTATTTTCCCGCTACTTGTGATTCCGGCGTCCTAATGTGTTTCGTAAATCACTGCCGTAATCACGGAGAGTGTGCTCAGAAACTCAAGTACACGGCGAGGAGGCTCGGTCCAGGTCTGGCCTCTTCCGGTGTAAGATTAATGGCGAAAAAGTCGGAACTAACAACCAGGCGCATTAATGTCATGTTTAAATCCCGATAAAATACTAAATGTAAGAGTTATTGGAATTCCTGTCACATTGTTTCTATCGATTTCGAATTTCAACGTGCTCACATTTGCATTTTTGTGAGTTGACGTCTCGTTGCTATATTCAAATTTCTAAAAGGACGTGTTTGGTTTTGTTAAGCGATATAGACGCCATTTTGAACGTCCATCACGTGAATTTAATTCCTGCCAATCAAAGTACCCTTGATTATACGTTATATATTTTATCCACTAAGTATGATTCGGGGCTCTATTTTTTTTTTTTTTTTTACTGAAATTGATTGTAATTCACAGCTCTATAGAAACTGACAGTACTGAAATCTACACGATCCAGTTCTAACCAGTTTATTAATCGACCGAAACCTTCAGCAACCTAACAAAAATCACGGACTGCACGAAATAATCATGATGAAGTCAGACTCAATTTCCCATATAATACGATTTGGCTGTTTCTTTTATCTAACGTACTGATGTACATTAACAATAATTTAGTTACTTTTACCTCCTTTTACGATCAATTCATTTATTTGTTAAGCGAAAGATGTAAATTAAACAATAAAATGCTTTCTTTGATGATTCATGCGGGTTATGAAGGTAGCGATCATTGGAGAATAAAATTACATAAGCCGTTAACGCGGGTTATGTATTTTTTCTGCAATGTCGCTACCTTATATTCCGCATGAATTACCAAAGAAAGAATTTTATTGTTCAACATAACTGCAATTTCGATTAACAGTATTTATCCTATTGCTGAAATTAATGATAATAAATTGAGTAAATTTTCTTATAAAAATCTAAGAAATCAGCTCTTCAATAGATTTTGAGGAAAATTAGTTTCCATCACTGACAACTAATGCCTTTTTCAAATGAGTATAAAATTACATGCATCTTGCTCATCTCTGTAAAGAGTATTAATAAAATTATAATTAGTTTCGAAAAAATGCGTTGTTAATTAAGACTGGGTAAAGAGAGTGTGGTATTGATATTGAGGAAAGTATCTTATAGAAGGAAAATAATCAATAAATTTACATATTACCTTCATCAGAGTACTGAGTATTTTGGGTATTAAATACTTATTTAGTAGTGAGGGAGGTCTTCATTGATCATCATACTACAATTGATTTTCGTTGTAGAAGATGACGATTCTCCGATAGCTCGACAGATTGAAATATACAGCTTCTTATTTCAAAGAGATCAAAGAATTGTTATCATTTTGTAAATTTTGTATTTACTACCACTCAGTAAATTTAAAATAGTTATACAACATGATAGTTGTAGTCCATGTATATTTTTCTGAGACTCGTAATGTTGTTAGTTGTTCATTGAGCATCAACTTGATTCAAAAGCAAATGTCCCCCGTAATAATGCAATTTCTTTGTCATAGCAACAACAGACAATTGGTTTTCATTGCATGGCTTGACCTCTTTAGCAAAGCACAAGTAATATCAAGACATCTCCGTAAAAAAGTTTTATTTTTAAAAAATCCAGACCTGTTCCTTCGGAACTGTTTAATTAAATTGACTTTTTTCTATAAGAGTCAAGTGTTTCCATCTGTGATCGCCAGTACTCTCTGATAGACTTACCTTGTATCATTTGCACATAAAAATAAAACTTTCTAAATGCACATTTCTTTGAGGGCATTCGTAAATTATATTTTTCTGGTACTCAGATACATATCTCTTCATCTTTTTTCACTGCATAAAAAAATTAAAAGTTTTGTTGACATTTATAAAAATTGTGCAGTTTATTGCAAGGAAGCACGCTGAATTGCTTTCATTCTTTTATAGAACAACAATAATAATAGGGTGGTGTGTTGAATCCTTGGAGCTAGCTCTGATGCCTTGATTCACTGTGTACATAGACTGGCCAAACATCTGATCGTCGGGTTGTCATCTCTCAGTTCTACCTCAACTCACGTCAGAGTAAACATGGCGCCTGACAGAAAGACAAGGTGAGCACAGTAGAACACCGCCGCGCTGACTGATGGCCGAGATTTGGCGGGATATAGTACTCACCGCGTGTACCATTTGAAATCGATAGCCAGTTTTGTCGTGATATGCTTATAATGGCGAACCAGCGGGTGTTTCCACACTACCGGTCCTGCTGTTTAAACGTTCGATACAAATTTAACTACTGAATTGTGATCCCAGCCGTTAGTCGGAAAGTCTCTGTGATCGGAGTCTCACGCAGCTCCCCCCGTGCTGCCGGACTATCAGCCCCCCTAACTGTCCCCTGACTGTCATTGATTAGCAAACATGTCACAGAGACGTCAGGTTCCCATCAACCGGACACAAATCTCATTTACCATTCTTAGGATTTTTTAATTCTTCTTCTCTCCCAATGTTTACTGATGCTCTGTGACAATTTAGCGCCATCTCTAAGGATTATCTTGCCCGCGCGCCCCGTCTTGCGCTGGTCTGTGATGGGATTACGACTTGTGAACCCTGCCCCTGGACTGTGATCAACCAACATGGAAGTGCTCTCACTGATTAAAAGTTCCCTGGGTTCCGAAGACACGAACCCGATCCACCGCCTGTACCGCGTGGGTCAGCAGGTGGGGGTGTGTGGACAGGAGAATGTGTGGCGGATCCACGAGGCGGAGAGTATCGAGGAGGAAAAGGTGAGTGGCTCCCACAAATCTCAATCCCATCGGTACACAGAATAAACAGTTGACTAGGGTGTCCTCGTTCTACTGTCAAAAAACTAACCAAATAGTCCTAATTGTCGTATGTAAAAACAAATAGTCGTCCCTCCTAAATTTATAGCAAATAATTTATAGTACTGAAGGACACACTGTAAGTACTTATATCGTAATGATTATTTGATAATACCATTATCAAATGTAAAATAAGATGAATTGTTTGAGGGTTGATTAATTTTATATTGAAAATTGCGCTCTACTTTTTCGTATCTATTTGCATTCAATCTACACTCTGGATATTGCCAAAAAGCGCGAAATTGAGATAGTTTATTGGTAGTTAAGTGAATGCATTTATTTTTGCAAATGCAAGGTTAGAATATGAAAATGAGAGGATGCTTTCTCTTTAATTTATGGGATCTCTTTGCATGTATTGTTCCATTAAAGGGGTGCATTAAAATAAGTAATGAACAAAATGCTGGCGACCACCTTTCCCATCCTCCTTTTCACAATACGGAAAAAAGAAATATATGAAAATATCTAACAGTTGACCTCACCGACAATAAAACCACAAGTGTCAAAATATCTCCCCAAAAACCAAAGCTGCTATACGTATTACTTTTAAACGCTTTTCACTGTCGATCGATCTCGATCACACATTCCGGATTTTTAATGGTCCCGTCTCGGCCATTAAATAAACTAAGCATCATCGATGTATGGCCTAGCGACCAACCATATCAGGAAATATGACAAGTGCATCTCTTACCATGCTCAACTATAATGAACTAAACCTTGTTAGCCAAGACTTATGCTGCTGGCCCTGTAGACTTTGCCCCATACTCTGCTCCTTGCCCCCACCCCCTTCCCCAATAAGCTGATTGTGTTGTGAAATAAACCTTACTGTACCTTAATCGTCTTAGATTGTCGCATTGAAGAAGTAAGGACGAGAGAAAGCAGTAGTAAGTTGTATATTAATTGGATTCCATTAACTAATTAATCTTTTCCACCAATATAGTTCTTGTCAACAAAGGGTATCCATAGGACAATGTTCTTACGCTAGTCAGAATCTCTTAAAGATCAAATAACCACAATAAAAACACTTGTAGTTTTTATGTTGTGCTAATTGTAAACTGATATAGATACTTTGCTAGTTTCCATGAATATAACATCAGTCATACCACCAGTAATCGTATAATTTACAGTGAGGAACAGAGCGAGCCATTCCCTGTTATTGAAAATCATCCCTGCTGTAATGTGCTTCTTAACAGACATCAAATATGTTTCTTTATATAGACATCAACCTTAAAAACCAATGTAACGAAGACAGAGGTAAAAATTAAGATTTAAAATAAACAAAGCTCTTCTTAACACAATAATCAATATTCACAAGACACATGTAAATTCAACTAAAAAAAATGGGCGTAAAGTTAGCAACTTAGGTGATGAATTTGAATCAACTTCCACTGACGCTGTTTTAACTTAATCATACCCTTACCAAAAGCGCATTATTCCGCGGGTTTTCCTCTGCGACTCCATCACAACGCTTCCATGCGGGCGACCAATACGCTTTCAATTACACAGCATCTCTGTGATTATACTTTAAATGGGGTTCGTCGACGGTCGCGGATAGCTAGGGGAGAAAAAGTCACGCAAACTGTTTGTCTATCAAGAGCTGTTTGTTTAAGGTTTGAATGCTGGACATTATTTTAAAACAGACAGTTCTATTAAATGACGAAACTTCAAATTGCCCGCTCTTGTAACTTATAATGGCAGCGTGCCACGTGATGCCCCATTTATACTAATTAAAAAAAATACGCGGAAATTTTACTTTATAGTTTTTATACTGAATTTTTTTTTTCAAATAATTGTAAAAAAAATTCAATACCACAGCGTTTAATCAGTGTAATATAACGAAAAAAAACACAGCCTCTGTACCATATTTCCAACTGTACGTCAATTTCTTGCAATAGCGAAATTGAACACAAAGTAGTAAGCCTAAGGCTGATGAAAATGTGTTATTAATTAATTTAAGGCTGGACAGTGTATAAATTTTCAATATCATATTTAGTCACGTACAAGATACCTGCTATGTTCTCCACAAATGTATTGATTTCACTGGTACTCTGCTTATATATTTTGCCTTGGAGATTTCTGATTTCTTAATTCCTCGCAGTTTATTGACCAGTGTTATATGCATATTATCGTTTCTCATTGAAACTCATACATCATAGCATTGGCTTTTTATTTTTTACGATACAAAAATTGTCAAAAGATCGAAGAATCTACCACTTATGAAAACATTACTGCACGTATCAAAGGAGTGCTCGTTTAGAGGTCTTGTGATTATCATCTTCTACACAAGGAATAAAGCAAGCATTATGTTACAGATTTGTGATAATAAAATAAAAATTCCTGCGGGGAATTTACGAAGAGAAAATTGCCCCTCTTGATGACGTATCATCATATATATACTATACAAGTCGTCATTACAAATTTTACACTACTGCGAGGCAAAACAGTAAATTTTGAGCTATACAAAGGTAGTATTGGCGGCGGACATCTTTAAATAGCCTCAATGTCACAGCTCGAAATAAATAAATATCGTTTGCCATTTTTGAGATCTTAAGGAGCGATATAAATCAGTCAGGACCACAATGGAAACCCTTCCGCTTCCTGTCCAATAATGTCGCTGGGGATAAAGGCAGAGGTTAACCACCATTTAGCGGAATTAATGGGGATCTTGATCCCGAGGCCAATTCTTAAACTTCATTTGCTGTAACTTCTCCTTATAAATCAAGTAGATCACGTTAATACTTTGACTCATACGTTATACGTTATTAGAAATCAAAATCAGCTCTGTCAAAAGAACTTCTAATACAGTAAGTTATGATACCCTTTGATCCGTGTTTACCTGTTGTACTGCCTTATATGAAATTTCCACGCTGAGACGCAAAAAAAAAAGAGGATTCCATGTCATGAAGACAAAATCAGCAGACTTCAAGCATTTACAGATTGTTTGAAAATAATGTTGATTATTGTGAAGATGCAATCAATGTCAAAACTGCAAAAACATTACGTGTGAAGAATCAAAAGAAAGCATGTCCCATTAACGTAAAGCATGCCACCAGCATTTATTGATGTGGTCTATGAGGTATTGTTTACTTTGTGGTGAGATATTGTCAGATTGACGCTATCTCTTCCTCCAGGTTGTTTTATCGCCTTTGATACTATACTGTAATATACTACTTATACTAAATGCTATCCTGATATCAAAGAGAAATACAATCAGACCCATGTGTGTCTTTGAAGTCTGCTACTTTGTGGAATTCGTGCCGCAAATACTATTGCCATATATCAGGTGTCTTTAAAATCTACATTTAACTAGAGATATGGAAAGACATGCAGAGGCGTGGGCGTATATCTATATCCACCCATCCGTTTATCCATCTATCTAACTGTGAATGTTTTAGGATCAGAATATTGTCTTTGAATCGACAAATGAAGAGTTTGAAAAGAAGCATCACAGTCCTTGTGTACACTTATTCAGAGTTGGTCGAAAACGTCATTAGATTCTGTTAGAATTCTGCATTTATGAGCCATTTCTGTAATTTCGCTCAGAAAAGGGTTTCATGAATAAATAATTTGCAGATTTTCATAACGCTTGTTCTACAGCTGCTGCCTTCGATGGCTGATTTGAATACAGTGAGTTCTTTTTTCCATTCTTTATGACAAAACATAACGGGATTACCATGAGAAAGGAACAACTCTGGGTTGCTTGGTGTTCTGATGTCTACAGAAAAATCTCTTGTGGGAAGTGCGGGCTATTGCTATATCGATGTCTGATTTATTTCTACATCGTTGTAAGTGAGGAGATTTGCAACATGACGCATGATTACATTTAGTTATCCCACGGTGTTTTTGCAAAACTTGAAACAAAAGTCCGAAAATATCCGATTTTTTGACGGATAATGCACAACACATATTTAATTATCAGCAAGGCGGTCTGGGAAGAATTTCCTGATCAATTCAATCCATTTGCTTTCAGGAGGCTTTATTCTGTAGCTTTTAATTTTTGGTTTTGAAGAATCTATCTAAATGAATAGAAAGCATCGGTTTGCTGATTTGTTACTGACTATAGCAGACGTTGTAAATGAATGGTTAGTGGTAATCAGGCTCCACTGTACTGATGAGGATGTTGACATCGTATCTGTCGTGTTCAACCATGGTAATTATTGGTCCTAGATTTTGTCTAATATCCAAGTCTTTGATGAGTTTTATTGCACCAACTTTCTTAGAAGAAAATGGTAGTTTAAGATGCAAACATTGCTCATGCGTTTTGACAAAACATTCTAAAACATCAAAGTTATACAGCTTATGAACTGATGTGAAATGTTGTTTTTGTTTAATGAACTGTTTCATCTGTGTATGCGATGTATTTATAGATCAAAAGTACAACTTAAAAATGTTTCTCATTAAATAAGAAATTGTTTTTTGAGTTAAAACATCATTGTTTGTTTTAGTTTGTTGCAAATTCTCACTACCAATATTAACTGAAAGATTTGGATTTATTTGAAGAGAATGTTAAAGACTCAAAATTCTGCACCTCGGGCCAACGTTGAACTAAAATCGTACACCATAACATTGCTAAAAATTCCAAGCCAGGAAGCGGTTGTTGACTAGGGAAACCTGTAAACATATAAACAAATATTACATAAGGATTCTTACAGAGTGGGACATCCGACTTCTTCAGAGATAAAGCCATCATGTAGCTAATAACGGCTCCCTTATCTGATCCTAATAACCAGATTGACACGGGAGATATGGAATCTGATATCAACATATCCCTAGATGATGTATAATATGTCGTTATATGCCAGCGAACAGGGAGTATGGAGGAAGATGATCAATCGGTCCAAATGATTGATTCCAAACATGTGGCCCAGAACGGAAGGGGTGGCGGTTAAGATTGTACAAATCTAAACCACACAGGGAATCAGCATCAGTAGTTCATTGTGTACATACACAGTGTGGGATCTGGTGTGTAGTTATTACGTCATCAAGGAGTTGTTTTCAGTAAGAGGCGGTGACATTGTTTGTTTAGAGGTCGTTAGACTCAATAAAAACTCATTATTCTGTCATTCCCTAGAGTTACCATTACACCAGTAAAAGAAATGGTAAGATTTATAAAGTCAATCACTGCATACTTTTTTTTCTGTTGCCACTCACACAGGAACACAAGTACTGTAATAAGTCTTGCTTTCTATCATTCTGTATAGCTTATGAGTTGTTTTCTCCCGGTTTAACTGAATCAAGTCTTCACTATTGAATACAAGGGACACGCGCGTGAATTCTCTTAAAGAATCTCGTCCCGAATAACTGCGTTGTACGAATGTTTGATTTTCCTCGAGGACAATTTGATGTTTCATCAACTTCCATTTCAATTATTCTTTAGATATCAGCTGAGCGATATTGCTGTCAGTACAGACAAACACTATTTTTGGCTCAGAACGGAAATATTTCATTACTGTCCACAAAGTCTTCTGTTCAATCGTTAATGTTTTAATTGAAAAAATATGCATTTTCAAACATTTATAATTCTGTGAAAAAAAGTATTTTAAAAGACTTAAGCCCATGCAATTCGAGGTTGAAGTGGTGTTTTGTGAGAAAATGATTGTTTTGAATCAAAGAAAAATTGTAATTGGTAGGTTTTAAACTTTTATTGAACAATCCTGTTTAAAAGGCTTTAGAATTATGGTAGGAGGTGTTTATTCCTTCTAGATACACTGCATGGAATTTGGAAAAATTACGCAATAAGCGCATTCGTAATAAACTCAAACTCTGTTCTTTATTTGTATCACATTATACACATGCGCACTAATCTAAAACGCAATGATACATTAATTCATCTCATATAAAAACTTCACAGTCGTAATATAAACCTGTTAAAACCTTTCTATTTTGAAAGAAGCGTGATAAATTTACATTGTAGTTATTTCATACATCATTGTATTTGTGAATTTACTTATAAATATCATATTGTAGTAAAACAAGAATAGATTGACCAAAGTGAAATCCAGATTGTTCACCTCTTTACAAAGAAAATATTACGAACAATGGCAGCAGGAGAAAAACACAGTACGAGTACTCCGATATAAGTCAAGAAGATCAATAATCAATTTCAATGAACAAAAAAGTTTAAAGAATAGGCACTCTTTCCCAAGATGTTAAAAGGCTTAAATCTTCTAAAATTTAAATCAAATAACATTGAAAATAAAATTAATCATTTAGGACAAGCCTATATGTTGTACAGTATGGTGCCAAACAGTTGACCTGTGAATAGACCTCTTTACACATATAAATAAAATAATTATATGAAAACGTGAAACAGGTGACTAGTAAAGGTTTATTTACACGTTCAATTACAGCTCAAAGATCTGAATATATCATAACGTGTCAAGTTATTGAGCTGCCTGTCATTATAACGGATCACAAAAAACCTCAGTGTTGTAAGTGTTAGGTTTTTTTTTTGTTTCTGTCATTAATGCCTACAATGGCATGTACGTAGTCTTATTTATATTTGATAAAATATTAAGAAAAATATCTTTCGAAAAATAATAAAAAGGAAAATTTAATGTGAAAGGTATAATTAATTCGAAGTGAAGTGTCAGCATTCTCCTGCTATAGTAGACGTTATCTCAATACTTAATAAATAACCACAGAAAATGTCTACATACAATCGAGAATTGCCGAGGATATTAGAACAACTGGTCTGTTCCCTGCCATTTGCTGGAACATTCATTTATGCTTACCTCATTCATTAGTCAATGAAGAGAGAATCTCTCTGGGGATCACTTTACTTGCTACTATATATTGGAATATATTCACATTACTCTTTGGCCTCACATAAATCTATATTAACAAGAAATTATGGACGTTGCCATCCATTGTGTCGTCCAGGAAATACATTCAGTGACAATCTTTTATTTTATGAGAAATGAGTGTGTAAATGTTAAAAACATATCGAATATTTCAATTTTATTGTCCAAAATCCATATATGTGACAACACAAGAAGAGGAAAGAAATGACACCTGTCTTAGCTTTTAGCATAGATAGTGTGTAATCCCCCCTCCCCAAAAACAAACACAAAAACAAAACAAAACCAAAAAAAGTCCCGCTATGGTGACACTGTTAGCAAACCTCACAAATTGACTTCATCAATATGTTTAATAACTGTTTTCTATAAATTAAGTTTATTCCAAAAAAAAATTCCTAACTATTCGATTTATTGACTACATCAACCGGAACCTATCCGGAGTACGACTATCGATTCAATAAATAGAGGTGAGGTCATCCATTTTCTGCAAAACGATACTTTCTGTTATTGTAATATTTGTTTCTTTCTGTGCATAAAAATATAGTCAATGAGTAACAAGGTGTAAAGGTTAATATACTGTACAGTTGATAAAACTAAAGGTTAACATACTGTACAATTGATAAAACTAAAGGTTAGCCTACTGTACAGTTGATAAAACTAAAAATTAACATACTGTACGATTGATAAACTAAAGGTTAACATACTGTACAACTGATAAAACTAATGGTTAACATACTGTACAATTGATAAAAGTAAAGGTTAAGATAATGTACAATTGATGAAACTAAATGTAAACATACTGTACAATTGATAAAACTAAAGGTTAAGATAATGTACAATTGAATACTAACATACTGTACGATTAATAAAACTAATGGTTAACATACTGTACAATTAATAAAACTAATGGTTAACATACTGTACAGTTGATAAAACTTAAGTTAATATGCAATACAGTTGATTAAGTTAAAGGTTAACATACAATACAGTTTATACAATTAAAGGTTAACATACAATACAGTTGATACAATTAAAGGTTAACATACAATACAGTTGATACAATTAAAGGTTAACATACAATACAGTTGATACAATTAAAGGTTAACATACTGTACACTTAATAACAGTAACGGTTCGAAATTAATTCTGATTATCATTATAATACTCTAAAACTTAATAACCACTGTCCTCTAAATTGTAAACAAGCAATACTCTTTGTATCATCTTGCACAGCTTTACATTTGGGGATGCGGAATAAGTTTCAGTAAGAGTCGGGAATTGGAAGTGTTATTGAAAAGGTACGTTGACATAATCAGCTTTGCCTCGGCGATTGAGATCTTATGCTATATATACTTACGACGGAACATGATGTTATCCCGTCCCATAATGATATAGACCTTCACTCATTACCAACCTTTAATTCCGTGCAAGTAATTACCTTAAAAATACCACATCAAAATTTGCATCCTAAATAACTTATGCTATAAACTTGCTCTGATTCGCGACGGCTTCATTTCGCGTTTAAGAAAGGAGTCTTTTCTGGTTTTCGACTTGTCAAAAGTAAATTTGATTAAATGGTCATGTAATTAAGATGAAAAGAAATTAAAATATCATATATTTTTTTCTTTTTTACAATCATACAACTTGGCATAGAAAGTTTAGAATCTAACAAGGACTATATTTTTGGCGGAACATTGGCGTAGGAAAATATTACATGTTTTTGCAATTCAGAATTGCTGTAGATTCATGAGTCTATTTAGCATTTTAAAAACAATAACATTAATGTCAGATTTTTTCAACTAATGTGAACTAATGATAAGGTACTTGGAGTTCAGAATATGTTTTTAAAATATGATTTGCCTATCAATTTACATTTTTATTAGCTTTTTAAGCGCTCAATCTACAAATAGATTTGTGTGAAAAAATCACTAAAGTCGGATTTTCTCTCTTATTAAATGGTCAATATATTAGCTTTTCTGTCAATTTACATCTTTATGTGAGGTCCTCATAATATGTAAAAATCAGAATTATTTTAATATTGGAAGCATAAAAAAATAATCAAAATATCTTCAAAATTTAAGAAAATTAGAGGAAATGCGGGCTAAGCAATATCAATTTTAGTTTACATATTAATTCCTATTTAGTAGTATAAGCTGATAGACATTTTGATATCCTATCATTTCATTGAAGAATAAAAAATTCATATCTTAAACAGATGTCTACATAACTGCAGATAACTATATTTATTTTTATCATCTTTTAAGTTGAGGAAAAAGGTAGTGACCTTGACCTGACCTTGATGCAAGAACAAGAAGGTCAAATTTGATTAAACTGATAGAATCATTTGGTTAAATGATCTGTTTGACTGTGTCAAAATTTTATGAATTTCTTATTATAAGAAGGATGTCTGATAACGAGAAGACTCCTTCCTTAACCAGTGATAAACTTGCTTGCAGCGACATTTTCCGCGACCAGGCCTTTGTTGATAACAAACAAAAGACACTATTTATTTGGTCATCTGTGAGGAATGGTCGAACACTTAGGTTCTTGTATGGAACGCCTGGACTGTCTTATCATGGCAAAATTAACTTCATTGTATGCTCATATCATTATGTGCTGTGTTTATACCATTAGTTGGCGTGCTTTTGTTTTCGTGTGCCTCCGTCAAATATGGTGTGCTTTTAGCACTATTTGAAGATCAAAAATAGTTATCATTGAAAAGATTTAGATATTGAAGCTTCTTCAGAAATACACAGATTAGGATTTTAAATCTGGAGATTTAAAGAAGAAAAATTACGCCTGATCTGGTATCGAAACCCTTCAAAGTTTATATGCATTGCAAAGGAGTTGTTGAGAGATCAGAAATAATGAAATATTTCAATAAATTTGACCATTGATTAATATTATATGGAATCAAAGTAGAAAGAATTACCAATTACATGTATTTTGGGGAGGTTTTTTTTTAATATTTCTAAAAAATGGACTGAAATGAAATGAACGTTGTATCATTTTCTTCCGGTAGTACATTTTAGTTTTAAGACACCTAGTGATTGGTCAGGTGAAAATAATGTTGTTACTGATGCACAATTTGGTTTTAAATCTAAATGTGGAACAAGTAATGCAATTTTTGCTCTACATACTTAATTAATTCATCGTTGACAAATAACAAAAGACTTTACTGTGCCTTTATTGATTTCAAAAAAGCATTTGACTCTGTTGATAGGTCTAAACTTTGGATGAAATTGTCAAAAATTGGTATCCAAGGAAAACTTCTACGTGTTATAAAAGGGTTATATAAAAATGTTAAAGCATGTGTGACTTCTGATGGATTTTTGAGTGATTTTTTCAACAGCAATCTTGGTTTAATGCAAGGTGAAGTACTTTCACCCATTTTATTCAATTTATATGGTAATGATTTTGAAATCAATTTTTTAAATTCTGGATGTGTACCATTTGAAATTTCATCACTGAATCTTTTCCTTCTTATGTACGCTGATGACATGGTGATTTTTTCAGAGACAATTGCTGGTCTTCAATCTCTTTTGGATCAATAAACATATTATTGTAGCACATTGAAATTACACATTAATGTTGACAAGTCAAAGATTGTTGTTTTTAGAAAAGTTGGAAGGGTAAAAGAATGTGAAAAATGGTATATTTATGGTAAACCACTTGAAATTGTAGACCAGTTTGCATATCTAGGCATTATTTTTTACTACAATAATAAATTCTCTAGAGCTGAGAAACAACTTGCTGAGCAAGGTAAAAAGGCATTATTTGTATTGAAAAAAATATTAGAAACATGTTTTTTAATCATAATACTTTGCTATCATTGTTTGATTGTTTTGTTGGCAGTGTCATTAACTATGCCTCTGAGGTATGGGGTTCTCTCAAAGCACCTAATATTGAGAAACTTCATCTTGATTTCTGTAAACATATCTTGGGGGTTAATAGGTCAACTTGTAATGTAGCAGTTTATTCTGAATTAGGACGCTTTCCTCTGCTGTACCAAAGAATGTTTAATATAGTTAAGTTCTGGAAAAAAATACTGTACCATAATAATTGTATTATTCAAAATTGCTATTATACACTATGCGACTGTGTCGAAAAACATAATGCAAATAACTGGTTGTCTCATGTTAAAGATTTTTTATGCAATCTGGGTATGTTTGAATTGTGGGAATAACAAATAATAACAGCTACAGATCTTATTGTTGTCAAACAACGTATATTTGACCAAGCTACACAGTATATTTTTTCTCAACTAGATATTTCTAGAAATGCTCTTTTTTCAAATACTTAATTGCAACCCATAATTTATTTAAGGAAATCTATTCCAATCAAATATCAAAAATGTATTTCAAGATTCAGGTTGTCTTCGCATCAATTAGCAAAAGAAACGGGTCGATTTTATAATATTGAAAGACACAATAGAAATTGTTTTCTGAGTTCAAATTGTATTGAAGACGAATTTCATTTTATTTTTTATGTCCCATATACGAAGGCTATCGCAAAAAATACAATAAGCCTTATTACTGGAAAAAACCTTCAATGTCTAAACTTTTGCAGCTTTTTAATGTTGAAAATGTAAAAGAACTATGTAACTTGGGTAAATTTATTCACTTTAGCTTGAAAATAAGACAAGATTTACTTAAGGCAAATTAGATGTTGATATCATATGTACACTTCTGCCACATTCTCCTGTTAACCTACCTGTACGTGTGTATTGTTTGTACTTATTGCACTGATAAGCTGTACAGCTGAAAGTTAATAAAGAACTGAACTGATTATAATTACACTATTTTGAGACGTTCCTTCCCAAATCAAAAAATTAAAGCGTGTGTTTACTGTTTACAATGCTGTAGGGTTAAAACGATCTCCTTATATAATTAAGAGATTATCACTGTCATGATTAACGAGCTGTGCTGTGTGTTTGTTTGTTTTTTGTTGTTGATTTTTTTTTTTTTGGTTCTTTTAACGGCATCAATTTTAATTATTTCTCCAAATCGAATTATATTGGTCCGTGTGGTTATTTTTTGATTTTCCCAGCAACTGTCCATGGTTACCTTGCCACTCGTTCACCTATCTGTACTACCCAGGTTGTGTATAGATTGGTTGCTGGCGGCTCATTTATATTGATAAGTTTGTCGAAACTCTGCTCGTCGTTACTTCTCTGTTAATGTTCAATCATTGCTTAAACAAACTGCAATAGGTAACTACCCACTTAATTTCTCTGTTTTCTATTGGCAACCTTTGTAAAAGTCAACCGGCAGTGCCCAAGAACCATCGACATTTGCGTGAACCATACATTGGTAACCTCATATGTCATAGAGAAACAAGAAACTCGTCTCTGCTCATTAAAACCCATTATTTTGTGCCGACCTTTCTAAGTAAAACTTTTATTTCCAAACAAGGTTTATCCAAGGTCTGGGTATTATTGACAATAAATGTCGTTCTTGATTATAGTAAACAGGATATCAATAACGTCTGCCATGTGATATTTATTATTTTCGATTTATATTTTGACATTTTGTACGTAAAAACAACGCTATAATTCTACGTGTAGTAAAACGTATGAAGGACCTAGAGGGTATCGTTTATCTAAACCATTTAAAGTACGAATTACTCATTATTCCATATACTGCATAATAACAAATTGTCTTCTTCATCATTCCATATTGCTGTTGATTTTGATGTAATTACGTTTCTGTTATGTCTTTGTTATGTTGACCGATATCTAGGTCTGGTTATTCCGCCAAAGAACGTTCTCCGGGTCTCACCCCCTTTTTCCTATACATCAGGGGTAGAGTTAGAAACTGGCACCAGAGACCCGTATATTGATTAGATAGATAGCATCTCCGGGAGGTTATTTCTCTCTCAATCTGATCGATGTCCAAATCATGTCATCCCCAAATCACTCCGGATAAAACTTCAGACACCAGGAATATATAACGGCTAATTATTCATTCCATAACGATTGCGTCTAGCGCTGGTCTCTGAAGCTAAGGAGACTTTTCATTTCTTTAATACCCCAATCCGTAATGATGGCAAAGAAATCATCGCAGTGACAAGCAAGAAGATTCCATGTATCTCTTTTTCGGAAGTCGTTCAATCTCTGGAGAAAATGTCCTTCTCATTAGCTATAGACGATTTGTCCGGGGAATAAAGACCTAAAGAGATGTTAAATGGAAAAATCGGCGAAGTCGCCAAACACTGCCGGTTCGATATCGCTCAGGCAGTCCCAGCACTGTTGACTTAGGCTAGAGATCATCGCACCAACAAATTTGATTAGGTCCAATCTAAAGGCCACAGCTAAACTATATATGTTTTGCGTTTGGTGTAATTTTCTTTCTTTATGCTATTCCTGGCGCGGTAATGATTTCAGAAGAATGAAATTGGGTAATTTGTGACCACACGATTGAAAAATGATAATGTCACGAGACTTTGATAGACATCTACTAGTATTGGTATGACGAGCTGACGACTCACTGAGGGGGACATGAAGCTCACAATGAAGGCAGATAAACTTGTACTTAATGAAACTTCTGACAAAGAATAAATTCTAGTTTAATAGAGAGCATTTAAGGATGACAATTCACTGGAGTTCTTTTCTCTTCTAGGGCTCTTAAAAAAAAAAATCAACAAACATAGCAAGATTTATGAATTTGATCCGTTTGCATGCTATGAACGATGTATCATTTTATTGCAGAATTTATGTGTTTAGGAATCACATACTAGTAATTGCAGTGGTGTTATATATATACATGAGAGATGTATGAATCGATTTTGATAACGATACCCTATAACTTAAAGATGATTTAATGCAAATCAACGATGACTTAAGAGGGCTGCATGGATGGTCATTGCCATTGTTAGACTATATTAATTTTCTTCAAAAGGAGAGCTTTGTATAAAAATATAGGAATATATTCAAATTTTTTAATAAAATATTAGGATTTCTTCTTTACTAAATAATAGTTTATGACTACAATAACCATATCTCAAATTATAAAGTAGATCTGATGGTTAATTTGTTAACCATCTAGTCTCCTTAAACTGTAGGCTAACAATATGCTCATTAGAAACACCTTAAGGTCTTTGATTTTTCTCCTCATTAACAACTATTAATCATTAACAATAATCAACACATTAACATTATTCATTTTTATATTCATATATTTTTGTTATGTATTATTATTTAGTTAGGAAAAATCCTCAAAATTCAATAAAAAATACAGAACTTTTCTTTTAGTTAAAGTTAGTTAAATCCTCCTCCGTGCCATTAAGGCGCATAATGCCGGTGCTTATCCCCGGTTTCCGTGGTGCTAAGCGGATGAGACTCATTGACTCACCATGGATGGGGCACTAGTCCTTCGCAGGTTACCTCTTAGCATAAGCCAGTACCAAATTTCAGCTGGGTGGACTGAGACAATGTAGATAAAGTGCCTTGTCTATGTGCACAGCACACAACATCAAGTGACCACAGCGGGGTTTGAACCAGCGACCTTTCGGTTACTGGCCTAACTCCCAAGACCACTGATCCATGTGCTTCACGAACTCTTGATTTAAAGGAGGTTTAAATAGTCTTTGTTTAAATGAACATGGTATTTTTCTAAGACTCATTTCATGTTAATAACGACCATTTAGACTAAGATAATAACCATGTGAGTTTTAATAACAGACCCTGGACACGCACATACATGTTTTGCTATTATGTCATAATAGGTTTAAAAAAAGATGTTAATACATTTAAAGTGTTCAGATTTTTCTGCTTCTCTTAGCTCTGTAAATGGTCTTGATAGTTTAGATTATTTTAACGAAACCGAAAAAAAAAACGTATAGAAATGAGAAGAGCTTAGCTCCAAGCACACGTGTAAGCAATTATCGTGTCAACTTTTACAATATCAGCCATGATTTGTCATCTAGAACAATTTAGTTCCTCTTTACGGTGACACAGTTAATCAAATAACCAGTGTATTGTATAACATGATTTTTAAAGTTTAAGGTATTTTTTTTTCATTTTTGTAAACGTTAGGCAAATGAGCGCATCTAGATTAATGGGTTAAAAGCTTGGGATCTGTAGAAATTAAGGACAATTTGGTACTTTGCTGTTATTGGCGTCTGAGTGAGAGAGATTCTGTAATTTGTCTTTTAATGTTCGTCAATCACTGATCAATAAACATGAAGTCCCTGAAGTAAGACTGTAATATGATTGGTTATACCTGTCTTTATCTGCTAAAGGACCACACATGATGTTTACTGTCTACAATAGCAGGCTTACTCAGTAATAACTGCAGCTCAGACTATATCAAATTCTACGATTGGTTTGATAATGACATGTCAAAACTAGCATCAATGATAAATAAAGGATACTGACTGGAGATGTGTTGTTATCGAAATATGTGGACCAAGACAGAAGAAATCCATTCCGATTCGAAAAAGTCTACGGTGTTTTAAAAACTTTGTTCTCTTTTTGATTTGACTTTATTTTGTACTTTAAGGGTTAGTACTTTCAATTTGACACTAACGTTTGTTTGTTTAAGAAGAAACATAAAGTTCTAAAATTGCATTAGACATTTTAGAAACTTCGGGTATAAGTTATATAACTAAGTAAAACTGTCAAGGTGTCATTTAAAATCTAAATAATGTCTGAAGAGACTGAAAAAGATGTACCAAAGAAGTTGACATGCACCAACTCTTCTCAACTTCAATAAAACTTTAAATCTGATCAGAGCTGCGAACCTGAATTTCAAAATCTAATTTCAAGAAACGAGCATGAGCATGTATAAACTTTTACATCCATGCAACACATGGTTTAAAGTGAAAGAAAATACTGAAAAAGAGAACAAGAGATGGCTACTTGTATTTTGTTCAATGTCTTCATTTTTAATAGGTCCATTTATTCTGCCTATTACAAATAATTTTTGCAATACACAATTTAAAATAATTATCTTTAATCTATATATAAATGACAATATTAAGAAACTAATATAGCATCAAAGATTCCTAAGAGTATCTTTGATAAATTGAATCTTGTGAAGAAACACGTTTGTCCTTCAAGTTATCAAAGTGGACTTAACATTTTCATATGTACTACAGAAGATTTTCTATTCTTATCCTGCAATTGGGTAACTTTTGTAGGATTTGCTTTAATATGCCATATTTCAAATACTCAATAAAAACAATATTTTTGAAGAAAAACTTATAGATATTGAGATGCATGCGATAAAACAGAAGACACACAGAGAACTTTTATTTTCAATCAATATTTGAAATAGAAATACGCCGGAGACGACCTTTATTTCTTTATATAAATTTCTAAGGTCTTAGTAATTGTTTTGTATTTTATTTCAGGGTGCTTCTGTTTTCATCTTTAACAAAAAAGTCGCAAACAAACTTCACAAACCTCGGCGACGAGAGCAGGTGTCCGAGATCTTACGTCATGACGTCACACTACTCAACAAAATGTCAAACGCCTCCGTCCTTACTGTGTCCAGTAGTCTACAGGAAGACAGGTGTGTATAACATAACAGGTAACTCCTTGATAAACACTATTAATAGAATAACAGGTATGTATATTAAATGACATGTTAATCATCAAACTACACTGTTAACAGAAAGACATGTGTGTATCAGATGCCAGGTAAATCATCTAACTACACTGTAAACAGAAAGACAGATGTGTATTAAAATGACAGGTAAATCATCGACCTACACTGTAAACAAAAAGACAGGTGTGTATAAAATGACAGGTAAATCATCGAACTTCACCGTAAACAGGGAGACAAGTGTGTATAAAATGACAGGTAAATCATCGAACTTCACCGTAAACAGGGAGACAGGTGTGTACAAAATAACAGGTAAATCATCGAACTACACTGTAAACAGGTAGATCATCAAACTACACTGTAAACAGGAAGACAGATGTGTATAAAATGACAGGTAAATCATCGAACTACACTGTAAACAGGAAGACGTGATCAAAGTACACTGTAAACAGGAAGACAGGTGGGTATTAAACGACAGGTAAAGCATTGAACTACACTGTAAACAGGAAGACAGGTGTGTATCAAATGACAGGTAAATCATCGATTTTTCATTAAGTGTTTTTTTTCATTAAATTCCATGATCTTTAAATGACTCTAAATGCAACAACCTAATCACTGCGTATGAATTTACATTTAATTTACATAAGTAGTTCCCAAACATCGATTTCTATGTTATCGGTTTAAAAATATATATCATATATGTTGTTGAAACACCATGTTCTACAATTATTCAACAATAAAAATGATTTTATTGTTAAAAGCAAAATTTCAAGAGTTATTTTTCATGGATTATATTTTCATGCTCATATCGACAGTCTGTGATAACCAGTTTAAACCAGTTCTAGATAACAGCTGTTCTTGCTGTTACTAATTTACTCCCTCCGTGATCTGCAATTTATACCGATTTATTTTAATAAAATATAATTGATTTCATCGATAAGGGAATGTTAATATAAGCAATAAATGATTTATTTACTATAGCATTAAATAGTACTGCTTAAATAGTATTACTATAGCATTAAATGATTTATTTTTGACGTCGTCTTGTCAATAACTGCCGTCAGTTGAGCAGACAAATTATCATAACGCGCTAACGCGCGTTATTCAATTTGTCTGCTCACCTGACGGCAGTTATTGACACGACGACGTCAAAAATAAATCATTTAATGCTATAGTAAACGGGAAGACAGGTGTGTATAAATTGACAGTTTATCATGTTGATAAGTTTTTGATTTTCAACTGTATTCATAATCTTCAAGTTTCATGTGGTTTTACAGAGAAAGCTTGGCTTTTGCCTCGGAGCCCGTGGCTGGCAGTTTAGCGAACTTTCTGGAAAAGTTTGATAGATCATCTCCAGAACTGTCCAACACAGTAAGTGCGAACCCTTTTGATGAATTAAGACTTTGGAGGGATGAGGAATTTGATATGAAATTATTTAATGCATGTAGTGAAACGCTTTTTCTCATGTTGTACCGGTAACTTAACAAATCGGGCATTAAACATTCCATCGGATTTTCTCTGATTATTGTCTTTGTCTTTTTCTAAAGACGTGTGGTTTAATGGAGCACGAAGTCCAGTGTGGCATTTACCAGGTAGGCCAATGGTTATCAATTCATTTATATCTTATTCTTTATGTATAAAGTTTCTGTCATATTGGTGTAGTAATAAAATAACTTTTCTTAAAGGGGCATGGTCACGATTTGGGTCAAATTTTATTTTTATTTTTTTATTGTTCACAATGCTTTAGTAATGCATTTCTAATGGTCAATCGAAATTTGAATGTCAGTCGTACAGTAATAAGCAAGATACTAATATTTCAAGCTGATTTTCCTATCTGCTAATTCGTTTCGAACATAAACAGTTCCTAGTGTTTGTTTTGTTCATTTTGGGTCTAAACCTGGAATTTTCTTGTCAACATTCATAATGTAAACAATAACATGACCTGAGCTTTGTTTGTACATAACAAAGAATTGTGATCTCTGTATCTCGCTTATAACTCGACCAAAGACACTCAAATTTTGGTTGCTTATTAGAAATGCCTTATTGAAGCATTGTAAACATTAAAAATGGGGAAAAAAATTTTGACCAAAATCGTGACCATGCCCCTTTCAATTCATACACACGTCCTGGTTTTATACTGATTTGAAGTATGGTCAAGTTGTTAATTTTGTATTTACTGCCACCCGATACATTCAGAATCTATGTACAACATGTAAGTACAGTGGTCAAAGTAATTTTCTAACATATGTTGCCTCCGTTCGTTACTTTCACTGGTTTAAATCGTAGATCACCGAAGCCTTGATGTACGTCCATGGAGTTGAACGCATCATCCACAGGAACGTTAACCCCGCCTCCATCCTCATCACCCAATCAGGACGCTGGAAATTAGCCTGCTTTGGATTTGCCGAAAAAACTCAAGATGGAAGGGTATATTAACCTTAAATATGTCAAAATGGTCCACTAATTATTCTTGTACTGTACTAGTATATGATGCTTTTTTTTAATTAAGGCAGTTAGAGCTAGTTTGAAATTTTTTCACTTAAAATAGAATGATGTAAGTTTGCAGCGGGATATGACGGCTATTTTTTTGTTAAATTGACAAGAAAGTTCTGTATTCACATGTATGTTGTTAGAGGTTATAAACGCACGTTACTACTAGTATTGCATGAAATAAATCCGCATCAAGGATTTTTTGCAGTGTATATAGTCAATAAGGCAATAGCTACTTTGGTCAACAACAGGTGAAAATGGTCCATTGGCTTCTTTTTTCTGTTCTAATACGAGTAATTGTTGGTACGAAAAGTAATCAAATTAAACTAAAAGATATAAAGTATATGTATAAGAAAAAATCAATCACGTGTAATCTTGTTTTTGTATATAAATTTTAAATCAATCTAGATGGTTTGTTACTAAACTAAAACAGCAACTAATGTCATTCTGTATCCAGGAATCTTTCGCTTGTAAAGCATGGAGTCCCAAGGCGTCGAAGATGGCGCAACCAGACTTGAATTATATTGCGCCGGAAATTCAAACAACTGAAGTGTGCACATACGTGAGCGATATGTTCTCGTTCGGGATGCTGATTTGTACGATCTACAACAATGGCTACTCCCTGATCGACGCTCAGTATAACCCGAGTACCTACCTTAGACAGCTAGACACGGTTCGTGATTATCTTACTTATTATATGATCTACAATAGTGACTCCTCCCTGATTATATTACGAATTTATACGATCTACAAGAATGGCTTCTTTCTTTTAACCCTTTTACCTACTTTAACAGTTAGACACGGTTTAAAAGTTCTTGTTTACTAATTTATACGAACTACGATAATGGTCACTCTCCAGTTGAATTTCTCAAAACACATAGTTATGCTTTAATTCTTTTATTATCAGTCTTGGTATATCCGTTCCTTCTCAGTGTGATTGGCATTTTTTTCGAACTTACCTCGATTCCAGTCTGGCGCAGGCTATACTGCCAGCGTTCATTGGCAAAGTCGATTAATTCTGTTTGGGAGAAGTCATTTCGTATCTTTTACCTTCATGGCTCTAACCAACTAGATAGTTCAATGGGTTAATAAAAAGCATGCGGCACCATCAAAACTTTGATTACCTATGATGTCACTAATCAACTGCTGAAAGAATTGGTGTAAATGAAGCAACGGAATGCAAAAAAAAACGTGTTAAAAATCTTCCTGTCCTGAACACCCATCCCAAGTCCTTTAAAGGAGGTTCGATCAGATTTATTGACCGACGGCTATAAATTTAGTGTTTTATATTTATTCATGTATATATAACCTAATTATGTTCATAGGTTCCCACTAAAACCAAATACCTAGAGTAGAAAATACCTTTTTGGAGAAATTACGACTAAGCATCTCATTAAGCCTGGTTTTACCCAACGAAGGAACCCATGGTCAGTTGCATACGTTGCTGGCCGTCATTTCATTGATCATTCATTGTTATTATATTCATTAATGTCCATCCATCGTGCATGCAATTCAAAACACCTATCTAATATTGTTGTGCATTTTTGGGATACAAATGATTGAAAATATTGTCGTAAAAACATGCAGTCGATTATACATTTACGATTTCCTTCACAAAAATGTAAAGGGCCATTCTAAATACAGCATGAAAACTAGAAAAAGTCAGTCAGTTGTTGCACAATCTGTAGGCATATTCAAGACTGGCTTTAGGTTTCCGACATTGGTTCTTGTCCAAGGATATCGCAACTGTTTGTGATTTAATTCATAGAAAGGTTTCTCATTGCAATATAAAATTGAAACCCTTAATTTATTATTTAATATTATTTATTGCCAGCATGAACCAGTTATGTGTGTTATGATTGCGATTATTGTTGATTTCTCCCCTTCCTGCATCAGCAGTGTCATCACTATTATGTAAATACACAATTTCTGTCTCGGGGTAAAACCCCACATTCGCTCGAGATTTTAGGATCCTAAATTATGGTTATCCAGCATTAGTTTCTGATCACATTTCCATCAATATTTAACCATGAGCTCTCTTTGGCGGATTTTATCTCGGTACAAAAATAAACGTTTTGACAGCTCCGAGACGAATGTATCTCAAAACATCGTGTCAGCCTACAAGTATAGTACAGTACTTACAATTTTGAAGAGAAATTTCTTCCATCGGTTCTAACAATAGCCCAAGGACAATTAAGTCAAATATTGCGTGTTGGTAGCAAAAACGGAGTGTTGATTCATGAAATGCAAGATCTCATAATGCTGAAAAGAGAGACGACGAACCATAAAGCCGACCCCCACGAGAACACTAACTAGCTTCGATAAGTAGGCACTGAACTCAGACACCTCGTGCTTATGTATACACAATGTCGTGCTTTCTCTCTACAGCTGACACAGAAGTTCGGAGACATTGCCCCCGCCATGCCCCCGGCCCTGGTGGACCCCGTGGAGAAGATGATCAACCGGGACATCCGGTATCGCCCTACCGCGCAGCTCTTCTCTCTGGTAGGTAAACTCCCCCGTCGCACAATCCCCGTAGCTCTTCTCTCTGGTAGGTGCACTCCCCCGTCAGAAAGTCTCCACACAAGGATAACGATTTCTGCATTGAAATTATACATTAACTATAAGAACTTCTTTATTAAGTATCGGTATATGTAATAGATAAGGCCAAGGTTGATCAAAGAATCATAAGGCAACTCGATAAATCAGATGAAATACAAGGACCATTAAGACTAATACATTTTATAGACGGAGGAATATTAGTATAATGGTGTACTAATGAAGGTTTCTTATAGACTTACTAGGCGTATAGTTACTGTTATCTGATTCACCCCCGTCATGTTTTAGTTGCTGTATAATTCTTTTGTTTAGTTTGCTGTAAACATCATGTGTAGGTTGCTTAAACATCATATGTAGGTTGCTGTAAACATCATGTTTAGGTTGTTGTAAACATGTGTAGTTTGCTGTTAACATGTGTAGGTTGCTGTAAACATCATGTGTAGGTTGCTCTAAACACCATGTGTAGGTTACTGTAATATTATATGTTGCAATGGTTGCTGTTCCAGTTGAAGATGTTCCATGACCCCACCGTCACCACCCTACAACAGCTGGACAACCTCCACTTGAAGAGTCCCTCCGATAAATCTCAAGTTTTTTCCATCATTACGCAGAACATTCCACTACTTCCGAAGGTCAGCTGTTCTATTTATATAACAATGCTGTAAACAGGGTTACTTACCCACACACAAGCAAAAGACATATTGATTACCACTCATAGTTAGTCCCGTTTTTAAATTCATTGACAAAGTGGGCAAACAGGGCGAAAATAAAACGGGGACGAACATTTTCCCAGCTTTATTCAATATGAACCCTCCAAAATACCAATATCGAAATAATGCAAAGGATATTGAGATTTCTAATTAGAGACATTTGACCAACGAAGTCATCAAACTGAAACTTTTTTTTTCTATTTTTATTAGGCTATTCGTTGTTCCCGTCTATTACCCAGCCTGCACCAGGAGTGTACGTCACGTGACTCTGTTGCCACCGCGTTACCTCCCCTTGTGTCGCTGGTTCAGCACTCTTCCTCAGAGGAGTTTTCACAACATGTCTTTCCAGAAATAACGTTCGTGTTCAATTGCTCAATGTCCGAACAGGTGAGAAATTTCCAATTCATACAATATATATAGGTGGATGTTGACATGTAGATGTAAAATAAATTTATTCCCATAATTTCACAGACGCCTGAATTTGAACAAAAGGTACCCAGTTGTACAAGAATAGATATACCAGCCGTATAAAAAGTATCAAAATCTAGGTACTGATGTTAAAATCAAAGTACAGAAAATACAAAAAGGCGAGCCTTTTGGATGCGTAATTATCCATATTTTATTAGAGTAAGCCCGACAAACAAGTTTTCAACTAAGTAGTGTAATTGTAAGAATATTTTAGAGATTTTCGATATAAAAACCACGTTAAAGAATTTATTAATTTAATAATAGTACTCTGCAATATCTGTAGAAAATATTCTGTTTCGGTTATCTTTGTTTTAAAGTAGCTCAGACACTTACATCTTAATTTTTTTTTAGACCCACGCATAAATTTTTCATATTCACTATACAAAACTTGTCATCGATTTCTATTCCGAGGTATAGGCCTATAGTAATTTGAGCTGCGTTTTTCATGTCGGATATTTTTTATTGTGAAATTAGGATTTACTACTAAGTAACAAAAGGATTATAGTTTATAAATTTCTGTTAGTCATATTTTTATGTAGCTGCAGTTCTGTAGCTCCCGGTCTGAAAAAATTCGGATGGACGACCTGGGAGCTACAGGGCCACCCATTGAAAAAATTGTATATTTATTGCGCAGAAAAACGTGCGCTAGTTTTCGACTAATTTACCTTATTTATACGCAAATTCTGTGAAAACAATTAGTACCATTAAATTCTTCATGCAATTTACTACTGATATCGTCTCTTCACTTGCCTCTGATATTCTTTTAAACACCATCACCAGTCCCGTAAATTCATGTGGTGCACTTTGTTTACATGTAAAAATGGCGACTCTCGATCTCGATGTAAATTCAACCAAGTTTAGCTTTTTAAAAAGCTAAGAAAGTCAGCCAGCGGAATTTTAATTTCAGGTCAAAAGTGAATACACAATCTATCTTTATTTTTATGGATGTACATGATGATGTAGGTGAGGAAATAAGCGTGTAGCGGTGTACAACAATGTACGACTGCACACTTAATACTTTTTGGGAGTTGATTACCGTCTTCCTTGGAAGACGGTATAAAGAGTTGAAATAATTTACAGTCTCCGGGTTGTGCACTTCCTCTACTTTGTGATTGGTAGAAAATACATGATGTGAAAATTTACATTTATTTCATTGGTTGAAAAACTGTTCGGCGCAAGGGAGATAATTTTCTGATGATCTTTTTTACGTACGACTTAACAATTTTCGTAGATTTTAAATCTTAAAAAGTGAGAAAACGAAAAATGCAATAAAATTAGCTATCAATGAAATTCAGTCTTTAATTTTTCAGTACAACTAATTGAAAGCAATGTTCTATATTATCTATTGAAGTTTTTTGTTCTTTTCTTTTTGGATTGTTTATGCAAGTACAATAATGTGAAAATTTGATAGGGTATGTCTAATATCAGGAAAAATGATACGGTGTCGGGTAAAACTAGAACCATTTTAACAGGAGCTAAGAATTTGGGTAGTTGTGTCAAACAGCATTGTGACGTAGGCCTGTCTATTTCATTGCTGGCCATATAACCATGGCTCTTTGAAACCAACAAGATTTATCTGGCTTTTGAGCTAAGACTACGCAATCGGTGTATATTTCGCTTGAAACCAGCATCATTTTTAACTTGTTTTGACGCAAGAATAGATAGTTACGTCCTACTGAAAGTCCATTTTCTTGTTACAATGGTTCTAATATCAGTAAAACAAGTGCTGAATGCTGTGGTATTAAGTTTGATTTTATTAAAATAATACGACCCTTCCTATGATCTCTTTTTCTCTACTATTATAGTCGATCTCAACTAATACAAGCAGGTGGTACGCATTTCTCAATTTTAGGCACGCACGCTTATGGTACATATAAAAAAGTTTCAAAAGTCATTGCATGTAGAGGAAGGCGACCTTATATAAAAAAAAAAAATTGAATTTTCTTTGATAACTTAATGCTGTTTAAAGTTTGCTCTAAAGACGGTAAGCTTTTTTAAAAGCTAAACTTGTTTTAATCAACTCTCCTATGCAGTTACTCAGACAAACCGAAAGTGAAACAGTGTTTGGACCTAAGCACAAATCAACACCGCTGACAACATTTAGTTCTTGAAAATAATCAATAAATTCTATATATGTAATGTATTCTAAGCATTGTTTTTCAAGGAGACTTATTTAAGATATCTTGTAAATAGTCGGATTTTTAATGATACGAATAACTAAGATATTTTTGTAGTCTACATTGTATGTATTCCTACGCCAGAGTTCAATATAGTCTCGTTCAACCAGACGCACGGCTGTCTCCGTAAATATCCGACAAGCTGAGAGTCTCTCTTGTTTGTCGGAAATTAACGGAAACAGCCGAGCGTCTGCTTGGATCCATACAATATCTCAGAACTATTTCGATTAGGCCTACTGATACGTAGTTTGATGGAATTAATTCTTTGAATATCAAACAACATGATTCATATGGGGGTTTCACGAAATTTCTGTTGGAGAATTTATATTATAAAAAAATATGCGTAATTTAAATACATATGGGAAACTACTTGCCATGCAAAATAACATCGTTGATTTTAAAATAAATAATAATCGATAAAATCAAGTCCCGTCAGTACTTCAGTACTTTGATTAAAAGTTGTAACTTTGCAAACATATTGGTCTCGTCGCAAACCACTGCCAATACATTTACTTTCCAATCTCACTAAGAGAGTCGGAAAGATATACGCGGACTCCGGACTGTGGCTGCAGACGATTCCCATTAACATCGATGCGCAGTTTGACCTAGAAACTGACCAGTTTCATAACTGGTTCGAATTTTTTTGACACGAACTCTCTAACTCTCTAATTCATTCCCAGAATTCCAATTTACGCAAGCGCAATTGAAGTTTCATCCTAACTTAATTAGTCAGCCCGCGGGCTGACTAAATACTTGACTTTCCAAGGTCGGTAACGTGTTTCGGAGAAAGTCTGGGGCAAATAAAGAGGCGATATCAGTAGTAAATTGCATGAAGAATTTAATGGTACTAATTGTTTTCACAGAATTTGCGTATAAATAAGGTAAATTAGTCGAAAACTAGCGCACGTTTTTCTGCGCAATAAATATACAATTTTTTCAATGGGTGGCCCTGTAGCTCCCAGGTCGTCCATCCGAATTTTTTCAGACCGGGAGCTACAGAACTGCAGCTAATTTTTATATTTACATTCTATTGTTGTTGTTTTTTTTCATTAAATTTTGTGATCTTTAACAGCAACCTAATCACTGCGTATGAATTAACGTAATTTACATAAGTAGTTCCAAAACATTGATTTCTATGTTATCGGTTTAAAAATATGTTTCTTACATGTTATTAAAACACCATGTTTTGCAATTATTCAACAATAAAGTTGATTCTATTTTTAAAAGCAATTTTAAGTTATTTTTCATACATTATATTTCAAGGCTCATCTCAACAGTTTATGCGATAACCAGTTTAAACCGGTGTTAGAAAACAGCTGTTCTTGCTGTTACTAATTTACTCCCTCCGTGATCTGCAATTTATACCGATTTATTTAATAAATTAATTGATTTCATCAAAAAGGGAATGTAAATATGAGCATTAAATGATTTATTTTTTACGTCGATGTGTCAGTAACTGCCGTCAAATAAGCAGACAAATTATCATAACGCGCTAACGCAATTTGTCTGCTCACCTGACGGCAGTTATTGACACGACGTCCAAAATAAATCATTCAATGCTGTAGTGGAGAACGAGGCCCTGATTGAAGCATAATGACATTATTGTCGCCCTGTAGTGTACAACAATTGGTTTGCTATACATCCATATTAGTAGAGAAATCTTTTCTTTTGATAAAAACTAACATTGCTTTAGAATAATAAAGACTCTTTTATCCGGCAATTTCTTTATAGACATTTCAATACCGATTGATATGGTAAAAAAAATAAAGAAAATTAATAGTGTCACTGACTATACGGAAGTTTCGTTTCAAAAATGTACAAATACATGGTGTGTTCTTTGAGAGTAATTGAATCATTCCTAATTTATTTCATTCATGATGTCTAAGGCCCCTCAAGTACACAGAGCCTATCAAAGCATCTCAAAACGGCGTAATTCTAAACCTTTTATATGGATACCATGGGCGTAAGAAACAAAATCACCAATATCCCTATAGGAATAAAGTTAAAATTCATATAACACGTTTTGCAACATTTCAAGAAGTCATGGATGTGGCCCTTGAATGTTGCTGTAGGCGTGAATGGCAGAATGTGGTTAGTGTTACATTCAGATGGCTCCTGATGACTAATTGTCTCCCCTGAGGCACGCTGATTATTGCTGTTCCGTCTAAGAGTTTTATGCCCCACGGCACGTCCGATTCCCTCCCTCTTGTCTGCTCTATGAGCGATGATCTTCCTTGTGTTTTCATTTACTAATATGATGTTTTGGTTTTGATTGAGACATTTCTCTTACAGGGCACTGTGTATCTTCTGAATAAAATCGATGTCATAGCATCCAAATGCACCTCCAACCAAGTCCGCACTGATGTTATTCCGTTTATCCTCAAGCATATTAAATCGGAGTCCTATAAAATTCAGGTAATCATCTTGTCTTTTCTGCAATAAAGATCCCATTGTCACCCGATTATGTAAATGAAAACACTCAATAAACGGTTCATTACAATTAAATGGAAATGGGCTCCTTTCAATTACTTCATTTTCTATTCGTCTCGACGTCTATCTCCTTTTTACGACTTCCTTCTCCGATTTTAACATTTTACATCAGTTGCCATTCCCGTTTTACAGACGCACTTCAATCTTGTATTTATTAATATGAATACTTACTTTAATTAAAGGAACTGGATTGCAGTTTTGTTATTTTGTTATTTGTAAATCTCCCTGTTTTGCAATTGTTCACTACAATGTCTCTTCATATTGGTCGCGTGTTATTAGCTGTGTTTTATTTCCAGGAAGCCGCCCTGAACGCCTTACTTGTAGTCAAGGATTGTTTAGACGACGCTGTTCTAAGAACTAACGTTCTCCCCTGTACCAAGGGGCAATTCCTACAGACGGTCGATGTCAAGGCAAATACACTTATCTACTAGCATTATATACCTGTTATTATATTTATATAGCAGAGAGCAATGACTTATGACTTATTGTGAAGACTCTTTAAAAATCGTCAGGGATCTTCAGCTCAAACTGTTATATCATGTCTTGGACTTAATCATTGTTGAATTTAGTTATGGTTGTACATCTTCTAAAGAACGAAACGGATAATAAGGCACGAATCTACTTGGTATCAATATTTTATATTCCTTTGAGAGATGAAAACGCAAAATTACAGTTTGTCACTCAAAGATACTAATGTCATGATCGAATTTGGGGAAATAATCACGTACCTTTACCATTTCCATATCAAAAAGATTTACTAACGTTATTTGTATTTACACTTGTTGAAGCACTTGCCTGGTATTATCCGCGGCCTTTCAAAATAACTGGATTCGAGTTATAACAATTGTGTTGCTTTTTTTCAGATAAAACTTATCATATTGTCCTGTATAAAACATTTGCTGAGCATTATGAACCCATTCACCATAAGAGACGATGTCCTTCCATTTCTTGTCGACATTGCAAATTCCCATGATGCATCAGTAGTAATGGCGGTTGTTGGTAAGAAACTTTTTTGAATCTTCAAAAATTCATTCCTTTGTGTTCCTTTGTTCCATTAATGGGCGGTGCGTGAAAAATTGTCTTTCTTTTAGGTAAAGATATAAAAAATTGTACTTTTAGGTATATATAGACACTTATTGAATAAAAGGGACGCCGTGTTAACCAAAGTCTTTCTGGCGCGTAGTGGAATGCCGTCTCTTCTACCCCATGTTGTGGACCCAGACCTCAGCGCCGATCAGGTAATTACTCAAGTCCGGGTCATTAGCCACCGAGGAGGAGGTGATTTCTTTAGCTTCAGTAAATTTTGCGGCACAGCGATAATTAAGAAGAGGAAGTTGGTAAAGTTATAATGATATCAATTAGATGCAGGAAAATTAGTGTAAGTTGTGAGATATATTTTGTGCATGCACGGGTATTTCACTGAATATCATAAGTCACAGATATTAAAATTGCAGAACACTTTGATTTGATTCAAGTTTGAGAGAAGATACAACGCGGTATGTTGTATCAAATAAGCTACAGAGAGTAGCAACAAGCTTGTATGTTGTGTCAAATAAAGCTTTAGTAAAGAGAAATATACAGGTTTGTATCTTGTATCGAATAAGCTACAGAGAGAGAGAGAGAGAGAGAGAGAGAGAGAGAGAGAGAGAGAGAGAGATTTCAAAAATTGTATGCTGAGTCATGTAAGCTACAGAGAGAAGACGCAAATTATGTATGCTGTCATGCAGCTGTGTCAAAAAAGTTACAGAGAGAAGACACAAGAGATGCAATCGCCATATTAACGTGCCAATGTTGCATTTACCTCAATTGCATTGCAGCTAACGCACATCCTTGAATATTTGTATGCTGGTAGAGCAATTGCAATTTATAACACTATTTAAGCTGGGTAGTTTTTTTTAGCAATATGGGGACTAAAGAAATACGTTTTAGTACAGCAGCGATTTCTTCTAAAATCATTACAGGAATGGCTTTTTCAATTTTCATCTTAACGTAAATGTGTCTGCGGCTTCAATCAATACACCATTAGAATTTTCACATTATTAAACATAGTATCAGGTTTGGACAAACAGCTGATACTTACGGCAAAACGAATCGTGTACAATACAAATGTAGATTGCCAGATTGCACTGTTTTTACTTAAGATTTAATCTTTATCAATAACACTAGTTTCAGTGCATATGTATCAGTCATGAATTCCCGTGATTCAGTTATTACAATAATACAAATGAAAACTTTAACTAGAAATCTGTCCATTGATGCAGAATTTAAACGTGCTTCCTGTAGATAGTGTATCCATGGTAAATATCGGTCCGTGAGAGATGTGCTACGTTTTGTTTTGTATCGTTTTGTTTCGTGGGATATCCTGGGGGTAGTCCATGTTAAGGCGATTAGTTCTCTTTATTGCAGCAGAAGGCCAGTCTGTTTCTGGCCACGTGTTTTACTGAGAGTTGAGTAGAAATTGGAGAAGTTAAATGTCTCATTCTCACAAATAGTGTATCAAATCAATCGATTTCTGGTCGTAAATTTCATGATATTATCCCGATAAAAAAGGGACAATTTACATGTAATTGAAAACTGTACAGTAAAGGAGTATAGGAAGAGGGGATGGTTCACTAATATTGGATCCCTGTTGTTGTAGCAGAGATAAATGAACACGCAATGTTGAAATAATATCGTGAAGAAATTTATTTAAGTGACGGCGTGGCCATTATTTAAGACGATTTCTAATGACATGGAACAGTCTTTGGGCTTGTGATTCATCGAAAATGGATTTACTGGCAAACAATTTGAATGTCTTGACTTTTACGTTCGCGGTGATTATTTTCTTTGGAAAACAAGTTTAGATTTCCTAATCTAACCATTTCTTGTCTTTTGACCTTTGAATGTTTATTTTTTTTTTAGTTCTGTGTGATGATGGACGTGCTGTACGAGATGCTGGGACTGATTGACCAGCACAGGAGAAGTAACGGGACCTCCAGCTCCGCCTCTTCCTCCAAAAGGTGACAGCTCTTGCTTGCTAAACCTCAATACACTCCTCATTAGTTAACAGTTAACTCTTAGCTAATATGGTAATGACAAAACATTCCGTTATTTCCAATAGTATTTGTTAACTCTGGGCGTCATCGAAATCAAACATACAAGCGCTGATACTGACAAATATTCATAAAATGCCTCATCAAGATGCAACCAAATACACTGGAATTGTTTAAACCTCAATGTGACCTCCTTAACAGCAACATATTTACTTAAAATCCTGATACTTCCAAAGATTCAAATCGATTGCCGGTACCTGCAAATACTCAAATACACTGGTACCCTCTTAACCCCTTCACTCCTTACATTGTAACTAAACACTCTCTAGCTGTCGTATCCTTATTACATTCTAAGCAGTAACATTGTAACTAAACGGACTGGCAGTAATAAACCTTAACAACATGATCGTAACCAAACCAATTTTTTTGGAAAACCTTAACAACGAAACAAACACACGAAACTGGCAAACTTTAACAACAACATCCTAACCAAACAAACAAAACTGGCAAACCTTAATAATATCAACACACAAAACTGGCAAACCTTAACTACAACATCCTAACCAAACACACAAAAACTGGCAAACCTCAACAACATCAACACACAAAACTGGCAAACCTTAAAAACAATATCGTAACCAAACAAACAAAACTGGCAAACCTAAACAACAACATCAACTTACAAAAACTGCCAACCCTAGAAACATCAACACACAAAAACTAGCAAACCTTAACATCAACATCATTACCAAACACAAAAAAACCCCTGACCTTTACAACATCGTAACCAAAACACACCGACAATAGGAAAACCTTACTACACTTTTTAAAGCAAACCACTGTACGCTCTATCACTATAGCCGGGTTTAACTTGGTTTTATTAGTAATTGTATGAAGAGTATAGGTATCCACAATCAGGAAATATAATGCGTAATAAAAATTTATCACCTAGGAAGGCGTAAATTCGGATGTTAACGGTTTGGGGTTCTTTCTTTGCTAGATTTGTTAAGACAAACGATAAAGAGCATTATTCATAAACAAACTAACTCTATTTCATAACGGTTTTAAAATATTTTTAATCCAATATGTGGACGAGGTATGTTGTTTTCAATTTGTCAATTTACAAACAAATAAAAATCAAAGTTTTAAAGAGATGAGATTTCGTGTTATAATTAAACAATTCAAGATAAAGGCAAAAGCCAACCAATACCAGTTTGAAAATTTAAAAAAGGGAAACAGCAGATATAGTAAAGGGAAATGTTTATATTTATATGTTACAAGTTCACGTTTCCTTTTTCCTTTGAACGAATTGATTGCTAGCATTGAATAATCACAGTTTATAGAATTTGACACGAATAAATATTTTGTTGTGTTAAAGCAGTACTGTGTATGAGGTCTTAATGGAATTTTTTATTGTAAAATTACTTAAATTTTCTACTAAAATAACAAAAAGATTATAGTTTATAAACTTCTGTTTGTCACATATTGTATGAAAAACTATTTTGAGGCCCTGATTAAGTTCCTTAGGAGAGAAATCTTCTCATAATTTAATGATTATTTTAATCTTATTTATCGTAAAGGTTTTAAGTTACATGCAGAGTTATCATAATAGCAGGTTTTGCTGCCAACAAATACAGCTCATATTACATGTACTTTAAACTTTATACTAAAAATCACACCGCATACCGTTACATATAGTATATAATTACTGCCAGAGTAAAACGAAGCATGGGCATTGATACATGTGTGTTAAACAATGTAGTTGAGATTCCGTTTGCCTCTGTTTACTCGTGATTGCGTCAGATGTAGATTCAAGAGCAGGAAGTAGAATGGAGAAAGTACACGTGACACGAATACGTGACGGATTCCGCCCCACCCTTGTCTGTTTGTGTCGCTACGGATCATCTTACAGCACGCACGTCCATTTACAGTCAGAGTGTTACATTTAAAGACTTATCTTATAATAACATAGTGTAGATTAGTTTATAGCTATTTAATTTTTAACTTTTAAAGGGACTTGGACACGATTTGAGCTCAAATTTATGTTTTCATGTTTAATGTCTAGAATGGTCAATATGGATGTATTTAATGCTTTGTTAAAATTTGGAAGTCAAATATCGAGTTACAAGTGAGTTACAGAGTTTGGAATTCTTTGTTTTGTAAACAAAGCTCGAGTCCTGTGATTGTTTACATATGTGTTGTATTGGTATAAGTTTCAATCTAATGCTGCTTTTTGCTGTTGATAAAATTATTTATGAACATACTGAATCAGTTTATCTTGTTTGCACAAGTTTTTTTGTCAAAGAAATTGTAATTTCTTTACTTTATATTATTTGTAAACAAATATAAGACTCGAGCTTTGTTTACATAACAACGATTTCTTTTCCCTGTATCTTACTTCTAACCCATCTTCTAACATTCAAATTTTGGTGAATCATTCAAAATACACAAGTAATCAATTTTATAAATAAAAATTGAAAATAAAATTTTCATCTCAAATCGTGTCCAAGTCCCTTTAAATGTAACATAAAACAACACAATTCCTCTATACACTTGTGTTTGTCATTTGAACATATACCCTTGTTTCCTCATTGCGTCAGATAAATAACACAAACTGCAAAATATCTTATACATGTAGGCCTATGTGCATACACTTGGCGATTGATTCATATAGAATATTTTTCAGGAAATATCAAAATATCTAAAAATCATTATTTTGATACACATAACAAATGAGATATTATAAAATTAAATCGCGTATTCGAACACTTAAAAAAATATATCACTTCTTTATGTTAAATTTCTTTTGAATATTTTAACTAAACCATCACTACTTTACAAAATAACAGGTTTTTCTATGTTTTACAATATCTTGATAACTTTAATTTTATTTTCGCAATTATGTTCCAACGAAGTATTTTATAAATGATTTAAAAATAAAATTTTAAGAACGTTTCTGATCATGGGGCCTGATTTATCTTTTAGAGAGCGGCTTGCATCTGGAGGAAGTGACAAGAATTTGCTGTTTGTTGCTAATTCTTCATCCACGGGGATCCAGAAAAGCAGAACAGGTAAGACTGCTCCACAGTATCTGTACTCTTCGATTTTACCTATCAAATACAACTATCAACAATGGAATGGAAAATGATAAATATTTCATTGCACAAAATTGAACCGTTTGTGTGTGAGTGTGTTGTCATGGCTACTGATCACCAGACCGTGACCATATTTGTCTAGTTCTCCCTTTCCCAGAATGCTCCATTTCGTCACTGACTAGAGGGAGGCTTTCCCGTAATTCCAGTCAAGAAGGTAACTGTTTACCCCTCCCCACAGAGAATGCGCCGTCCCTGTAGAGTTAGACCTGTCAGCCCGAGTAGACTTAGACCCCCCAGTCCCTAGTGTATTGCTTCTCTTCTTCATCAAACGACTTGCTACTGTAGCATTTTGAGTGCATGGTTAATTTCAACCATTAATTTGATATTTGATGACTTCAGTTAGAATTTGTTTTCATGAAAACTTTATTAGTTTGTCCAATTACTAAGCATGGCTAGTTTGAGTACGTTTTATTGACTTCTGACAGGATATGGTACTGAGAGTTTAGCATGGCGGACACAGCGGAATTAGAAGTGTAATATTTCATGCATTGTATTGACTTGGGGCAGTTTATTGCAATAAACGCAGATTATCATTCTCTTTCATTTACATTGCAAATAATTTAATTTCCTTTCTGCTCAAATGAACTAGAGCTATACTATACGTATGTAGATTTCGTATTCCTTTTTGCTCTTTATAATTCGAGCCATGCTAGCATAGAATTTTTTTGGGTATTGTCATAGTAAAAAAATAGCATCCACACGTCTTGCGTAGTCTTTGTGTTTGCTAGAATATTTTTTATCTTTAATATTTACATTAACTAAATCATTGGGATGCATATCGAAAACAATAGTATAACGTGTATGTTGATTATTCTTGTATTGTTGATATCATGGGCCTGGTCAGGTATGCGTCAGTCACACCTCACTGGGATACGCAAACAAACGTCCAATTCGTTTATTCACTCAAACCATTTATATACAGTGGTACAGGAGGGGGATCCAGGGGATGAGATAAACGACGACAGAACGTTTTCCATCAAAGTAATCCGTTCATAAAACTCGGACTCGAATGGGTTGAAATTAATGGCTGCTGCCTAAGAGGGTTGGGTGGCCGTTGCCAATTTTAGGCTATATTGATCTCCTTGAGAAGAAGAGCTGTGTATTAAGATATAAGAAAATATTCAAATTTAAAAGCTAAAATATAACCAAATGAAAGTTTATAGCTAACAAAAAAATCATATTTAGAAATTTAAGGTAGATTTGTTGACCAATCCATACAAAAAAACTATATTTATTGCGCATAAAAAAGTTGCTCAAGGTATTGGACTTTTTTAACTAATTTAGGAATATATTCTGTAAATATTTTCACACCAAAAAATTCCTGAGAGATTCCTGAGAGACATCACAGAAAAAAACTATACAACCCGTGTAAGTACTTTTCTTAATTTCCGCAATGATCGCTACCTTCATAGCCCGTATGAAACACAAACGTATTTTAAATCTTTTGAATCGCTCCAAAAAGTGAGTGAGTTACATAATGGGAAGAGCCAGTTCTTCCATATATGAAATCTTCTATTTAAGACTTATATTTGTGAGTCTGACTTCAGTTCGTGCATTCCATGTGTTAAGGTAGCTGGGTTCGATACATGTATATCGCGAACTTATCTACGAATAGGAACCTTAAGGACACACGAGACGTTCCTCAATTTTATATAATTTTCCTTGGTATATTACTCCTTATTTATTAACATTTAAACCTGTTAATTCCCAAAAATTCAGGATACATTACCAGGATATTTTCGGAGCTAGAATATTTAGAATTTGCCTTTAAATAGCATGCAAAATGCATTTGAATGCTTATAAATAAAGTCATAGTATAAATTTTCAATTGAACACTTTATATCTAAATAAAAAAAAAAAAGTATCATATAACATGAAAATATAATTATGGAATTACTTAGTGGAAATCTTCACATTGTGGAGATAGGAAAAAATAGAAAACAGTGGAAGATAGGTCGCGTCTGACCTTAAAAGAATAAAAGTAAAACACGATTTAACAATATAAACAGTATTTTTTATAAGTACCTGATTACACATTGTCACTATATGCACTGAACACTGCTAAATAATTCGTTTGTAGGCAGTTTTTTAAAAAAAGTTAAAGGAATGCGCATATTCATACTCGGACAAATTAGATCTCGATTCGGCAGTATAAACATCATCGGAGATGAGAAAATATTCAGTAAATGTAAATATTGTATTATATTGTGTCGGTGCCCGTTTTAGAAAGTACTAATGGCTCATCAATGTGCCCATATAGAGTTTTGTAATAGACGGTTAGCGTTGTCTATAGTCTGCGAGTCTGCAAATTCATGTATTATTGGATGACAGATGATACGAAGCTATCATATTTTCCGTTCCGTTCCATTTTCCATTCAGCATTTTAGCAACATTCGAAGATGTTGTTATCTATTGGACTCTAGAAGAGTGATCCGGTGAGGTGTGACTAAAATGTTTTGTAGAGGCTTGAAATTTGTTTTTTTTTTTTTTTTAGATATTTATATGCAAACTTTACTCTCCGTTAATTTTAAAACAGTATATATACATGTAGGTCCAAGATCAGGCATATCTATTTAAGAATCAAAGACGTTTCTAAGAAAAGAAGAAGCTTCAAATGTTGACTTGTAATACAAAACATCGTTGTTTTCTTTTTTTTTTAATAGCACCGAATAGCCCAGAGCTTTCAAAGATAAAGGTAAATATATGTGGTTATTGGTATTAGAAACTGGTATTAGAAACTTGTTTGTCATATATGTGTATAATTATCTTTTTATATTAAAGTCCTATATGTTATGTAATGTCAGAAATCTGGAGTGTAAGTCATATATGTTATGTAATGTTAGAGATCTGGGTAAGTGTAAGTCAATGCTAGATACTATGTATAAAATGTCATTAAGATTCCTGTGTATCGCAAGCACTCAGGTGATGCAGTTGTTTACGAATGTTGCTGTTTTTGGTCGTTGTCTGTTGTACAAAATCGTCTATTTCCAGCATCCGTCATTTTATGCATTTTTAATAAATACATATAGTGTTCGATAATATTTTGGAGATAGAATAATATTTTGGAGATATACGTGTATACAAATCAATACAGTTATTATATATTACATGTATTTAAACACAATGACACATGAATGTTGAGGCACACGTTGACTTGAGTCTGTCATTTTGCAGTAAATACAAATTGCAGCATAACAATATCTTAATTTCATGACGAAGTTTTGCGATGAATGAGTTGAAATTGAAACAGTGTAAGGTCTCATTATTGTAAATAAGAAGGAAGTCGACACATCATTAACTCTGAAAAAAAAAACCAAACTAGTTGCTTCCGCTGGAGCCCGAGGGAGAGTTCAACGTCTCCATAGCAATGAAGGTCATATGATCGGTGATCTTTATTTCGCTGAGTTGACACAAATTGTTTTCTATCCTAGGGTCCCCGAGGAAAATATTTATATATAATTTATATATCGCTTTCAATTTTTACTGTAATTTACTGAATTCCTTGTATCTGGATTATTTTTAAGGAAAGAGAAACTCTATCAGTGACCAATAAGGAACCTTTGCGCAGATTCAGCCTGGTACCCCCCGGGGGAGGCACCCCGGCCATTAGCCTGACCCCAGACGACGGCGTGTATGCGGACAGAAATCGACGTCCAAGTCTACAGAATATGGGTCATTATAACCACGTGAGTATATAACGAGAGAGAGAGAGAGAGAGAGAGAGAGAGAGAGAGAGAGAGAGAGAGAGAGAGAGAGTTTTCTTTGGTCCCAAGTGTCCAGCTCAGTTTTATTTCTTAAGTGACCCTCTAAAAACTAATGGATTATCTTCTTTCTTTCTTTTTTAGATTATTTAGAAAATGATGTTGCATTAAATATTGTTCTTTTTCAACATAGGACCCTGCTATTTTTCACCAGAGATTTGTAATTAACAAAATTCACTTTTGAATACTTACTTTACAGCGGTAATACTTGATAATTAAGTATTACACTTTATCGTTTGAGAAGACTTGATAACAAGTTATGACAAATACAATGTACCGTAAATTGCAGTTTTACCTAGCAATACAAAATATTGCTATTTTACATCAAAGGGAAGATAACTTTAACTGCAAAAAAGTTCAACCTTTTGATGTGAAGTGTAGAGAGGGAGGGTTCTTAATAATAATCAGGTGGCTGATTTTGTGTCTTTTGGTCGCGATCTAATGACGGTTAAAATAGGATTACTGAACTGAATGAAGTAACTCTCTTTCATCCTTATTTATATATGGACAAAGATGTGACTATACTACAGTATATTCATCTGCTTCCTAGTTCCGATCACGACCGTAGCATATATAGAATATCAAAGAACTTACACATGTATTAGACAGACAGACCTCTGTTATGTATTTCTGTTGTTACTTTGTTTACAGGACTCGGAGCGCTGTGAACGCAAGAGTAGCACTGGGAGTCTGTTTAACTTCTCCGAGTCCCGGCATTCCTCCCCCCGCCGCGGCAGTTTCCAGGCCCTGGGGGACACTGTGGTAAGGCGGATAGATCATATGTAAGTCATGTGTTACATAACTTTTATAACTCTTTTGAACTGACTTACAACTTAATGATTTTGTTTTTTACAGATGCAGCTCTTCTCTGGGAAGTAGCGCGTTATCGGGAGTGCGATCTTTGTGATGGACCCGACAGAGAGTATTATAGATACTGTACTTGTTTCTTCTTTGTGTGCTTCAAAGAAGACGTCGAATATTTGCCATACTGTGAATTATGATGCTTTATTCAGTTTATTCTGCGTGTATTTTATATATTGTTTAAAACATTCATCTTGTTTTGTACAGTAAAATATTTATGACAAAAAAGCTTTCTTTTCGCTCTCATTGTAATACGTGTTTTAAAAAATTCAGATTATTATAGAAAAAGTTCAGGGGAGAGATCTTAAAGCTGGTATGATGCTGAGGGTTGCCAGGACGATTGGAGTGAAGCGTTGGATCTACAGTCTCTGCAATGTTGTGTCCAAACGATTCTCTTGAAGCCCTGGCAAAGGGAGAACACTCACCGGTTTGTTGACTTGGTGACTGGCCTACGTCACACAGGGTCACGGAAGTGAACCCTCTTTGTAGCAGATTTGGGCTGGCATTTTGTCTGCCTTTTGGCCTTGGTTTTCTCGTACATTTCTAGGTATGAGGACTTGCTCTGGAGAGATTTTAGTTTTATGGGTGGAAGTTTCTCTTGTTTTCGAAGATGAGAAGTGGGCGTGTCATCTAAGCGGGGCCGAATGCTGATTAGCCGTTGTTGAATATTGTGCTTGTTGTCAAGGCGGGGCAGAGCGTTGATTGACCGGTGTTGAGTTTTGGGCGCAATGCCTGAGCCGGGCTGGGCGTTGATTAGCCGGTCTTGAGCGTGGTCCAGTGGGCGGGGCCGGGCGCCGATTGGGGGCAGAGATTTATCAAGTGTCTCCTGCTTTTCGATTTTCAGCGCCTGTCTAAACCCAACGTCATTGACAATGGAGTGTATCTCCTCCTGGGCTCTTGTGTACTCCGCCGCTTCCTCATCCAGCTGATGGTCATAGGATGTACACAGGCCTAAAAACACACAATATAATACACATGACAATGAGGACATGTGTCGATAATGGGCATGCATACATCACATACAGCATAGCTTGTGATTATAATGAAAAGAGGGCATAAAACATGCTTATATGATGAACGTGTATCTCGTGTAACAAAAAAAAAAATCAATAACGGACACTACATGATATTTGTCTATATTATAGACAGTATAGCCTGAAAAATATGTATTTATCTATGCATACATAGAGTGTTTCCACCTATTTTTCTGGAGAAACCCGATTGTTGTTCATATTAGAAAGTAAACTTTCTTGCAAGATAAATCCGGTTAAAACAGGATTAAATCAGTACATCAACTGTAGGACATAAATGCGTGTTGGCTCCCTCATAAAAATTCTGTAACATATTGGAGTAGTGATCTGTCATATTGTAAATGTTAAATTTACTGGATGGGTGTAAATACAAAATTTACAATATGACAAGTTTTAATTTACTTGGTGTATGTAAATACAAAATTTACAATATCATAATATCATAATTTTTTTTAATTTACTGGTTGGGTGTAAATTTACAATATGACAATTGTCATATTGTAAATTTTTTATATGCACTTTGTAAATTTTGTATTTACAACCACCAAGTAAATTCAAAATTTACACTATGACAAATCGTACACGCACAACTGTTTATTTCCTCGCACAACTTATTGTATCGAGGTATAGGTTCAGTAGCTGAGTCAGTATATGGTGTGTTAGTGTGTATGAGTGTTAGTATACAAAAGCTTGTGGGCAAGAGAAATCTTGCTCTTGGAATCATTGAACTTGGCATGTTTGTGCTTTTACAACAATGTAATATTGAGTCAAACCCTTCTATTTCCAAAGTTATATCATTTACAATACCTGTATAAAGCAACAAAGAAGAAAACACTTATAGTTTAGATTACGGACGGACAGTACAGCATTAACATGTATGTGTATAATGTCATAACAAGAAAACAGATCTTACAGTTTGAATTGGTGGACAGTATACACATGGTAAACATGTATATGGATATCTAGTTATCTACATGGGCTGAGATTTATTAATCACTTTACTAGTAATATTAAATATTAACTCCCTTTCCCTATAAAAATATTGGAGGCTGATAGGTTATGCAAAAATTTTAGAATTCCGATTAACGATTTCATATATATCATAAAGTAATCAAATAAAACAGGTTTTTAAAGTAATAAAAACACGTCAGGGCTGATAAAGTTCATCGGTCAGGTGGTTTTCATCCTAATATGAACAGCAATTGGTTTTCTTAAAAATGATTTAAAGTCGTAAATTACCGGCGCTACATGTATATCAACACTGGGGAAATAAATTGCAATAAGCTAAATATGCAAAATTGTACTCACTCTTATAACATGTAAGATATTAGTCGACTTGAAAGAAACGATATTTTTTCTGAGAAGAGCGAGCCCGCTGTTGGATGGGTTTACCTTTGAGCGAGAGGAGCTCAGTTTTCAGGTGTTTGACGTGTTGACGACATCCGGCTGTCGACATCCGGTCCATGTCGGCGCTGACCTGGGCCAGGGCCACACCGTTACGGAGGAGGCGGACCTCTCCCCGCATCTTCTTCACTTGCCGCCTCAGGCTGGCGTTGTAAAGCGTCTGGTAGTTGTAACTTTTTTTAAATAGAGAAGCAAGAATGAGAAAAAAAAATTATATTTGTATCTGTATATACATATGACAGGGTCAATTGGCAAAAAAGTTATTCATGAAGATAACTATTATATTTCTACACTAACTTTGAAATCTCTCTCTCTCTCTCTCTCTCTCTCTCTCTCTCTCTCTCTCTTCGTTTACCGTGTCTTCCATTCGCTCTCATCATCTAATCCTTTCTCTGTCTCTGCCTCAATTTCTCTGATGATACTCGTCCAGCCCTCTACAGACTTCTTATGAAGTGCTGCCCATTCCATCTCCTGTGCTAGTTGTTCCTTTAACTCTCTTACAGACGGTCTTCGAATCATATCACGATTCATTGTGAACAATATTGCAACTCGCTTGACAAATGTTTGTGACTATAACTACTGATATGGTGGGAACATTATGACGATATGCATTATGACGTCACTGTAGTATTTGGCTTCGTGACGTCACAATCATACCAAGACATTGTGGGTAAAGTTATTTAGCCTAATATTTGTTTCGTAAAGTATATATATATATATATATATATATATATATATATATATATTGCCTAAATATTCAATAAAATATGATTACTAGCATGTATCATGTGCACCTTCATTTGCACTCTTTTTCGGTTTTTTTAAATGCATGACTTTTATAGTACTAAATATTGAATTATTCGGGAAGAAAACATTCTATATAATCCTTAGATTTGAGTTTGGTTTTGTTTTTTTTTTTTGTATCTAACATCTGAAAAGTTATTTTTACCATAGAACGTAAACATATTTTTAAAACGACGAATAAGTTAGCGTACGCTTGCTAAAAAAAGTCTCGCGAGATTGAAGCGAGAAATTACGTGGTTTCAGGTCAAATATCTTCCGGATAAAATTCCGACTTCCTGATCGTTGAAGTTTGTCGGTTTATTGTTAAAAGATGGAGTATTTTCCCTGATGATAAACTGGTAATGTAACCTATGATTTATTATTATTGACAGTCTAGTTGGTAAAAACAAGTTTTCGACATGGTTTATAGCTGAGTGTTTGTCTCCCAAACCCTGCATAGAATTTTGCCACAACCTACCCATTTCCGTAAACATTTCACCCAACTTGTCAGTACGGCAGTATTGTGAGCGAGATTTAATAATGCTATTTCTCACAATTTTGTGAAATCATTGTATGTATATGCCTTTTATTTGATTAGAAAATCTGTGAAGTACTTTTCTGATATCATATTACACTTTGCATATTTTTTTATATACATGTACTTTCTTTTCAGTTATTTGTCAGATAGTAATCAGTAACCACAGTTTTGATATGGAAATTAGGATTCTTAAGCTCTCTGAGATTTCTTTCTAACTAACAGATTTACACTATTAGACGTCCATGTAATGTTTACTTGCATTAACCTTTTTTAGTTATAAGTCTATCGACACACTAAATGACCCAAATACACTATTATGGCAAATGTCACAGACAAGTCTTGGTAGAATGGGTAGGCAAACCCGGGCCGGGGCAAAATAAAAGCCAGGGCAGATCGAGATTTTTCAATTTTCTTCGTTATTATTCTGCCAATATCATTGAAATTTTCAGGATATGTTACGGACCGGTATATTTGTATTCGCTGTAAATATTGCTGCACAACAATACATATTTAAGATTTTATTGACGATTGTTGATTTCCAAGTTGGTAAAATGGGTAGGCAAACCCGGGTCGACATTTTACGGGTTTGTGGACTTGTATAAGAAGAAGCTTAATAATTCACTTTAAATTCCGTTAAAACATATGATATACTTTTCAAAAATCAAGATTTCTTTAATGGAAATTGATATTTCTGCGATTAATAACCTGTTTTAAGAAAAACTGGGTCATTAAAACCGGATCCGATCACCCGGGACAAACTTGATAATTCCGTAATAGTTGCGTGTCTATGTTAATCCACATGGATATTTATTTTCTGTGTTATGCAATGGTATCAACAGAAATGTGCAGGTGTGACAAACTCAGGTGACAGTTTCCTATTCAACTGTCCATAGTGTGCATCAGCCTCTCACTCCTACGGATATGTTTAATATAATTTCCCATAAAAATGTTCTTATTTCTATCCTAATATTTTAGCTTGTAAAGTTAGATATTGGCTTTTTTTATGGGCAAACTGAGTATGTGCCCTGTTAGGACGCCGTGTTACAGTACTTGTTTACAATATTAAAAAAAACCCACACAAATAAAACCCTCAGCATGCTAATTCATTTGTATTATCACTCTTTCAAATAATAAGTTCTAAATAAAACTTCAAAAACTATAATAAATAAAAACAGTGCTTTAAATATATTCATGTAATAATTTGAAAAAGTAAAAATTAATGTGTAGCACCCAAGATGATTATTATAATCACTTTTCTCAAATTTATCAATTAAGGTTCTAATGAGGATACCTCCTTGCGAATTGGCAATGTCACAATATTGTGATAGCTAACATCCTCATTTCGGAATTTTTGAGTTTGTCCCGGGTGATCGGATCCGGTTTTAATGACCCGGTTTTTCTTAAAACAGGTTATTAATCGCGATATAATTACTTTCGTTCAATGAATGTCAATTTCTAACTATTTTTCATATGTTTTAACGGAATTTAATATGAAATATTAAGTTTCTTCTTAAATAAGTCTACACACTCGTAAAATGTCGACCCGGGTTTGCCTACCCATTTTACCAACTTGGAAATCAACAAACGTCAATAAATTCCAAAATACGCATTGTGCAGCAATATTTGCAGCGAATACAAATATACTGGTCCGTAACATATCCTGAAAATTTCAATGACATTGGTAAATTATTTCTGATGTAAATTGAAAAATCTCGATCTGCCCCGGCTTTTATTTTGCCCCGGCCCGGGTTTGCCTACCCATTTTACCAAGACTCGTCACAGACGATTAGTCCATGTCCATACGTAGTACCTTCAATCGTAAAGTTTTTATAATTGACTTTTGTGATCAACTTTAAAGAAATCATTGCAAATCATTTTAATTTTACAATAATTAATGTCATTCTTAGAAGTGAATTTTGAAAATGACTTTGACCGGGTAATTTTGAAAAGCACAAAACTAAACATTTTGAACATAATTTATTCTTTGAAAAATATTTGAAACCAATGTCATTGTCTCTAATATTTGAAACCAATCTCATTGTCTCTATCGTATGAGGTTGTAACATTGTAATGACCTATGTTGATCCCTCTTTTCTACCAACACTCTGAAGTTGGAAAAAATGAAGAGCATTTTTTTTAATTAGAAAAGCCTCTTTCAAAATTTATACTTTCAATAAGAAATTAGAAATTAAATGACGATATGAAAACAGATATATAAGTGGACATTTTTTATGTGTTCTGCTACTTTTAATATATAGTTAAACATTTCTCTAAATGAACATGAAAGGCTCCTCTGTTTTAAGGAATTATTAATAAACCATATATTTTACAGACTTCAGTGGAGCTTAAATATGGGTCAGTGTTTTAGTAAACCAAGTGAAAAGAAGACCCCACCTCCGGCAACTGAAGTCAATGGACCCGGGGTAGTTTCTCCTCAGGACATCAATGTCGGAATCAACAGTCCAGTCAGGCCTCTCCCCCCACCTCCAGCCAAGTCAGGTACTGCAGCCAACTGGTCATTTATTAATACAGTATACTGATTATGTATTAGGTTTTTTTTAGAGTACTGAACTTTAAAAATATATAATAAAGAAATGTTAATTTTATGATTTATTCAAATGCATATAGGACTGTCCAACAAAATTTAAAATGGATGTTTTATTTTTGAACAGATAAGTCCCACATTGTCCGAGCCTTATATGACTTTGATGCCATCAACGAAGATGACTTGTCTTTCAAAAAAGGAGACCGGATGGAAGTGGAAGAGTCCAGGTATGTACATTTCAACTAAATCCAACCATGCTTGTCTATACCTTCCCTTAGCAAACTTCAGTCTTTAACTTTGTCAATTTGGCTAGTACTGGTAGATAAAATAAGCCAAATCTGGTTATATTTGATGATATTATTTGGTGTGTACATGTAGATTTTATTTTACTGGTTCTTCATATTTGTTTTTCCTGTCTATATTTATTCATCTTTTGATTCACAGTCAGAACTGTGATTGGTGGATGGCTCGTCACTTGGCCTCAGGACTTACCGGATACATTCCCAGCAACTACATATCGAAAGACGACGACACCCCCCAAACTCAAGAGTAAGTTCTCGTGTGAATAGTTGTTTGGTGTAAAATACAACTTATATATTACAAATAGATCTGTAATTGTTCACATTCTGTCAAATGAATAAAAGCCTATAAAGTATAATTATACAATAAAGGTGAATTTAGTTTTTATACCTGAGCTGTATTCTTTATAGCTGGTGGTATAATGTTGACCGCAAAGAATCAGACAAACAGCTGATGTTGCCGGGGAACAAAGTGGGGACGTTCCTGGTCCGAGAGGCCGCTGGTGAGTGTCAGAGGAACCTTTGTCAATTCTACATTTTATCATAGAAGATTGTTTCATACGTTATTCTTTGGTCATTTGAGGTCTTATCGAAAAAGATATTGGCACTGTCTACCTACATGTACATGTGTGTATACATTTAGAAAATTTGTTGATACTCTTTTGCAGACAAAGCTTCCTATGTACTGTCTATACGTGACCATGATCCTAAGACGAATGATGCTTGTGTAAAACACTACAGGATAAGGAAGATGGATAATGGAGGGTTTTATATCAGTCCACGCAGAACATTCCCCAGCATGATCAAACTTATCGACCACTATCAGAGTAAGAAATAGCAAAATATTTGTAGTACATGTGCTGAAGAAAAAAGGTGTATTAGGGTTAATGCTCAATTAATTAGTTCCATTAATTTTTTGAATTTTACAAGATAGAGACTTCATATTTTGTCAACATACATGTAGGATCATTTTCTTTATTTGTGATATGATGAAGACCCTGCTAAGGTCTGTCTTACTGAATTAATCCTACCCTCTCATTTTATCACCACAGATGTAGGGGACGGATTATGCTGTCAGTTAACAGAGCCTTGCCCCAAGGTCCGGCCCACTGTCCAGTTCCGTGAGCTTGAGGTGGCTCGCGAGTCGGTCAAACTGATGAAGAAGCTTGGCAGCGGATGCTTTGGAGATGTACATGCTGGTTAGTAACCGCATTTCTTGTGTCTCAGTACAGTACTGAACTGTATGTAGATTATTGGTGATACAGAGATTCATCTAAGCTTATCAATTTAGGTAAATGGAGAAACACGGTAGATGTGGCTGTCAAAACATTAAAGCCCGGTGCTATGACAGCAGAGGACTTCTTAGGAGAAGCGAAGCTCATGCACAAACTACGGCATCGCAAGCTGGTACAACTGTTGGCAGTGTGTACCACGAGCGAACCCATCCTGATCATCACGGAGCTTATGATTCATGGAGCTCTGCTGGACTACTTGCGAAAAGACGAAGGCAGAACTCTCAAGTTTGTCGTACTAGTAGACATGGCTTCACAGGCAAGTACATTTATTGGAATAGTTTAAACTGTGCTTTATAAATATAGACCTATTGATTTGAGGCAAATGAAACACATACATGTACCTATTTAGAATTTGCAGGTCCAAAACATCTACATATATTTGTAGTGTAATGACATCTTTTATTATTCTTACAGATTGCGGATGGAATGGCCTATCTAGAGAATGAAAACTTTGTGCACAGAGACTTGAGGGCTGCTAACATCCTGGTGGGAGAAAACAATGATGTGAAGGTGGCCGACTTTGGATTGGCTCGATTGATTCAAGAGGACATATATGAGGCCCATGAACGTAAGAATTCTTTTCATGTTCAGTGCAGCATGTGGTAAAACTGTTATTGCAGAATAGTTGTTTAAAATAATCAAAGGGTTTTGAGATAAATTTTAGTCTGAATACCTTTAACTCTTTTGATACGAGTGTATATTTTCTTATTTAGACACAAAATTTCCCATCAAATGGACTTCTCCAGAGGCTGCATTTGACCGTAAATTCAGCATCAAGTCCGACGTGTGGTCCTTTGGTGTACTGTTGTATGAACTGATTACATTTGGAAGAGTCCCATACCCAGGTAAAAAAAAAATCCCAGTTAAACCATGACATATCTTGCTGAAATATATACATTATTGATATGAAAAAAGTCAGGAAACTTTCAAATACATGTATATTATAAACTAGCTTTCTAATCGGAGAACTGTTTTTTTAAGGAATGAATGGACATGAAGTGCTCAGTAAGGTAGAGAAAGGCTACAGAATGCCAAAACCCACCGGCGGAATTATCCCGTGCCCTGATCCATACTACGACATCATGCTGCAGTGCTGGAAGAGAAATGCTGACTCCAGACCAACATTTGAATATCTACGCGACTTCTTTGACAACTACTTTGTGAGCTCTGAAGGACAATATTCGGGAGAGCCGATGGGTTGATAACAACATTCCTTTTACATTTCCACTTATTCAGCTGGGTTAGGGGTTGCAGAAAACATTCCAGTTTTTTTAGGGTTTTTTTTTTTAAAGGGGGGGGGGTAAATTTTGTCATGGTTTTAGTTTTGATCACTTTAATTAGATATGGCTATATTCCTAATATTACATTCCTGGGTTTTGTATATACAAAACTCTTATTCAGTAGAATCTATATTATTTTTGTGGGGTTGGGGGAGGAAGAGTACAAAAAAAAAAAGGAAACTTCTGAGTGAAATACATGTACATGTATTTAAATGTGCATAATTGGTACCACATCAAATTCATACAGACATTTGTGAGTTATCAGATTGCATTGGATTAAGAAGATGCGTTTATTTTTTTAATGTGTTGTGTTTATATATGTATGATCAAATATGTGAGGTGGGATACTACTTTTACGAGTGTCCAGCAGTTAGAGATGTATATAATATCCTGGGGACAGTCTGAGACTGCCCCCGTCTTGTACAGTCATCAATTACCCATAGGGCCCCACTGCATGCCATTGTCCCTTCCTTTGTATCAGATTTGTGCCTTATTGCCATTTTTTAACAAATCACTATTTGGAGTACGAGAGACTGAGATTCTTTTTTTTACCATTTCCATATATTTTACACACATTCCTTGCAATATTCAATGATGTGGAAAATATTAGATAGTTTGTACTACAAATTTCATGTAGATTTATTGATAGATCCAGTTTTTAATTTTTTTTTTTTGCTAAATTTTTGTACTATAGATTATGTTTGCATGTAAACCATTTACCTATTAGGTTTTGCTTTCTCATAAAAACTTTTTTGAAATTGGTGTTCAATGAATACATTTTCATATGTGAATTAATTATTATAAACAAGAAAATGGCAAAAACAGAAATTTCCAGATGGAAACAAATAGCGCAAGAAAGTTGACAATCAAGCTCAAATTTAAATTAATAGAAAATTGCTTTTTGATTCCGTTTCAGTATAAATGATGGTATAGTTTTAGAGATTTTGGTTTGAAAACCTGTTCTTGGAACTGGATCTCCAGTTTCCTTTGTTTATTGACATACTGAAATGATGAAGGTAAATGCTTGTGTTGTGAATCATATACAAATTATTTTGTACAGAAAATTTTTATACATATTGCTACATCATTTTAATAAACTTATAATTGATAACCTATCTGCTGTTTCCTTTATGAATTCATGATTCACAGAGTAAATTAAAACTCCGAAAGACAAAAGCGAACGTCAATTAGTAAGTGTTCTTGGACATGTACAGTGTATATGTACATGTATTTTTATGGACATGTATTTTTGTGGACATGTATATGTACATGTATTTTTGTGGACA
>WFKH01007768.1:59943565-59953675 GCA_016163765.1 Magallana hongkongensis | reverse complement strand
GAGAGAGAGAGAGAGAGAGAGAGAGAGAGAGAGAGAGAGAGAGACACACACTTACCTGTCAGATTCACACCTATGTCTAAAAAAAATAGAGACATCTTAGTCTGATTTGCTATTAATTTTTTAATGTATGTCTGACATATGAAAGGTTAAAATTATTTTAGATTTTAAAAAATACCTATAAATTTGTAAAGAGCACTCCTTAGGTTCCCTGATATTGCCATTATTGCACGGTATTCCTTATTGCACAAGCTACTGCCAACACATTTTTATTTTTCATCGGGTTCGGTATCCGGATGGACTTATAAATCCCCGATCCCGATAATTTATAAAAATTAAAGAATTTAAATTAGTTTTCATCCTTTATATACAATAATATTCTAGCATAATTTCATTCAGAGTTTCTTTCCTTCTAATAACAGGTTATATCATTTTGTAATGTGGTAATCCAATTTTTGCACGACTTACTATCGGATTCGACAAGTGACGTCACACAAGAGCGGCGATTTTGATAAACACAGATGGTGCGTAATTCAAGCGCATAGCGTTAGTATCAGAAGTTAGAAAATGACTCTGATTACGCACGATGGAGCTCGGAGAAAACTCCAATTTGTACCTTCAATACAGAGGTCGTATTATTTAGATATTTCTTCAACAAAACAACGAGCAAAAGTTGTCCAGAGAATTTTGGCATTGCAGGGGAAAATTGAGGAGTTTTTGTCTAAAGATGTGAATTTGGTACTCACTGATCGAAATAATATTTCGAAGGAATCAGAAACTCCTGAGACCAGTTGCGTTACTCAGAAGCAAACTTTGCCGCTAAGTAGAGGTAAGATACTGAAGAAAGTGAATGAAGAAAAAATATTGATATCATGTAACGTTATATCAAATTAATGTTCTTTGTAGATTAAAAAAATCTCTTTTTTATGTTAACAGGAAAAGCTCTTCTACTGAAAGCTGCAAAACATAAAAGTCTTCCCAATGATCCAGTACAGAATGCCTATGTGTTAGGTGTAGATATTCAGAGAGTCTCAAAGTTTCTGAAGGAAACAGAACACATGAATATAAAGCAGAAGAAACGTAACAAGGCAGGGGCAATGGATGGGATTGAGCCCTTGACTTGGTCGGAGAAAGAAAATTGTCCTATAATCAAATGTGAAGACATGGAGAAGAATTATAAACCTCTGATGAAACACCTGGATTCTTTTCCCAGTGTGAATTATGGTCCAGAGTTAGCATCTCCTTTTGATAAAAATGTCCTTTTGTGTCGAAAATCAAAAGAAAATGTTAATCGCTATGCAACTGAAAAGCAGTCATTACCAATAACAAAGAAAGGAGGATATTGCGAGGCCTGTGATTATTGGTATAAGTGCACATTGAGACAGCATCTGAATAGTGAAAAACATTTAAAATTCATCAGAAACTCAACAAATTATTTAGCACTTGATGAAATTATGGGGAAACTGCCATGCTTAGAATCATTCTTAAAGAAATTTCACTTGGATAAAGAAATCCATTGTGACTCCACTCTGAATGAAAAATCACCAAATCTGACATCAGAGTCAGTCTTAAAAGAGGAAACCTTGACAAAAAGTGTTGTGGAAACTGATGGCACATGCTTGTCTGAAAAGTGTGCCGTGGGGGACAACCTGGTGAAAACCACAGGTGACTTCTACAAGCAAAATGAGGCTGATCATAGTGAACAGTTTCTCAGTGATAAGAAATCTATTGAAGAGGATGTCTTAGATAAAGATATTCCAAAGCAAGAAAATCCAGTGGACACATTACGAGAGCAAAACTTGAAACACTCCAGTAGGCCTCTGACTGACATTTACTTTAGTCCCATTCATTCTCCAAGTTGCGAGCCTGAAAATCTCAGTTTTACAGACCTGGCTAATCAGTGGATGGCAGACATTAAATCTGCTTGCATTAAAACAGATGTAGACTGCAGCTCAAATCCACAAAATAAAAATCTCATGAATCAAGATTCTGTTCTGAACAAACCTTGTGTAACCGAAGAAATCTGTGCCAAAATGTTGGAGAATGTTTCCAAGCCTGATGGAGCTCTGGTGACCAAGTTGGAGACTGCACCATGTGAGACTAGAATTTCTGGACATGCCTCTTCAAATGATAACTCTGCAAAGAGCAAGGTGGCTGATGCAACAAACAAAGTACTGTCTGGAATAAATGCATCAGAAAATGTATCAAATGTTCTAACAAATCATGTAAACAATGAAGACAATGTTCGTGGACTGTTTTCAAACAAAACTCAACAGCTACCTGTAGCTGCCAGCAAAAAGGTTCCAGTCAGCAGAAGGCTGACCTACTCACCATGTACGAGCAAGCCAAACCATGACTTACGCACCATGCTATTCCAGAATAACTGGGAAAATAAGGAGAACCAGCCAAGTCAAACTTACGAGTCAGAACAAGGAAAAGAAACGATACAACAGCCAATCAAAATCAAGATCAACCTAAGTAGTTTAAGGGTCAATCCAAACGTCCAGTTAGTTAAGCCTCATAGGAAGCAACCTCGGGTTTCCTCGTCCAACGTGTATTGTGCTGTCCAGCAGAGTGATATGAAGCTGAAACTGTGTAAGGTCAAGGTCACTCCTATTCAGCAGAATGGAGACCTCCGTCACTACTGGAAGGTGCGTAAATCCGGAGGTTGTCGCCTCGTGTTTAGTGCCGAAAAAAGGAAGGCCAGTGATGATGACGAATATGTATCATCAAAACGGAAACGTCTCAATGTACAATAACAGTGTGTTGTGATTCAGTTATGCGTTCAGATACGGAAGTTTATCTTCAGACTGAAATCTTTCAGCATTGTATTTGATTAAGATTGGTGCTTCTTTTTTTTTTATGTTTTTACAAAGTTGGTTTGATTATTTTTTATAGTGTTGTTTTAGCTGTAAATATATGCATTTTTAATAATGTGGTCTGTATTTTTTTAAGGTCAGGTTATTGTGGATCATGTGAAATGTTTTGTTTTTTTTTTTATTTTAATATTTACAGAATGAATACATATCAATGTTGTAAAATTCTCATGCTATTTATAGTTTGAATACTGTCAAATAATACATCAAACACACTCATGAATGTGCAATGTTCAAGTTTTGTATGGTTGTGCAATGTCATTATGATATATGATTGTGCAATATTATAACCACAAGAGTGGTCATTATTAGAGTGTGTGGCAAGCTTGATAAAGTTTGACCAGATTTCTAATTACTTGGTGGATATAGGTTAATTATTACACAAATTTGGGCAGCATAGCTTTTAGATGAACAAGAGTTTTGTGGTAAGGTATTTGGATACCTATAAGCTACTCTTGTGTCAATATTTTAAGGTCTTTGATGTTGAGTTAAACAGGATCATCCATGGTTTTATGACCATGATTATACAATGTGCATAATATCAGCTCCTTTTACCTTTCATCAATTAATGTCAAATAAGAAAATAGTTGTCATAATGATGATTTCCATTAACTTTACATAAATAACACAAAGGTAAAAAGTTACACAGATGACGCTGGGGCTACACTTAACTAGATCTTGACATATAATATACATGTTTAAGGATCATTTCATAAAATGCTCTGTTTCGTATTTATTTCATTCAACAGCTGAACCATATCCGTTTCTGATCTCATTATCAATACTTTCTTTAAAATGAACTGTGATATTATTTTATTCCCGATACCTCAAATGTATTGTTAGTTTATAGTTTGTTGTTAGAACTACAGGTAATATCAGGTTTTGTGTAGCACTTTACCTGGACATTGAAAAAAATCCAGGAATTTCAGGACCAGAAATTGATGCTTTATATTTTAATGTGCCATTATCATGTGTGTTTTATCTTTTATCAATCATGTCTTGAGTTATTTATAAAAAGAGGTCTTTTAATAATTTAAAGCAAAGTTTTATCTGGTGGTTGAATAAGTTTTATACAATGTCATCAAATAAGAAACATACTTTTCTGGTTGTGTTCTTCAATTTTATTGTTTATCAAAACTGCTTGAACAAAAATATATAATTTGAATGTGAATAATGAAAAATGCATCCAATAAATTTTGAATAAATTAATCTGAATGTTATGTCTCTATTATTTCTTTCTATTAAATGAAATCTCAGTGAACATTTTGTTTTTGTTAAGCTGTACATAAAATTAGAGATGTACAGACTCTATTAAGTCAGATTTCTTGAGAAATAATTCACCGTTTAATAGGTCTTGACATTTTACAATGCTTAAGAAGCGCTTGTGCAAAGTATAACGATTCCAAGTTCTAAGATTTTCCATTGATCTGGCCCACAAATCTTTTTTTTATTTTCCTGATTTCTGAACAAAAAGTTTGTTCTATTTATCTTACGAAATGAGTGTAGTTTCAAAATAAGAAATTGGGTTTGTTTTGAGAGTTTAACAACTCATTTTTGTTATCAAGTGGAAACAGTAACACATACGTACTACATGTACATCCACAAATACAGGGTTAACAATGCTATATCCCCTTGCACAACTTGTAACTTAGCCCCTGTAACGGCAGAGAAATCCTAAAATTGTATAATGATAGTAATAATTAGTTTAACCCTTGGTCACGAGTTGTTGGGTGAAAATATTAAGCAAACCTACATGTATGTTGCAATGTATAAATTATTTCGAAGTCGTAACACTCTCAGTGATATGGAGCAGATATGGCATATTAAGCCGATTGTCCCTTTTTTGTTATCACTATTATCTTCACGTGACATGTTGGACCATACACTTATTTTATTAAAATTTTATTACATGTATTTCAGCTCCCAAAGGAGAGAAATATACAAACTACCATGATATATATATAAGCATGAGAAAGTCAGAAACTAAAATGACAAATTTATTTGGTAATTATTTGAGAATGTTACAGTATCACAGTCATCATGAGGTCTCCATAGGCTCCGGTACTTTGATTTTCTGCAGTATGGAGCGCCCTCTATCGGTCAGATCTTTGGGGAGGTCCTCCAGGGCCTCTGACAATCCTGCTACCGCTAGAACGGAGGGGGGATTGACACCTACAGGTAGAGAGAACCTCATGGTAAGCAGAACAAATCAAGGAAATGGAATAATATATCGCACAAACTACATGTATATCTACAATATTTCTATGCATATTCTGAATATATTTTTAAAAATTGATCACTTAATCTGCGCCTACAAATCCTTGTTCTTCACCCCTATAATGCCTAACAAATAAAAACATAGGTAATCAAAGATTACACAGCTCACTGAGACGAGGCATCACCTTTATGAGACCACGACCTTTCTTAAAGTATTGGAAATTGTAGTGTGGTTTGACACAATATCTTAAAATATCATAATTCAAAATTGTATCGTGTAAATTTCATACTGTACTGAATGATACAATATAATATTGTGCTATATGATATATCATATGATGCAATTTAATACTGAGTGTATACTATCATGATACAATGATATTGTATCATAAGATATGATATTGTCTCAAGAAATGATATTGTATTATATGATATTGTATGAAATATGAAATGATATTGTATCATGTGTAATGATTCAATATTGTATCATATAATGATATTGTATCCTATGATATTGTATCACATGATATTGTATCATATGTTATGATATGTTAATATCATATTGTATTATATGATACTGAATCATGTTATTGTATCATAAAATATGAAATGATATTGTATCATGTGTAATGATACATTATTGTATCATATAATATTGTATCATATGATATTGTATTATATGTATATTGTATCATCTTATGATATTGTATTATACAATATTGTATTATATATTATATTGTATTTTATGAAACAATAATGTACTATATGATATGATACAAAATTGTTAAAGGTAATATAATACAATATTGTACCATATGATATTGTATCTTATGATACAATATTTAATTCAACATTGCATCATATAATAAAATATTATAAGATTCAATACCATATGATAAAATATCATATATTTATATATGATACAATATCATATCTTATAACATAACATTTTACATGTTATATTATATGATACATTAATATTATATGATACAATATTGTATCATATAATACAATACTGTTTCATATCATACAGTACAATATCATATGAAATGATAAAAAATCATATCATATGATTCAATTTCATTGGAATAGGAATCAATTTACACATTTATCAACAATTTATGAGACATCCTTTATCATATTATTTGAAAATCATAGTTAATGATCTTTATTATTATATTGGAAATTGTTAAGTGGGTAAATACAATATCGAATAATATCATATGATACAAAATTGTATTATATTGTATGTAAATTGCATACTGTATTTTATGATACAAAATTTATCAATACACTACTTTACAATACAATATAATACAATATTGTATCATATAAAATCATATTATATCATATAACATGATATTGTATCATATGATATAATATTGTATAATATGATATTGTATCATATGATACAATATTGTTTTATATGAAACGATAATATATTATGATTTCACAATATTGTTTTATGTAAAATGAAACAATATTGTATTATATAATATTGTATCATATGATATTGAATCATATGATACAATATCATAAGACAATATATCATATGATATTAATAATATGATACAATATTATATGATCCAATATTATTTCATATAATACAAGATCATATGATATAGTATCATATAATACAAGATCATATCATATTATACAATTTCATATAATATAAGCTTAATATATTGTATCATACATATCATATCATACAAAAATATGATATAATATCATATTATGTATCATATAATATTTTACAATTTTATATCATGATACAATATCATATTATATAATAAAATACTGCACCATATCATACAGTACAATATCATAGGAATAGGAATGATATATCATATATCAACAATCACAAATATTAAGCAAGTTTGAGTGAGGTAGGACAAGATTTTTACTTAGCATCCTTGATAATGGAGATCAGGTTCTGAAGCTAGCATTATGTTTCAAATCCAAAGTTACATGAACTATGAAAGTTAGTCAGGACAACATTTTTTACAACATTCAAACCTGAATTTAACAACTCAAAAAACTTACATCTGCTCCAGCAGCAAGATAATCAAGATCAAGCTCTGTATCTGAAGCTACCTTTATTTACTATAGTTATATTAACTGTTTAAGTTTGACAAGGTATGAACAAATTTCACTTAATTTTGAACCAGCTCCAAGACCCTTACACAGTTAGAGATCTTCTAAAATCTTAAACTTAATCTTAAAGATCACTCTACATATCTGAAGCTACCTCTGTGGTTCATTAAAATTGTTAAGATTGAATAAGTAAGTACTATTATTTACATAAACATGTGACCTGCTCAAAAAACCTTAACCTCCTCCAGCATCCAAAATCTATGGCTCAGATTCAGCATCCAAGTCTGTGGAGTGCATCAGTATCAAAAGATGCATCATCTATCCAAATTTGGTAAAGATTGAACCAAAAATAACTAAGATTTGTCTATCAAAGGGCACCTGCTCCAAAAATTTTAACCAGCTCCAAAAACCTGAACCTCCTCCAGCATCCGAAACCTATGGCTCAGATTCAGCATTTAAGCCTGTCAAGTGCATCAGTATCATAAGACGCACCATCCATGCAAGTTTGGTGAAGATAGGACCAATAATAACTTAGATATGGCTATCAAAGGGCACCTGCTCCAAAAAAAGACTGTCTCGTGAGCTAAAAATGACTTTAACAACATCTTAACATTGAAAATTCATATTAGGTGTTGAATTCGAATTATCTATTTGATTTCTAAACTTTCTTGATTCAGAAAACTAAAATAATATCCATTTAAGTTGCCTCTACTAGCCCTTTTATTTTTAGGACAGTAGGTCACAACTTTGGAAATATCTTGTTAATAAAATCATTTGTATCCACTGTTTGCTATGTAAATGTAAAACTACTTGCAACTTGAAACAAAAATGTCAGTACACAGTATTACAATAAACCTACACTGCATGTTACAGATATTGATGATAATTTAAGAGTTTGTTTCCTTACCAACATTTTCTGTCTTTTTAATAAGTAATTCCAAAATATCCAATGCTTGGGATCTTATTGCACTGTACTTCTTGTTGCCTGTAATAAACCCAATCAAAATCAATCAGCGACCATCAGTGTTATCTCATTTCATTACAAATGATCAAAGCCTGTATACCCTAACAGAAAAGCTTTGAAAATTCTCTTATCATTAAGCTACCATAAAGAAAACACATGTACCATACACTCAATTACTACACAATGAATTACTATCCATTCATTGACAATCAATATATCAAAATATAATAAATGCACATTCGTAAAAAAAAGGAAAGAATTTCCTTATTAAAATGAAATACAACTTTATTATAACAATTAAATGAATTACTATTCACTGAGTAAGCCTATAATAGCTTACCTATGCAGGGTAGAATGGATTTAAGAATTGTGACCACAATGTCTCTGTCGGTCCCAGACTGCTTAAAAGCTTCCTCGGAATCAAATCTGTGATAACTATTCAAACAAATCATCACAATGGCATTGTAAACTGTACACATCAAAATATGAAATTCATGTACATTTTAATAACAAACCCGGGGGATTGCTCGATTTTTTCAAACTTGCTCATAAAGGGAATTTTTTTGCATCTAATACCGGTAATATTGAATTTAGGACTGATGTGCACTTTTTATTACATGTACCAATAAGTTTTTCTCATTTGAAACATTGGAAAAAATAGAGCATAAATAGGAAAATATTGGTAATATTTTAATTTGTAGTAAGACCAGTACCCAAACTTACAACTTAATCAGGAAAACCAATGAAATGAATAAATATATTCATTTGTTTGTATTCTGGTATCATATAAGGCGGTCTATGGTCAGCTAAGGTTATAATTCATCAATATACAATACAATATAATTGTTAGGATTGGACAGATCCACATCTGCTGTCTTTCGTTGGTGTTCTTCCTGTTGGTGTTCTTACTGTCTCATATTCAAAGTGACTTACCGATCATTAAACTTGTGTAGGGATTTCAATATACAGAGCTGGACTTTCCACACATGTTGAGGTAAGGACTCACACAACAAACAACAAAACTTTGAGGAGTATTCATCTGTAACCACAAACATACAGTATTACCAATATATATATAGCATAATGACGACTAATTCAGTGAGACTTCTCAATAGGACAGTGTTCCGTGGGCTGAGGTTTACCTTGAGTAGTGGGATTGTGGGGCCAGGCTTGGCCCAACACTTCAAAATAACAGTCTATCTGTAACTCTTTCTTCCTGCGTTCTTCTTCGTCTTCTGGTTTTGACTGAATCATCAAAGAATAGTTTTAATCATTTTGAATTAATAGAAATGAAGGAAATTAAAAAAAATATTGCTGACATTCACAAAAGATAGACCCATTTTACACGGAAAAAGATATGTGAAATAATAGTTAACATATCCTTAAAATGACAGACATACCTCTAAAACCGGTGTGATGAGGGTCCACATGTCTTTGAACTGATCCACTTTGTAACCCTCTAACAGGTTCCCTATACACTTCATAGCCTCCACTTTGTAGGAAATGTTCTCTTTTTTACATTCCTTCATCACTGCCTCAACAACCTGACACAAGAAAATGATGACCAAATAAATAAATAAATAAATAAATGCTGTCACAGAGTATCACAGTAATGGCACCACTTGTTTAACAGAGAAGTTGTGGTTACCGTGGCGACTGTAGGTTGTTCCTTGTCTGACTCATTCTGAATTGCTTCCCTGAAATGATAAACAAACATGTATCCTTTACCTCACCATAGTACAGTTTGCCCAGTAATGGGCCAGTATATCACTACACAGTTGACCTGGTCTATTCACTGACTATGGTAGTATACAGTTGACCTTCTCTATCCACTGACAATGACAGTATACAGTTGACCTGCTTTATCCACTGACTTTGACAGTATACAGTTGACCTTCTCTATCCACTGACAATGACAGTATACAGTTGACCTTCTCTATCCACTGACTATTACAGTATACA
>WFKH01007768.1:59918990-59940066 GCA_016163765.1 Magallana hongkongensis | reverse complement strand
AGGATGCTTCCATACAAGTTACAGCTTTTCTGGCCTAATAGTTTTTGAGAAGATTTTTGAAAAATACCTACAATTTTTTAATAATTCTAAATTATCTCCCCTTTAAAGAGGGCGTGACCCTTCATTTGAACAAACTTGAATCCCCTTCACCCAGTTATGCTTTGTGCCAAGTTTGGTTGAAATCTGCCCAGTGGTTCTGGAGAAGAAGATGAAAATGTGAAAAGTTTACAACGCCAACGCCGCCAACGCCGACAACGCCAACGACGCCAACGACGACAGATAACGGACAAATTTTGATCAGAAAAGCTCACTTGAGCTTTCAGCTCAGGTGAGCTAATAAAGGCAACTTGACTTGGAAATTTGACCTTGACATTCACTGACCTTAACTAGCTGACCAAGAGCTGAGGCATATGATTTTCTGATTGAGGCGTTTCTATCACTCAGTCCGGACAAAAAGGCACTCATCAGCTTTCCTACAAGTAAAGCAAATTTAAAGATAGTAAAACCATGTGGACAATGAAATAGAGAAATGTACATGTACAGTGCACAAATTACCCCATTTCAATGGAATATATGCACAAAGAGTTTTATAATGCACAAAACATAATTAAAATGAAAAGCAGAATGTTATCAAACATGTAGTTCCATCAATTTACCTGCATGAGGTGTTAGATCTAATGGACAGTGATGGACCAGTGACACCACTAGACTGGAACATCCCGCCTACAACATACAAAACAAAGTACATGTAAAGCTAAAGATTTTTATACTTAAAATGATGAGATAAAAGTTAAGTCAGATGAAAGTCAAAGTCACAAAATCATGGTTGACATACATGTACATGTATAATATGTTGTTTATTGCTAATGCTGTCACAAACTGATAGGATGTTGATACTGACCTTAGTTCCAATGCCGATGCCACTTTTGATAAGATCAGTCAACCTTGGAACCAATTCAACCAAAACATCCGCATTTACAAATTGCACACACTGTGAAATTACAAAACATGCAATTAATATGATTTACACACTCTGAAGAAAACCAAATGCATTTATTGATATTATATAGATTTCTTTTATCCTTAACCCCTAGGAAGTTGACAATCATTTTGGCTGTTTTTATACAATAAAAGTTATCTTAAAATGAACCAGACACTTGATTTTCACATCTAATCAATGTTTATTCTATTTTAAATTGGTATAAAAAACACTGAACCCATTACTTACATAATTGACTGTCTCCATCATGGGGGACATCTTGGAGGCAGCGATGCGTGCACTGTCCAGCTTAAACAAGGAATCAACATTAGTATACAGCCACAGTTATCTCCCCTTCATTATTTTGTTGATCAGTATAATTATTACATGTAACAGTGTATGACAAGTATTGAGGGAGATACAAACAAATTAAATCATAAATCTCAGTTAATGAGCTTTTCTGCTTTTAATCAAGATATTCTAAAATCTTTCTTTGCTCTCTTTACATGTACTTCTCCTGTCAAAGAGATGTGTGGATGTGAACACCTACCTATTGCCATAACTGTAAAACAATATCTTTAACTTATCATTGGGTTTTGTAAAGAGGATTTGGACACCTACCCTCTCCTGGGCCTCCTCACTTCCAGCAATCCTGAGACTGAAATAGTTCATGACCTGTGGCTCTAAGCCACTCACAGCCTCTAGAAGAGCAGTCACCAGTACAGCAATATGGGGCCTCAAAAGGGGACCAGCATTCTTACTAATCTTCAACAATGTTGATAATCTGCAGCAAAGAATTCAAATTGTAGTTCAGAAACAGGGGGCTTAATATTATTGCAGCTCAATTCATCTAATAAAATAAATGTTCATGGGAACAAAATTTAAATATATCTCAAGGGTCCTTGACACCCTGTGACTTTTACTTTTTATGACAATATTTCCCAACATGGCACTTTTAACCCATTAAGACACTGTTTATATGACCAAACTTGGGTGTCTATCTCTGTATAGCAATGGTTATGATATATCTGAAGATCTTTCCCCATTAACATCTCTTTATTGATACTCAAAACTTAAAATGAAGTGACACTTGACAATGGACTCACCCAATGGCCCTGACATCTGGTACAGGGCTGTGTGTGCTGACCTTTAACAGACAGGGCAGTACCAGGCTGGTGGCCTTCTCCCCCATCTTACCATAGTTAACATCACAGATCTTGATAGAGGCCTGCAACATAAACAATCCTAAACTCATTCACACTGTCTTATTCTCATTAAAGTACAAATGAAAGTGTAGATTAATACATGCAAAGTAGCTCAAAATGCTCAATGTACACTGTACATGTAACGTGAATGTTTGTATTAATTCAGTAAACTTTAGATTCTACATTTTTTCTCTTACTGACCCGACTCAGAGATCTACAGGCTAAGTCAGCAGCATTCCTCACTGTCTCCTGCCAAAAGAAAATGGTATGCAATTATAATATATTATGTTAAATTATTGATATGTAAGCACAGCACTGAATGATGCTATACATGATAATGTATCACAAACAGAAAAAAATATGACCCAGATTGAATGATTTTTCTTCCATTTAGCTTTTATTTAATCCAAGTCAAACCCTGAAAAGAAAGACCAAACAATGAATTCCTAATCAGTGGAGAGAAAAAGTATTCATTAAACAAGACTTTGACAGAAAAAGAGCATAAACATTTTAAACACATGTACCTTGATATCATCTCTGACCCTTAAACATGTCTCCCACAATTCTGGAAGTTGGTCAACCACATCGTCCAATGGTCTTCCTCGTAACAAATCATTCACAGCAAGACAGCTGTTGAAGTATTGGGATTTTCAATTTGTATTTCATTCATTACATTTAACAATATAGTTTAGTTTCATAGAATTGGGATTTCCACTTTGTATTTTATTAATTACATTTAACAATATCATTTGGTTTCATAGATATTTTTATCAAATACATATTAAAAGAATACATGTACATCATATGACAATACTGAAACATAATTTGTTAAAAATACATCATCCATAAATTTTGTCAGAATATAATAATACAGACATATCAAGCAAAAGTATGTACAACTAATGACAGTGACTGGACACTTTACCTGGACTCGCGAACCCTCCACTGGGGACTTGTCAAGTTCATCAGCAGGTCTCTCAAAATCTCCTTCATGTATGTATCCACCTACACAAAACAAAACACAGTGCTTTAGAAACAAACAAGGAACATATTCAGGTCCTACTTCAACAGGAATGATCCAATAGAATGCCAGCATACTATGAGTGATGTCAGTGTATGTGGGATTGAAGTCTAAAGACATAGTTGGATAATATTTTATATTATTGGACAAAGAAGTCCAGGGTTGTTTGGTCCACCTTTACATGTATATTTTTGTCCCCTCACCGTGTTCTTGTTGTCCTTGACCAGGGCGTTCCAGATGGAGCCCATGGCCTGCTGGATCCTGGGATTGGGGTCAAACTGGTAGCGGTACAGCTTGGGGACGATCTGGGACAAGAAGGGCTGGAGCTGCTCACCGGCCTGGGCGGCGATCGTACTGAACCCAAAGGCTGCCCCCTAAAACAAGGACAAAACAAATAAAAACCATGAGATTCAATGTGCACATTAAGTTTAATACAGAAATTGTTTGCATACAGCATCCAAACAATAACAAAATAGAGGTAAATTTTTTGTTCAAATGTAAACAAAAATACTTTGGGGTCAATTCTGACAAACTAACATAGACTCATTCCTAATATAAGAACACTGTCAGTTGCATGCATACTTACACATATCAATCTAATTACATGTACATGTATGTTATAAAATTCAAATGGCCCTGCTACCTTTCTGGAATTCCACATTGCATTGTGATTGGCCAGATGCATGAACTTGTAAATGAGGTCCGGCTGGTTGAGGTCATTAGCAATGGAGCAGAGTTCTCGATAGGTTGAGATCCCTCCACTGAAAACAAAAACAAATGTCAAAAAAACTATGGGAAATGTTTTGAATATCCTATACAAAAGAAGGTGTGGATTCCATACAGCTGTAAAGAGTACTGTAGATTCCTAATTAAATGCAAGGAATTAATATCCTGAGCTTGTAAAATTACAAGAAGCACATCTCACAGATTTTAAAATCTCGATTTTATTTTTCGGACAGATGTAGACTAAATGAAACTATGATAAAAATTCAGCATTTGCGATATTATATTCTTGTGATTTGATGCAAAACGGTTAAATCGCAGAATTAAGTACTCGCGCAAAATAAGGAATCTGCAGTATATGACTATACAGAGCCCAACAGCTGTAGACAATATATAACTACACCGACCCGTCAGGAGTTTTGCCCATGGCTCCCTCCTCAAACACTGCTGTATCTCCAGTTACTTCCTTCTTAGAACTGAAAATAATCAAGACACATGAATTACTAAAGTGCACAAGTTTAATGATGAAACAGGTATAGAACATGTATTCCATTAACTGTCTCCACAATATTCTGATAACCTACCCTTACATACACACAAACACAGACCTTTTTCCTGTGGTAAGTGTCTCCACAAGTTCAGACACCAATGAGTCCTTTTGTTGTGAGCTCGAAATTTCGTAAATCATACCCAGCCCTTTGGAGGCAATGTCTTGTGTTACATCTACAAAAACCAATCAATACATTGATACCTGGTCACAATGCACAGGGCCTGACCCCTTCCCTTGTAAAATTTAAAATTATCAAGTTCACAAGGTAAAAGTACCAAAAATAGGTCTCAGAACCCCCTTCCCCCCTCCCCCCTTTCCTCAGCAAACAAAATTATCCCTTGGACCCATTTTCTGGATCTGTGAAAAGGTTACTTCATCTTCCAAACTACCTGCTCCTTCACTACATTAAACATAAGACTGATGAGAATATTTTAATAGGTTTACTGATGCCGATTTCTCACCATCGTTCTCAGACAACATGCCCATGAATGCCGACTGAAGCTGGCTGAGTTTGCTCTGTATAATGGTGTGCTGTCCACATTTCTTCACAAGAGTCAGCAGCCAGATACAAGCTGCCTGTCAAACAAAACAGACACATGTAAGCATTGGATAATCAGGTCTAAATTTTGATAGAGAAGAGAGAAAAGAAAAAAAAATTAAAACAGGAAAAAAAGACTGAGCTACATGTATCTACCAGTATTTCAAGAGTTACCTGTCTCAGGGTTGGCACTGACAATAGATTTTGTGAGTTACATATCTAATAAGAAGGTTGGCACTGACAATAGATTGCTTTACCTGTCTCAGGTGAGGGTTGGAACTAACAATAGATTACTTTACCTGTCTCAGGTGAGGGTTGGCACTGACAATGGATTTTGTGAGGATGATTTCCATATACCACTCCACATCATCCTCACCAGGACTAATGCTCTTCTGTTCAATGGAAAAATCACATAAATAAGAGTATGTCTAAAAAATCTTGACTTTTTCTACTAAAATAAATACAACCTTCTAACAATTAATGATTAATTTTCTTGAATATCCTTATTAAGTGCACTCTCTTTAATCAATAGAGAGTTCTAAGCACCACCTGATAGTCTGATTCAGTCTGAGTCCAGACGTCTCGAGCAGCGGGAGAGTTCACTCCCATGGCAGCAAACACCAAAGCCTCCGCAGTGGTCAGGTGGAGCTCAATCTGTTTGGGCTGAATCAAGTAAATGAAATACATGTACATGTATCATTGAACTTTTCTGAGTAAAACTCAGACACCTCCAATACTGGTGACAAATCATATCAAAGCCAAGAAATAACTAAAGTGGTGATGTAATGAACCTGTATAGAATCCATCAAGTATTGTATGACTTTCCTCCTGAATGGGAAGAGTCTGTCCCCCACACACATCTGTCCCATGGTCAGTGCTGCACGCTCCTTTACCTTAACAAACACATCAAATGTAGTCAAGTATTACAGGGTAAGTGGGTTTATAGTCGAATTTAGTGTATAAAAGAAGTTGAACAGTACAAAAAGTTGTTGACTGATTGAACCAAGTCTGATTCAATATACATGTATCTGCACCACACATACAAAGTTCAGGTACCTTGTTGTTCTGACTAGAAGATTTGATCAGCTTCAGAAGCATGTTAAGTATAGACATCTTGGTTACTTCCCCTTCACTGTCACTTTCCTCCCCAGGTGGCAGCGGCAGTGCCATGTTCCTGGTGATTTCTCCCAGGGACACACAGGCACTAGACACGAGGGTCACATTCAGTTCCGTAGCTGTCTGAATGATGTTTACTACAGGGAAAACATCAATGAACATAATTATGATATCTAGTTACCCCCCCCCCCCCCCAAAAAAAATCCTTGCTAATCCCTGACCCTGCCACTCACCCAACTGTTTGATGGAGTCCACCACCACTGTGAGGATGGCTGAACCCAGTCCTTCTCTATTCCCTCGTAAATATCGTCCAATAAGGTAACCTTGGGCCAAAATAGAACCTTGCTGTACCTCAAAATTCTGAAAACAGTAAATACAAATCTGCTTTGATGTGTACATGTACTTGTATGTAGTGTATTGTTATGTTCATGGATTGTTCATGATGAGAGGTAAAAGACATGACAAGCATGTTGATTCATAAGGTTTTATAGGAACAATTGAGAGACCTTATCAGACATTTTGGATAGGAAGTCTGTGAGAGTTTCAAGAACATCGGTCTCCGGTTGACAACACGTGACGATGGCTAACAGCTGACTGGCATAACTTTTCAGATCTTCTCGAGAAGAAAACACATAACTCTGAAATAACAGAGAGTGGGCATCAGAATGTACAGTAAAAAAATAACAGTAACAAAGACAGAAACCACAAGACAATCCCTGAATACAAACCTTTATCCAGTTGAGCTGAGAGATGAACTTTGAGGCCAACAAGTCCGGAGCTACAGCTACCAGCTCCAACAAACAAAACATGGACACAGGGCCTGTATACAGAGAAATAAACAGTCAACCTTCAGGAAAAGAATGTTCCTATTCCTATTTTCTAAACTTATACAGTATAGTTTTTGAAAATTTCCAAAATAGGGTAGACTTTTGTGCATATGCTAAGAATATGCATCTTTGTCCCCTTAAAAAAAAAATAAAAAGACTCACCTCCAACAGCACTGAGCAGTTTCTGGTTAAAGTTGAGGTATAAGATGACGGGGGCGCTCTCACTGGAGTCCGCCTGGAGGAGCGGACGGACGTAGCAGGCGACCTGGGGGGAGGAGTCCTGCATGGAGGAGAGGGAGTCTGTGTCACAGGAGATACCCCCACCGTGTACCAGGCACAGCCGCAGGTACAGGATCATCTACATGTAAATATAGAAAAGTAGAATCAGTTAAAAAAAGATACGGAAGTTTACCTAAAAATAAACAGTGGTTCACCTAAAGATAGACACAGAGGTTCACCTAAAGTTAGACACAGAGATTCAATAGACACATAGAATAAGGATAATATATCAGGTTCACCTAAAATCAGATAAAGAGGATCAGCTGGATACGGGTATAGGCACTGAATATCTGCTAGAATTACATGTACATACATGTATGTACATGTAGGCATTGAGAATCAGCAAAAAATTGACACGGTGAAGCAACTAGATATAAGCACATTGTACTTATTTAAGCACAGAGGGTCAGGTAAATAAATACAGGGTGAATCATATAAGATCAGCTTAAAATAGACAGAGGTTCGTTTTAGAAGTACAAATATTCTATTCAAATATATTTGTACCAGACGAGTATATAAATACATGTATATTGTAAAGGATTAAACAGCAGACAATTTGCCTATATATGTTCTTTCCTATATTACCTGTTCGTAGGCTGCTGGAGAGAAGGGCAGCTTCTGACTTCCTACAGTGTGGAGTCTTTGTGAGGCAGTCCTCTGCTGGACCTGTCAAAGAGTTGTATAGACACAATCGCATGTACATGTATAATCAACATTGCTATCTAATTTATAGTAAAAGCCACTGAATCAAATTACACTACACTGCTGAATGGGGCTTTTACCTGTGTGTTGATGTAGTTCATTATTTTAGAGAAATCCGGCAGTACAACATCATCCCTCTCGACCTCGTTCCCGTCTTTATCTCGCTTTTTCTCACCATACAGGGCCTTCCTGGCCTCGACCTGAATGTCTTCCTTGCTAAATACAGAGCCAGATCATTAAATGAGAAACAGTTAGAATACTAATCAAAGATTTACCTGACTTTCAAAAAGGCACAGTCTCATATAAACTGCACATTCTGATATGAGTTTACCAAGGTTTTACTATTTTGTTAAGGAAACAGTATTTTACCAATGTGTGTTTCTTTAAACATTATATTTTGGTGGCATAAATATTCACATTCCTTAATACACTTACACATCACCACAAGCCAGGAGCAGAATGAAGCGAGACGGGACATGATCTGCTGGGAAAACAACCTTTGCATACTGAACAGCCATAGCTCTTGCTTGTGCTTCATCCTAAAGAAATGAAAGTTATAAAAATACATGTACATGTATATCATAATTCTTATTACATTGTACCAATATATTTAGTGAATCAGATCTATAAATTAGAACCACAATTCAAAAATATACTTGTAATGATTAATTAAGTGTTAATTCAACACTTAAACTCCAATTTTTGCATCTAAAGCCTGACCTTTTCTATATTTTGGGTTATTAGTGCCTCCATCAGAATGCAGGCTGATTGGTCAATATCTGCGTAGGCTGATGACATCAGAGACAATGCTTCTTGAACAGCTAACCGAGACTCAGCATCTTCCTATTATATTAAATATTATTTAATATAGCAGAAAATTGGTGAATGTTTTCAGCGAAGTATTCCATTAAAATCTTTTTGACAAGGAAATGTAACAAATTCAATTTATGCTCTCCAAGTTACATTTTATATTCTTCAAAAGAAACTGATTTACATGATAAATTGCCACTATGCAAACTTCCTGAAAATATTCTGTAAGTTGACTTTTTGCCTTGTTAAATGTACATGTATTATCAAAATCACCTGGCCAATAGCATCAAACAGTTTCTGGGCGAGTCCAATGTCCTTCTTTACAAGCTGTGGAGCTCGCCTGATGATTTTACCCATGGCAACATAGGCCAGACTGCGGAGTCTTGAGTCATCCTTGGTCTCCGAGATCAGCTTCATCATCCCAGACAGTAGGACCGAACTGATTGGTTGAAATTTGTTGTCTGGGCAACTGATAAATAAGATTGTATAAATGAAATTTTAGTACATTTACATGTACCCAAGTTTAACATTAACCAGTGTAAGTTTTTTTTTTTTTTTCTTATCCTCACTTACTTGAAGCAAACATGATGAACAAACTGTACAGCCATATTCTTCAGCTTGGCATTTGTGTTCTGACCATATAAGCAGTCAAAAATAACCTGGAAGTAAAGACAAACCAAAAGTTTAACAGTGTTTAACTTACATCTGTCTCACCAATAGTCTATCATTAGGTCATCTATCTGAGGAAAATGCTGCTATTTTTCTCATTTGAATTATGATTTCACAAACAGACCATTATTGGCTTTCAAAAACTTGGGATTTACTCTTCAAATATGAACTTTTCTCCTGAAGCTACACGTACCTGAACACAGGATGGGAAAACACCGGCTGCCTCCCTGGATCTAAGGAAGATTGGGAAGATTTTCAGTCGGATTCTGGTACACGCTGGGGTCCGCTTCAGTTCTGGTTTGGTAGGGGGCTAAGATATTCAACATCAAAATGATAAATATGTGTATCTATGTATCCATTTTTGTTATGTTCAAGTTCAGAATTCCCCATTATTTTAATCAAGACTTGCATTGATATACAGTAAATGTACACACATTTAGGTGGAAGCTTAATTGTCTGATCATGAAAATCATTTCTAAATTTAAAAAAATTTAAGTCTTACAAAATAAAGAAAACATAATTTTGTCACAACCCACCTGGCCTTTGACATCCATTGTTCCTTGAAAAAGACCAAACAACTGTCTCACAATCTCCAGATTATTCCAATCCACAGTTCTATATATCAGAGCAGAAAACTATGTATGTTAACAGAGTATAAATATCTAAAATTACCAAACTACATTGTATGTGGTTTTTAGAAATCAAAATAATCTTTCCATAAACAATTAAATATTACTTTACATTGGGATACCTTTGTGAAGATTTAATTAAAATTGTAATTATCTTCTATGCAAGTAAAAAGTCCAAATCAGAAAGCTTACCCTTGGATTCTCTTTAATTCAAAATCTGCAGCTGTTGCAACACTATAGGCAAATAAATGAAAAATATGTGATTTTTTTCCAAATAGTACATATTATACTGTAAATCACAGAAATCAAGGCAATAAAATTAGTTAACTCTTAACTGCAAAAAACTAGTATAGTTCATCAAATTTAATAGTGTAGACTCCTTATTTTACGTGAGTACTTAATTCCACAATTCCAACATTTTGAAACAAATTGCAAGATTATAAAATCACAAACCCCAAACTTTTATTATAATACCATATACTGTAGTTTTCAACTGTCATAAAAATGAAAATAAGATTTTCAAACTCCGGAGGGGATTGGGGTGCCTCTCACAATTTTTTTTCCTGAAAAAAATTCCTAATCTTCAGTAGAATAGGTTTTATGAGAATTGGTTTAAAAAAAATAGAACAAGCTGCCTACCTGTGCCTTGTGTCAGAGGAAGCAATGATGTAGTGACATATGACCGAGTTTTCCGGGAATAGCTCAGCACCCAGGAACTTGATGATCCCGAGTTTGGTCTTCTCAAGGGCCTCTGCTGACAGGGGCGTGTCCCCGGTCACCCGCCGGAGGGAGTACTCACTCAGGCCTGGGGGGGAGGCTGGTTTTGGACTGTTACCCCCTGGGGCACTAGCTGGTCGTGAAGTCTGGCTCAACAAACCCTGAACACTAAGTCCATCAAAACTCATGAAAACAGAGTCAATTCAAAGCAAGACGGTATACATTTACTCAATTATACCTAAAACTTAACAGTACAGATACATTGCAAAGCATGCATTCACATTCATCAACACAATGAGGTTGTTTAGAAATGATTTGACCTAACTTATTATGGAGAGAAGGTGCTTGACTTCAAAACGGAAAATAATCTAAATTTTCTTAGAACCAACAAATGTACACTTGATTCTATTTATAGAAAAAAAGGGCATCAGTCTGCTAAAACCTTATTTACAAATGCATACAGGTAATAAAATACATGTATAAAAATGGGGTTAAAAATTTTAAATTAATCATGATAAGATCAAATCCAACAGTTACAGTTACTGCTAAGTCTTCAGTGAACACTCATACTAACTTATATGGGAGGAGGAGTACATCCATGAAGTAATTCAGGACGTCAGCTCGAGTCTTCTCATCCACTTCAAACATGTTCTTCCTTTTCTCTGGATCTGTTGGCATGGTGATGAACCCTAAGGCTGGGGTCATCAAAAGAAGTATGCTGAACAAAAGAAATCACACACAATATTACCTGTATTTCTTGTGCTTAAGGAGGCTGAGTGGTCAACAAATTAACCATCAGATCTTCCTTAAATGTTTATATACGATTTGTTTAGCTATAAACTATCATTTAGTAAAGGTAATATCCATAAAGTTTAGCTTTGAAAATTGAATATTTTGTTATTTCTTTATACAGAGCTCTTCGTCTTAAGGAGGTTAACATAGTTTAAAGATGGCCACCACCATCCTGCCCTCTTAAGAGAAAAGATTACACTTTTACAAATGATTTTATGTAGAAGATTATTCTGTTAAATTTAGTAACCTATCCTGCTGGGCCTTAGGTTTTCCTTCTAGACACCGTAGTAGTAAGGGAACCAACTCTGCTTGCTTATCAGGGGCCAGTCTGGGAAACCCCATCCTTATGTAGATAATGGAGAAATTCTGTAAACATATGCATGACCAATAAGTGATACTTCTGAATTGTAAAAATTCAGTTTTACTTATGGCAAACATCATCAAGAGAGAGTATTGTTATAGTTGATGAGTTACAGTAAAGGTATTATATTTGGCTGTGTATTCTATTTAGTGTTTTTTGGCTGAATGCGGCCTCCACTAATCTAGAACATTGCCAAATGTCAACATATATATAGAGAAATAGGTACATTCAGAAATGTGCCAAATCAGATCCAAGCTAACCTTGCTAAAAAAAACAATCTCTGCTAAATATTGTACAATATTTAGCAGAGATTGCTAATAAAACTAATAATAAGTTTACAGTATTCAATACATCTTACAGAGGAGCAGCTAAAATTTTCTACTTAATCAGTTCCATAAATAAGACATGAAAATAAACTATGGCTGACTGCTTACCGTGATGATGGATGTAGCGTCAGGGTCCCTGTACTGTTTAATCAGCTCTTCTACAGGAAGGAGCACCTTGGGTCGACTCTTCAACCTCTTGTTTACATGGACAAGCAGCTCCATCACCTTATAAACAACCAGAGAATGTCTTATTGAGCTCTTTATTTAATATTTTATAGAATAAGAGTGATGAAAACACACGAGACTGAGCTATTAAATCACTGTATAAATTAAGAAAGTATTTAGAGGGTTTTATTCAAACATGAGATTCTCAATACATGTATCTGTATAAACTAAATATCTTTCAGAAATTGCAATTTGTTTATTATGCATTTCTGAATTGCTCTTTTTCACAGAATGCCTTCTTGTTGCCATTACCTACTAAATTATTCAATGCCCCAAGCAAATAAAGATGTCAGATCTATTGCAGTTGTATTCCTTTATTTCTTAAGTATACCTTTTTGCGGACTGCTTCCTCGGAGCTGTTGAGTTTGAGGAGGACGGGTGGGAGGAACCTGTCCAGACAGCTCTCTAGCTGATCATCTGTCTCCGCTGATCCAATCCTCAGGAACACTCTCTCCACAAGACCTGTTGTTAAATTTGATGAAGATACTGTACTGCCTTAGATAAAACTATTGTTTTATCAGTCAGTCATTTTAATCACAAGCAATTCCAGAACATTTTCAGTAAAACATACTTACAGTAAAATGCAATGAAGGAACAGTTTTGATTCATTATAAATATTTGTTAAATATCTGATGGATTAAAATTATTTACATGTATCTATGCATCCATTTTTTAATGTTCACATTCAGAATTCCCAATTATTCTAATCAAGATCTGCATAAAATTACATAGATTTTGATGCCAAATTTTAGTCCCAACTTCATTTAGTTGGCAAGAGCACTAGAAAAGGTGTCGTCTAAACGGGAGGGGGGGTATTTTATTGGCCGTACTATGATAGAAGAATACCCCAAAGGTCAAAGTTCGAAGAAATGCCAGAATGCTAAACCACCACAGTGAACTTCAAAGGAAAACATACTTGGTCATATCACAATCCGTGATAACATTACAATAATTTTGGGAGATTAATGATTTAATCATCAGTAATATCAATCGCCACACTACAACCATGCCGTGATATCAATTGCACACAGTTTCGTTAGAGATGGATATGAGCATACAAAGTGTATATCGTACATATAATGATGAGGATGATGTACTTCAAGTCAAATTACACTATACCCACAGGCACCTGACGTCATATATTTTTCTCATAATAAAAAAAAATATTCCCCTTACCTAATAATTGACAAGGTACCCATCCCCGCCATCTTGGATTTTTTTTAAACTGTCACATCGCCGTGAATTTTCGCTTATAACTCAGCGGTAACATTTTTCTGCGATCATCTCCGCCGTCCGATCGGTCATTCAATATCTTAGCTTACTGCTGATTCAACCAAATCGGCCCATAAAATCGTTTATTATTAAAAATATCTCCTCATTCTGCATCTACTGCTGCTGATTTGCAACAAAAAGCTAAAGGGTGGACGGAAGTTGACATAAATCGCGTCATAATATGGGTAATCCCTTCCAAATATAGCAATGATACGAATAATTATTCAAAAGGCGTCAATTTTGAATTCGATCAACATACGAGTTAAAATTAAGAAAAGGGATACTATAAACAATCAATTATAACTTTTGTTACACAAAGTTTATATAAACATGTTTATAAATGCATATATTTTGAAATATTGAAACAAACACACGTTGCAGGGAAATCTCATTTACATATTGGTGACAACTTCCGTCCACCCTTTAGACATTTATCGCATATCTAAGGCAGTAGATGTAGATCGAGTGGTTATTTTTATTAATGACAGGTGTAATGCACCGTTTTTGTTGAATTGGTTGTAAGCTTAGATGTTGAATGACCGATCGGGAGACGGAGAGGATTGCAAAATAATTTTACCGATGAGTTTCAAGCAAAACTTCCAGCTGATGTGCCAGTTTGAAATAAATCCAAGATGGCGGGGATGGGTACCTTGTCATTTATTAGGTAAGCGGAGTATTTTTTTTATTATGAGAAAAATATATGACGTCAGGTGCCTGTGACTATACCTACCTAATTCATCAGATTCTGTCATCGTGTAGTTGTGACAAAGCAAAAGTAGAAACAATGTAACGAGGTTTGTTAAATCGGTCTAGAATTTAGTCGGTTGAACCTATATAATTCTCTTTTCTGCAAAAATATTGAAACATTATTTCTTTTGGTCACATTTTTGCCTAACAGTTATTAGGGATATCTCTCGAATTTTGTTGAATGGTCTATAGTAGTTTTCGAGATAATATTTTATGAACGCGTTTCTGCACGAATTATTCGATTAATTCTTTACGCTTTACGACAACAAAACGTAGTGAAAAAAGGTACAATTCATTTCACAGTTAAAAATGTTAAACGATATTTTTACAAAATCATTTTGTATTTGATCAAGAATATGTATAAAAATATGTTGGAAAGTTATCAATTAGAATGGTTTATGGCAACGTCAGCTGACTTTCACTTCGTTGGCCTTGAAGATGATTGAATGGCAGACAACAAGGAATTAAAACTATTGGAAGATAATCTCAAGGTCTCAGGTAACGGTGAACCACGAAAACAACGTCTCGAGTCGCGACCCCAAAGCACCCACCGTCCAAGGATCAACGGTACTGTATGATAATAGAGTGTGTATCACATTCACAATGAATGTTCATATGACATATGAAAGACGGAAAAACCAAACTTAGTTTAAGAAAAAGAATGATTGTGAATTTAATTTTTATTTTTTATTCGCCATGTTGTCATTTCCTAATGATTCAGAAATGATTTCATATGGTTATTTCTTTATGTATCTTAAAGAAATATATATAATTAAAATTATAACAGTAACTTGATCCAAAGGGTTGTATCACGTTGAGTTGCCAGGTGCGGATCATCAGATCAAACGATCTGCAAAGTGTCGAGTGTGATCTAATGATCCACGACTTGCAACGAGACGTGATCCGGCTTTTTGGTTCAAGTTACTGTTACAATGATAAATTTATTATATACCCTTGTCCATTTAAAAGTTTTCATTACAAAACTACTGTTTAAAATCAATTGTATGATATTTACTTATTCAACAAAGCTATTTTTAAATGAACTCTATTAAAACACACTTAAATGCAGACGTTATTTAATGTGTACTACGTGATCAGTTTTAGAGATTGGTGATATGGATTCTGAAACCCACAGTGTGGTAATCCAGAAAATCAGATCACACTTTGTAAAATTAACAGTATCAAGAAAGGAAAAATTGATGGGTATATAATATCTTCATGTATTATGACTGCACTTTGAATTTTATGATTTTATTTTACTTATTTAAGTCTGTTTATATATATAATCATTCCGAATTTTATGAATGATTTGATTTTTTATGACATTATGTTGTAGAGTTAACAAATATGGCAAGCACAAACATCCTCCCAGATGATATTGATAATACTGCCGGCCAAACAACAGAAACTCCAAACCCAAAGAAACCAATGAAGAGGGTGGCATCTTTCTATACCCCATACATGGAGGATCGGTTACGTAGGAAACTCAAATTTTATTTCATGGGTCCACATGAAAAATTTAAAGCCAAAAGAAAGTGTCCATGGAAACTTTTGCTACAGATCTTCAAGGTGTTTTTGGTGACCGCCCAGGTGAGGATTACCTTAATGACAGAGTACAGTCATCTTGCAATTTAGATAAAAAAGCTCTACCAAGTCACTGTGTGTATGGTAGACAGGTCATGCTTGTTCAGATGAGAGTACTATCAATGAAGATGTAGAAATTTGTTAAAAATATCCACTGCTGATAATTTTATGATGACATTATTTTTCACAAATTTAAGATGTCAATTTTTGATATGTTTAAACTACATGTACAGTTTAATCCTAACTTGGCTTAGCACCTCTAAAAGCACAATTTCATGGAATGCGTGCATGTAAATGTTAGTCACATCAGATGCACTCATCTGAAGTGTACATTTTTAGGGTACATGTTTTAACTAGTATGAATACTACACTGATTTCCTTGTCTTTGGCACAGCTGGTGATGTTTGGTTATCAGAGAGCCCTGTTTGTGGATTATGTGGAAAAAAATAACATTGCCATGAAGCACATGTACCTCCTGCAGTGGGACCCCAGCTTTGAGACCATGCCCTACCCCCCAGCTACTGGACTGTATGCAATCTACACAGCCACCGACCTGGTGGACCATATCAACTTTGCCATGAATCGGGTTAATATATAAATACTAACATTTGCCAGTAATTTTTTTGATACGCATCTGTTGAAGGGCAAAACTTTTTATTTTGTGTGAACTATTTTGGGAGTCAAGATATCATATTTGTTATGCCACAATGATAATTGCACAAGATTAAAGTGTATTCCTTGCAACTCGTATGAAATAAATAAGAGCTTAAATTTATTTGTGAAAGAAAAAGAAAACACTTTTCAGAAGAAATACTTAAAAGATCTATTAATAAGAAAATTTTGTCATACATGTAGCATTCCACCATAAATGCATCAATGTCAGACTGAGTATGTGTGTTACAGTTTAATCAGACTGAACAGCTGACTTTGGGCTCAGTAAGGTTTGCATTCAACAACAACACCAGGAGGTACATGAATATGTGTGTGACGCAGTACCGAGAGGGCAAGGTGTTTCAGAACGACACCTACATATTTAATGCTGAAGTTGTCACAGGTATTCCTCTAGGGGCCAGAACTTGAATTTTTGGCTTTTTCTTTTTATTAAGGTGGTTTTAATTTATTCTAATCGGAACACAAGAGTTCAGCCAAATTTTTATTCAACCAGTTTTCCTAACATACACAGAATTGATATTTTGTTTGTAGATTGTTTTTATCTGGAGCCCGTGCCTGTCTACAATGCGACATCAAACACAACACAACTACAGTTTGACATCAAAGCTATTATGAATAAAAATAACAAAACCCTTGTTTATGATAGGTAAAGTATATTTTTTCAGTGCTATGAATAAAATGAAACTATTTAATATTCATTCTTTAAAACTTTGATTTTAAATTATATGTTCAGTCAGTTGTGTGAGGTGTATTTGGTAATTCTCCTAGGCATAGCTTTTCTCAATTCAGTTGGCCAATATAAAGATAGTTTGGGCTGTTTAATTAGCTCCATCATAGTTTTAATACAAAGCTTAATCTGTCAAACTTTTAATTACTTTTAGAATTCTAACAATTGAGTTAAGGTTCAATCTGAGGTCTCTTCGTCTGGCGTTAGAGAAGAAAACCTATGAACCAGAGTGCTTCAAGATTGCAGGCAGGGTATGAACAATTAGTTTGTAAACAGAAATATAAACTCATGTACAGAGTACTAAATATTTATTTTATATGTTCATATAAAAACATTGATTATTTTTTATACTGATTATGTGTTCAGTACAATGTAATACTTGGAACGTGCATTAGAATACATGTACTATGAGCTTTAACTCATTCAGATTGTATTGTTTCAGCAAAGTTTCCTTTTTTGATTGTTTGAGTTGATTCTCCTCTGTTATTTACAGATTGTGTTTGATGACCAAAACAAGGATGGTCAAATGGTTGTCAATCTTTTCTCTTCCCTAAACGAATTCAAGTGCAGTGGAAAGTTCTCCAATTTCTGTAAGGACTACTACTTACACAGTGTTCTCATTAATCACCAATTTCACTGACACTAAGTCCTTATGCATGTGTCAATACTATAGCATGAATTTGTCATTCATATTGCAGCGGATGAAGATGAAGACAAAGTTGAGCAGATGGTGTTTGACATTTTCGTGATACTTGTCAGCGTGTTTTCCTCTTTCCTGTGTATCCGCTCCCTGTACAGAGCCCACAATCTCCGGGTGGTTAGTATTTCCCTCAAAAGGTGTATGGTACATTTTATTCCTTTTAGTTTAGTTTACATACACTGTAGAACATCAAAGTGCATCTGTTAGCTAACCAAGGCATTTATTTTGCAACTTTTTTTAGCTCACCTGAAATGAGTGCTCATGTGAGCTTTTCTGATCTGTTATTGTCACTGGGTTAACAGGTGTGTGATTGTAGGTAATATATCGGGTCTCAATGTCTCAATAGTTAGCGCGCTGGTACAGTACGCCAGGGGCCCTGGGAATGAGTCCCAGTTGAGAGTTGACTTTTCACCACCTGTTACATGTTAATTAGATTAATTACATGCTATTAAACTTAGGTATCATTTACAGGAAACAGTGCAGTTTTTCAAGACTCGACACAGAAAGGACTTGAGTTTCTCTGACAGGTTTGAGTTTGTCAACCTTTGGTACGTGTTAATTGTGATCAACGACGTTCTGACCGTTGTGGGATCCAGCTTCAAAATTCAGCTCGAGAGGCGAGTAAGTACCGGATACAGAACTTGTATTGTATGAAGATATCAAGCGATATTCATAGTTTTCAATGATATAAGACCTACATATATTTTAAAACAAGGACCTATTCCCAGACTTCGATGACCAGGCTATTGATTATGACCCTATTACGGTAACTCTTCTTTTCACTCCTGCACCCAGAGGATTTTAATTATAATGAAATAGAATTCCTAGTGTCCACTTCAACACTACTTGACTACCCCTTCAGGGTATCTCAATACCCCATTCCCTAAGTCCCCACCCACCTCTAATTCTTTAGGGCAATGTTAAAATTTGTTGTAAATATAGGTTGCTAATGTTTCTTATTATGGTCCTTTTCTAATTTGTTTTAATTAGTGTTTTGTAAAGATTGATTTTATCTAACGCTGAAACTTAGATACTGGCATTGATAGTAGATGACAAAAAACACCAATTTCTCAAATGCTGCAAATCCTAAGCTATGACACACAGCCCCCCCCCCTTTACACACATAAGCTGTGACACCCAGACCCCCTTTTCACACTCATAAGCTATGACACAACACCCCCCCCCCCCCCTTACACACTTGCATACATGTATGTACACACACACACTCAGACCATACATGTTTAATAATTGACATATTTCTGCAACTGTTCGAGCACACACTTATATAAACAGCTGGCAGAATTTCTGATGTTGATTTTTGTCCTTGTGTCTATCTTGACCGTAATTACTTTTACACTTAAGGCCATATAAAATTGATATTTAGATTCTCATCCCGATTTGCAAAATACATGGGGCAGGTGAGCGGATTTTATTTATTATTTTTTATTTTTATAAAAACACCTTTTTCACCGTTCATGTTCTAGAAATAACAATTCTTTTAAGTTGTTAATGCTAATATGAGTACACAAACCCACATGTAATCTTTTAATTCCATTTTATTTCGACTTAACTGGCAATGCATGAAGACATTTGTATCCTTATGATAACAAACATGACCGGAATCAAACGGTAATCCACATGTTTAGGCAGCAATCAAATTGTTTTTAATTTTTTGAATACCGAGCCCGATTTTTTTTCCGAATTTTTTTTTCACACAATTTTTTTTTCAAAATAAAATAAAATGCATCAGGGCGGGCCATTTTCAGAGGGGCGGGCGGGGATGAGAATCTAAAAATTAATTTTATGTGGCCTAAGGGGTAGGTTTTGTAAACTAACAGGTAAATGTCTATATGAGGTCTAGGTCATTTACAGGATCTAGATCATTAGTCCAGTGGTATTAAATTGTATTAAATTGTGAATAAAAAATATAGCTGGAAACTGTCAAGAGTACTAGATTTCAAGATGTCTCATCTTTTCAACTCTTTGTACAATACTGGTATATCAATAGGCCTTCAATTTCATTGTAAATTTACACTCATTTGAAAACATTTCATTATCATACTCACTGTAATTGTATCCAGTACTTTGGTAAAGTATCTCTTCCAATCTAGAAAAAGAGGGACAAAAATACATTTTTTTAAAATCTAAAGTTTGATGCATGTGTCCTCTTAATACATTTGGTTTTCAAAAAATACCATTATTGTTTTCAAAAAATCGTTACCATTCCGCATTGACGTGTTTAAATCCAGCTATAAACATTAGACTCTAGATTTCTAATTTGTCATTGAAATAAAGTTGTAGAGTGTAACTTATGTTGATCACAGTGAATTACGAGGTACATTTTTGCAATTGTTTTTCTTCCCAGCATGCCCAGAGTTCTTCAGAGAATTATGACATCTGTGCTTTGATGCTGGGTACTGGCAGCCTCCTTGTGTGGATGGGGGTCATCAGATACATTGGCTTCTTCAAAACCTTCAATGTGAGTTCTCACAGATTGTCATGTTTAGAAACATTAAAGAACCCAAATCAAAGACACAGGTAGTCACCACCTGCCATTTTTGTATGGAGCAGTAACAGAAAAAATGTGTACTTGTTGCTGACTACTTTTGTGAATAGAGAGGCTATGTTTTTAGCCGGGCTCATTGTGTAATGGCCAGGCTATAGCTATGGTGCACCTGAACAACCGTTGAAATTGTTCTCCACACAAAAATGTTGTTCCAACTTAAAAGAGAACATAGAATGTATAACATGCCATTTCATTTTACATTTACATCAGTCTGATATATTTAAACATCACATGGTACTCTTCTTTTGTGTGATATTCTAAATACAAATACTGGTACTTCGAGTTTGCAATGTAAAGTTGCTGAGCGGGGGAATACATTGTTATACCCCCCCCCCCCCC
>WFKH01007768.1:59904262-59918890 GCA_016163765.1 Magallana hongkongensis | reverse complement strand
TTGTCCGTCCGTCTGTGCAATCGTGTCCGGTCCATATCTCTCTTATCAAGAAACATTGAAAGTTCTTACTTCACACAAAGGTTGCTTATAACCTGAGGTTGTGTCATGATTTTGACCCAAGGTCATTTGGGCAAGTTCAAGGTCACTGGATGAAAAAAGTGGAAAATTTGTGTCCGGTCCATATCTTTCTTATGGAAAAACATTGGAAGTTCTTACTTTACACAAAGATTGCTTATGACCTTATGGTGTGTCTTGATTTTGACCCAAGGTCATTTAAGCAAGGTCAAGGTCATTGGAAGAAAAAGTTCATAGTTTGTGTCTGGTCTATACCTTTCTTATGGAGAAACATTGGAAGTTCCTACTTCACATCAAGATTGCTTATGACCTGAGGGTGTGTCATGATTTTGACCCAGGATCAGTTGTGCAAGTTCAAGGTCATTGTTTAAAAAAAATGCATTATTCCTGTCTTGGCCATATCTTGTAATGGAAAATGATTAGAAGCTAAAATTTGACACAAAGATTGCCAGTGATCTGTAAATATGTCCTTATCTTGAGCTTTGGTCATTTGTGCAAGTTCAATGTCACTATAAGAGAAATGGTGCACCCATTACTGTGGAAACATCAGAATTCGTGGTGGCTCAATTTTCGTGGTATTCGTGGGTAGCCCTCCCCCATGAATTTACATCCTCCATGAAAATGACTTTTGAAAGAGTTAATTTTCTTACTGAAAGTCAAAACCGACGCATCCATAAAACTACATCCCCACGAATATGCAAAAACCCACAATCCACGAAAATTGGCCCCCATGAATTTAAATGATTCCACAATACTTTCCAATAGAGAAATACTTGTGTTAATATATTTTCTTGGCAGGGGGTATCATTTGTGAGCTTGCACAGTAACACGTAGCCTTGATCATCCTGTTATCAAGCTAAGACTAGTACATTGTCAAATTGTTGATGGAATTGTTTTAAGAGCATGTATTAACATGCTTATAAACTCAGTTAATTCCTTAACATTGGCTCAATGTGTCTATTTAATCTGAATTAATGCCATATCATGAAAAAGTTTTCAGTACACATCAAATGAGCCCGGATATCTATACTTTAAGTACTTTGATATAAAAATAGTAACTGGTAATCTGAAAAATTCAATTGTACATGTGTAAGTATTTTGATGTGTACCGGTAAATAGATTTCACATAAGAATGGTTATTCATACTGCATAGTTCAAATGACACTGTGATTTTATGTTGTACAGATTCTGACCGTAGTGTTAAAGAAGGCGTGTCCAGACCTGATGCGGTTCCTTGTCACCACCATGATGCTGTACCTGGGCTTTATGTTCTGTGGCTGGGCCGTTTTAGGTCCCTATCACATCAAAGTTAGTGGTTGTATATCTGGGCTGAAGGGGAATTTAAAACAGAGCTAAGTTCACAGGCGACACAAGATATATGGACATTGTAACATGTTTTGTTCTTTGTCTAATTGAAGTTAATTTTTCAGTTTCGCCATCTAAGTACAACATCGGAGTGCCTGTTTTCGTTGGTGAATGGTGACGATATGTTTACAACATTCTCGGCGACGGTGACGGAGGACACCGTTGTGTGGTACTTCAGCAGGATCTACCTCTACCTGTTTGTCTCTCTGTTCATTTACGCAGTACTCAATCTATTTATAGCTGTTATCCTTGACACCTATGAAACTATCAAGGTCAGTATTATAAGTGAGAAATTATAGCTCAAACTTTGTACTGAAATGTTTACTGCATGATAAAGGGATTGAGAGACAAAACGACTCTGATAGTTTTTAGCCAATTGATTGCTTGGTTAATTACATGTAGCTGACTTATCTACACGTATGAGTATTGTTAGCAGGGATTCCCCAAGAAGTTTGTGTGAGTAGGGTTTAATCTGTTTTTGTAGGAGTACTACGAGATGGGATTCCCCAAGAGTGAGCTGTTTGAGTTCATTGACCAGTGTGAGGATGCCCCGGACTCAGAGCTGTACAGGGGGGAGGATAATTCGTGCTCCTGCTCAGTGTTATCATTTCTGTGCTGCTTTTGTTGTAAAAAGTGAGAAAATTAGCCATATTTGAACAGTTTCATTTATTTTGATTTTATTTAAAGGCACATCAAATGTAAATCTTGTATTTTGCATTGAATTTTCATGAAATATATAAAATTATACACGTTAAATTTGAGAAGTTAAGAATTTGTAAATATTTCCAATGTGTAAGTTATATGTTATCAGGGTGATTCAAACACCAGTTTCAAAATTTGTCAAAAAGGTCTATAAAAATACAACATTTAATTTTATACCGAGCGCAGCGAGAGGCGGGCAAAGCCCGCCTCGCGAAGCAAGGATTAATGGTAACATGTATATATAAGAAAATTAGTGAAAAGTGAGAGTTGAATCAAGGGTACTACGGGCTAAAAAATTTTCTTCCAGCTCATGGGCGCCGCCATATTGGCCGCCATTTTGTTTTTAAAAGGTTAGTTCGACCATTGACTGACTGGCACTTATCGATGTTTATTGCCCCTAAATTCGATTAAAAACGTTCCAATGTTTCAATTGAATGTAATTTAACTTAAAAAAGAAATTAAAACGGAAACCAGATAAGTTTTAATAGTGCTTCAATCAAGAAACATGACTAGTTCTACGTATGTCTTCTTAAATTATCAGATGGAAAATAAAAACATTAACACTAATGAACTGATCTTTTAAATACTGAATCAAGTATTCAATTTTATTACCGTGCTAGTCAACATATGAATTAAATTGATAAACCATGAAAGAAGAAATAAAAAATGTTCGGAATCACGTAACTCTCTTCTGCTATTTCCGAAGACAAAACTTGTACGTTTACCAATCGGAACATTGCTCGGCCTCTTCCGTATACGCGTCAAGTTGAGATAAAAAAAAATTTCTCATCTTGACGGAAAAGGCCGAGCAATGTTTCGATTGGTACGTTTACGTTATGAAACATATGACGTCATAATGTAGACTGAGCACGCGACTTTTAGTTTAACTTTGGCTAATGATTTGAGTAGGCAATTAGGTGGATCCTACTGTGTGTGTTTCAAATAAATTTTGTTCTACAAAAATCAAACTGCATTGTGTTAAATCTGCGCTCGGTCCAATGGTCACATCGTTTACGTACAGCGTATTATATAAATTTAAGTAAAGTTGTGACAGAATACTGCAAGTTTTTGTGGGGTTGATTTTTTTTTATTTGGACAAAAAATAGTTGTTTTCTATGATCAATTTTTGTGGGTCATCTTTTAATAGCTAGAGATGGTAATTGTTAATGTTATGAAGTATGAATTGCATTAATGCTTTAAGGGTACATTAATTCTTGGAGCAAGACATATACATGTACTTGTCCCACAAAATTGGAAAATATAGTTTACTTTAAGATGGAATGGGACACCTCCATATTGTGAAGTATATGTACTTCCCATCGAAATACACAATAAAATCAATTATCATAGAATTTGAAAATTCTAAAACGGTGAAAGTATTTTGATTATAATGTACTTTTATCCACATCAATATCGACAGGTGTCCCATACCACCTTAAAAAACTTTAGCTTCAAAAGTGTACAAATACATGTACATATACATGCACATGTGTACATTTAGTCCATCTTATGGTATATTAACGGGGTTTATTTTATTTACAGAAAGAATACAGGTAGTCAATCAGAATACACAAGCCTCCTGAACTGAGGGATCAACCGTAGGAAGTCAGATTTCCAGAAGTTGCCTCATTCCAAGTCTCAGAGACTAATAACTCGTGGGGAGCACAAAGCTGTGTGTGAAGAGAGGGAGATTTATTATATTCATCAACAATAAACCATTGACCATTTGCAGCTCGTTCTTGAGACCTCGGCTTTTCATTGCTATCTCTGATGCCTGCTAGTGTTCAGAATAACACCACAAAATACCGTATAACTGGTTTTTAATGCGGGTGCAAATTTTTGCGATTTGATCCTGAAACAGGTATATTTATTTTTTGCGATTTTAATTTTTGCGATTTCACTTTGACACTAAAGTCTATTTTTATTGAATTTTATTACTAGACATTTAAACAATAAAGTCTATTTTTATTTTTTATTGAACACACCAAAGCAATTTAAAATATTACATGTCATAAAAAATATTTACATTAAAATACATAAAACACATTACAGTTTTTTAAAAATGGTTAAAAATATTAAAATACATTTCAGAAAAATTTCATTAAAATATTTCCATTAAAATACATTAAACACATTAAAACTATAACACAATCACAGTGTTAAATCACATTCACAATCTGTTAGAGAGTAGCTTTTGAATTACGATATTCTGCACACTTTAGCAATGCCTGCTTTTTCGAACCCCTTAATCACCATCTCTGGTTGGCTTCTTATGTCTTTGTAAGTTTCTACCAGCCATTCACCACCAAGCGGTTTTAGAATAGATAGACGGAGGTTAACAGGTTTCAGTGTTTCCATGTCGACACCGTTGTCAAGTTGCTTTGAAATACAGGATGCATACCATCGCAGAAAGCGCTGTTTCATTTTGTCTTTCACGACTTTTTGAATGGAAAGATCCATGGGCTGTAACTTGTCCGTCGTGCTTGGTGGTATATACACAATTTCAATATTCTTCGTTTTCAAATAAAATTTTCGAAGGTCCATGTACACTGGCGTAGTGTTCTATCTCAGCTCTCTCGCTCGGTGAAAAAGTCATGTACTTTCCTCTCGGAGTTTTTGGTGTATCAAGAACATCGGCCACTTTCTCATTACACTCAGTATTTTTTCTAGGCGACATTAATTCACTTAAAGGTCCAGTAGGGTCAGGAAACTTACTTATAGGCTTCAAATATTTCAACAGCGCCATTTTGCTGGCAAAGCGTGAAGTGACTGCTAACTACGGGGTATTCAGTGACCCATTATCGATACCTGTATTACGCAACGAAGCGTGAATTCGGACTCTATCAAGAGGCTTCACATGGGGTATTTTTATGGGGACATTTTATGACGTATTTTTTGTGATTGAATTTTTTGCGATTAAGACTTAATCGCAGAATTTCGCAAAAAATAGCACCCCGTAGAAAAATCCAGTTATACGGTAGTACATGCATAGACATAATATTTTTTTCCTGTAGATGAATGTTTGAATGCTTTGGACTGATATTCAGTGTGTCTGATAATTATACAAGTGTATTTATGTGTGTGATTTAAAGTTCCGAAACTCTCTTGTAAGACAGATAACTTTCACTTGCTTTAATGGCTACTTGGTATTATTCTTTCCTGAACTTATTGAAATGCTGTATCTGGTCTATTGTCCTGTAAAGTGTGCTAAAACTGTGTATCATTATCAGTTTTCAAAGGGCAGAATTTTATAAGGATGAACTAAGGGATGACGAAACTCAAGAAGTTGTATTGAGGTGCACTGTGTGCATTACTCAGGCATATTATAACGCATTTTAAAAATTATTATTTTTTTTATATTTGTTGTATAAAACTACAGGGTGCAATACAGGGCAGACTTTATGCGTCTTCCATATAAGATAACATTTGTAGTTTTATGTACACCTTCAAAGTGCTAAGTTTAAGTGTTAATGTTAATTATAATTCATGTGCTTTACATATACATTTGATATTTATATATCGGATAATGCAATGACATTTAAAAAAGAATTGAAGTTGGTCAATTTATTTTTGAGATTGTAAGCATAATTACATGTACTTGTGTCTGATACACCTGCCTGATCCTCAGCTAATGAAACAGTTTACTAGGAATGTTCTGGCAGATCAAATATGGTTGTCATTAAAGAGCAGCTAAGGTTTATAGTGCGGTCTACTCTGGGTGTTCATTTACACAGTAATGTGCATTATATATTCTTTTGTAAAAAAAACCATTGACTTTTATAATTTTTTTTAAATTTACAGATAATGGGCCTGCTGATGAAACTGTAAAAAAATTCACTGTGATGGCAAGCCCATACAAGTTATTAACATTGATAATCTACAGTAAACTTTACTGACACTTCTGACAAGTTTTTTTTTCCTCAAAATTTATGAAGAAAAAACTTTAATGTGATACACAAGTGTGTATGTCCAAGAAATTTAATTTCCATTCCTACATGTATATTGTGCTGGAGCTATGAGTAAAAAACATGACACAAAAGAATTTGCAACCAAAATATTTTTTCAAGGAGATTTAGTTCCCGTCTCAATTTACTGTATATAACATTCATTCACCACCTGACTACAATGCATATTTTGTCATTTTAACGTGATAAAATATAGATTTTTATAGTAAGTTTACCACATTTCAGTAGTATAAAGACTCTACTGCATGGTAAATATCCAATATGTAGTGTGAGCATACTGTATTTAATCAAAAATGTGTCAAATAATTTATAAAACTGTCAATAAAATGGATTTTATATTTTTGAATAGAATTTGGCAAGAAAGTTTCTGAAAGAGTCTGGGGAACAGAAGCTCTCTGGGAAAATTGAAGTTGACAACTACAGTATGACATGTTGACTCTTTTCCTGGAGAGCTACAGATCTGCATCTAAAAGAATCAGTGGTGAATAAACAAAGTGTTTCATAAAGAAATGTTTATTCATCATTATGCTGAGTGATTGTGAAAGCAATTCAAATCCTATCTGTTGTAATTGTATTCACTTCCACAAATACATACTACTGGCTAACTCCACATTTCACATATTCACAGAATAATTTGGACCAGCCATACAAAGTAAACACAATTATTCAGACCACATAATCTCTAACACAGGGACTACTCTTTGATGACAATAGGTTACTGTAATCTCATCCGATGCCAAGGTCCAGATTACTCTCCCCTGGCAGTTTTTCAATGTGTTTGTTGTTCTTGTCTTGGGAGAGACAGCCCTTAAAGGAATTCAATCTCACGTCAATCTCTCCATCTTCCAGCTGCATAAAAATCAGTCAACAGTTTTATTGACAAATGTCTACCAATCATTTAGTGAAATAAAACAAAATCAAATTTAAAAAAATGTTTTCAGGACATGTATTGTGTTATTATAACACTCCAACTTTTACAAATAAGTTCAGGTAAATATTGTGGCACCATCTCATCATACATTATAATCAACATATGATCATATTTTTAATATCTAGATTATCTATGAATAATAGATTTAACTACAGTACTAGTGTTCATCAAACGATGCAACATGCAAACTCTATGACATATTTTATGTCCTTGCGTGTTATTACATGTATTTTATGCACAATCAGCTATAATGTCATTATGGTTACCAATCTTAAAACAAACTGGAGTATAAAACCGAGATTCCATCAATGGAATTCATTTAATAAAACATCTATGGAATAGTTTAGTTTACCTGAATGTTTTTAAAACAAATTACCCTGGTAAATTACTACTGGTATTGGCTTTATTGGAAGGCGAGTTTAAACACGCATTTAAAGACTGCCTTTACAACATAAGGTATAAAGTGTCTTACCGGGTCATCTGCGTACAGCACGTTGTAGCAGAACTCTGAGATGCACTTCCTGACGCAGGCACTCTGCTCCGCTCCGAACTGGGCCAGACATTCCGGTCTGGTGTCACACAGAGCCTTGGCATTCTTATACTTCCGGTCCTGAGGGAACAAAAATCTTTTCTCTATATATATTAAAACTGAGGTGCCATTTATAGAGGAGGACATGCCTGTTTGCTGTTGATTGAAAAATAGTTTTGCTTAGTCAAGTAAGACTATAAAAATCACTTACATCTCGTTTTTTCCTGAACGTGTATTGCTTATAGTCATAGTATTTCCTGCTCTCAACAAACTCTGTGATGAGAAGGACCAAGGCCAAAACCAGACATATTTCTTCTATCCTCATCTACAACGGAAGCAACAAGAATTCACTAAAAGAACAATAGTCTGACATGCCAATAAGTAAGTTGCATGTTAACATATGTATGTTGCATGCTAACATAAATAAGTTTTATGTTAACATAAATAAGTTGCATGTCAACATAAATGACTTGCATCTTACATGTTGGAAGTCACATGTGGGCGGGTGATACTCGATATTTAAAAAATATCATTACATATTTCTTGCATTTTAACATTATTATTTTGCATTTTGACACAATTTTAAGAAACATAACTTGCATACAGGAGGCAGAAATATGCCACCATGCTGCTTTTCCGTACTAAACTGTATGTGGCATGTGATGCAAATATTATCAATCAATACAGTAAAAACTAGAGTACAAAATTAAGAGCGTGTCAATTGTCACAAATTACGAAATGTACTTAATCAATGGCCACAACGCATATCTTAGTAGCGCAATAACCATCAGTACATTACAAAATGTAAACATATTGAAGATGAAACCCTGTTGTCACAGTGCTACAACTATGATTTAACAGACCGAGTTTGTGCAACGTCCGTAGACGGTAGAAAAATCATATAATGAACCTTCAGTTTTGACATTAGTCAATTGAAACGTTTTTAATTATTTAATCTTTAAAGTAACATTGTATTCAAACAGTCAAAGTTTTGCCAAACCTACGAGTTACCTTTAAGTCCTCTTATAACACAGTGAATTAGGACAGCATATAGGAATGAGAGTACCAATGCACCGGATGTTGATATCAGAGAAGTGTTAATACAAGATTGAGCCGAGCAGAAAAAGGTAGGGCTTATGTGATTGGCTGAATTAATTGCCCAAATAATGATCATTTCAGAGTAAAATTATCAATGATTAAATTTAATGAAGGAATGAGGAAGTACTGCAGAAAGTAAAGAAATGAGAGGGGTTAAAATAAGGGGTGGGTGATATTTAAGAGACTAGGAAGAATTTGCTGCGGATCGCTGTAAGTTGTAAACAAGTACAAATTTGACCTATAAACGCAATGGGACCCTATATATTTCTATGGATTTTCTGTTAGCGCTTGGAATGAACTTTCAGCTGTTACCAAGAATATGTCTGTAAGTATAATAGCAAACTAGCCAGGGGTGTTTAGGTTAGCATTGAGTTCTATGGGAAATGAATTGGTACTCTTTTCCCATTACTGGAAATAGAATATTGACACTAAAAAAAGAACCAAATTCCGGATACGAAATATTAGAGAACTCGTACATGATTTGCATATTCATTAATTTTAACGCAAAGCTTATTTTAAACTTTTATGAAATTGTTATTCCCCCAATTCTTTTTTTTTTAAATTAAAAATCTTTGTAATTTTACATGTATCCTACTTTGTTAAAATATATCTGCATTTAATTTGGTTTAAAGGTTTTATTTTGTAGGACTTTCATCTCCATTACTGTGAATATGTTTTATTTATAAAACCCATTTGTAGTCTCTTTTTTAGTCCAACAAAGAAGAAATTCAAACTATTTTTCACGAAGAAATAATTTGTGCTTGTTAGAATTTCTGAATTCAACAATTTAGGAAGGGACAAATTGTCTCCATGCATAGAACCACATTTTGTACCTTTAATACATACTTGCTTAATTACAAGTGTAAGATGACTCAAAGTAAAACAGTAACATAAATAAAGCACAGTTTATTGCATGTATTGTACATTACAGTAAAAGTCAGAGATTAAAAAAAAAATTCTGTGTCATTCTAATGAGATGACATTGATACATGAATTAATATTTTCTATCATAACTTCATATTCTTGCCAAAAATTAAACTTAACAAATCATGATAAAGTTTGTCATAACAGTGAACACAATGGTGGAATCTTTTTGACAGCGTCAGCTTCAATTCGCCAGAGATTTGATGATATCCCCTCATTCCAGTCGCGTGCGTTTGGCCGTCTGTTGTTTCTTCTTTGAGTTGTGATTGTTTTCTTTGTCTGCCATGTTGTTACTCACAGAAGTCGATCGACCGTGTTGTACATACCGCGTTACCGTGGAAACACCATCCACAAATTTTGTCTTAAACAGCACATTGGCATTGTTAAACATTCCATCCTTCAGGGAAACCACAATGAACTGCAAGAGAAACAAGTCAATACTGAGACTGATTTATTATTCATCACATGCTAAATGTACCTACTGTATAACAGGTATTTCTGTGGCTCGAAATTTTTGCGATATAGACTCTAAAAGGTTTCAAATTATATTCTGCGTTTTCAATATCTGCGATTACATTAGACTGCAAAAAATAAATTTTAAACATAGTACATATTATACATGTAAATTGTACCAAAATTTGAATCCGTTTTCCATGCGTTTTACGAGACACGCTGGACCACTTACTCTACATATTAAGACACCAAAGTGACTTGTACAGTGTATATATGTTAAGGATTAACCTTTTTTAACATTTGGACACCACCATTCTACCACACGTGTGTACATAAGTTTCCTCGCAATTAACTGTCCGAAATGGATTTTAGCGAGTACCCACATTGAAGTTGAAGCATTACCGCCGATACCGTGTGTAATGAGGGTGTTAATTTCCCATTACGTAACCAGTCACCTGTTGACTCTAGCTGCAGTAATGGTCACTTGGTCAATGTTTATCTAACAATTTCCAGTAAAACACGCATTTGTCTGAAATGTACATGAATATTTTACAAATGATAATTAAATAAAATCTTTAACTTCTTTTGACCCGTAGTCAAATTACACGTTTATTTTTGACTGACTTAAACCTTTGATTTAATTTAGAGTGACCGATCATTATTGAAGATACCTGACCGACACTGAATTGAACTGAATACCTTTCTTATGTGATTGCTTATCTAAGAATAATCCTCTAATTAGGCTATTATCCTTTAAGACTGTTGTTGTTTTGAATGAGATTCGCAAATAAATTTCATACAAGCGCTTCGAATACATTATCTTATTTATATTCAAATCGATACATGTAACATGGAAAATAAATCACTTCTGATAATTTTGTTACTTTTGAGTGTCTATTTTTGGAGATATATTTTATAATACTAAAATATAAGTAATACATGTATATAGTAAGTGTGAAATTAACACACTGTTCCACCCGAATGATATTGAACCGAAATGATAGTACAATAAAGGATAATTAGCGAATACAGACTAAAGAGTAACAAACTGACTGTATTGAGGATACAACCTATAGATATGGTAATCATGGCATTTAGTGGACAATCTTGGAATATTTTGCAATATTAATTTCTGCAGATTTTTCATACCCGCAAAATACCGCAGAAAATACCCGTTATACAGTATAATGTATGTATTTGACAGGTAAAAATAAATTGCCTCTTCCATGTCATTAATGCTTGCAACTGTTCTGTTCATCAACAGTACTCCCTTACCTGTGAGTGTTTGAAGTGAGACTTGATCATCTGGCCGATGTTCTGAGTGTGTGATATATCTAGGGCAGCATCCACCTCGTCCAGGATGTACAGGGGGGCAGGCTTAAACAACAGCATGGCCAGGATCAATGACAGGGCAATCAGCGACCTACACACAAAACAAACTAATCCATGACTTCATACTGGTATCATTTCCAACTTCATTATGAATTTTTTAAATTTACAATAACAAACATACAAGAGCCATATTAATAACACACAAACACAGAGCCCCATACTGACCTCTGACCCCCACTGAGTTCACTAAGTGACTCCTTCCACACCTCACCAAACCCGACCCTGACCTCCAGACCGTCCAGGGCAGACTGACCCTCAGGGGGAGACAACTTGGCCCGGGCTCCCGGCAGCAGAGTGGAGAATATTGAACTAAAGTCCTGAAATTAAAGGTTTGATTTGTTTAACTCAAAATGAGCCCCCTTAGTCATTGTTCATTAAGGAAAATAACAACTGTCTTGTAGTGAAATTCCCATGGTATAGGTAGAGTTTCCCTGTGTGGGGCCACACTGACCTTGTTGACCTGTTCCCAGGCCTTGGTCAGTGCCTCGTTCTTCTTCTGGTCCAGCTCCTCTATCACCGCCGAGATCTTAGCCTTGTCATTCAGCACAATCTTCCTCTTCTTCATCAAGTCAGCATACTGTCAATTTACAGCATAATTAATAATTTAATTATCAATTATTTCATAATATCGATTGTGTTAAACCATTGTTTCTAAACCAATAAATTACAATTTTACAATGTACATCTAATATCTACTCTCCTTTTCAACTCTGCTGTTGGACTACTTTGTTTGACATAAATGCAAATAGCGATATACAACTACATTTATGTGCATCAGTTGGTGTACCTGTTCCTCCGCCTTGCCCAGCATGTTCATGGCCCTCATGTTGACACTCTTTGACAGCTTGTCCTTAGATTCCTGTAGCTTCCCTATCTTCTTCTCTGCTACTTTAGGGTCGTTTGCCTGGAAGTCATATGCTGTGTTTGGGTGTCCAAAATATTTCTTTTCATCGATGATCCAGTCATAGTTCTGTAGAAGACTCTCCACCTGAAGAACAGAGCACCAAAGTTAACATCAGCAAATGATTTGTTTATATTAATTCTCTCTTAAATACAAAGATTGTGAATAAGATAAAACTTTAATATGTTCATTTGATAGTAAAAAAAAAATTACCACTAATGCACAGTATGTATTTGATACCCCCCCCCCCCCCCCAAATATATATTATTTCATCATTAATGGATAGCGTAAACAATTGTTTTTTGTGAACAAAGTTACGATGCATGTCAAACACATGTACCAGTAGACTATAGGTAAAAGCCTACCTCTCTGGCTGCGGACTTGGAGTCGCTCTGGAACTTGGAGATTTTATGCTCCAGTTCCTGGATTTTGAGTTGAGAGCTGTGGTTCTCTTTCTGTAGGTCCTTCTGTTCCCCAATTCTCTGGGAGATGTCCTTGTTACAAGCCTTTAACAGGTCCTTTTGTTTGTTCAGGGCCTCCTGGGCTTCCTTCACCTCTGTCTAAAAAGGTCAAGGCCAGCAAATGTCAAGGTCAAACAAGTTTATATATTCCATTTTACCAAAAAAGAACTAATAATTTTGAAAACACATTTCATTTCTGAATGTGTAAAATAATAAGCAGTGATCAATTAGGACCAGATTCACATGCAAGTTAAATCAAGTTGTCTAATTTAATAAAAATAAGATTCTTCCTCAAAATATCTTATAGCTGTGTTTGACACCCATTCTGTACTTTGCTGTGCCTTAATCTGTACCTTTGTTGCCTGGGACTTGTCCGTGAGGTCCTTTATCTGCTCCTCAAACTGAGCAATTGTCTCATCCACTGTCTTTATCTGCTCCTCGTACGTCTCCACCTCTTTCTGTAGCTCTTCCATCTCCAACTTCAGACTGTCTGTTTCCTGTGCAAAAAACAAATTGCCATCTAATTTAGAAGTCTTCAATTTATGTGCAAACAGTATATTTACATACAGTTAAACCTTTCAATCTAAAAACTTCCATGTTCCTGAGAAAAAACTTTTGGATATCAAAGTTAAAATAAACGAAGAAACAGTGGTTGTGACTTCCAACTCACTTTGACATAGCAAATTATCCATGTAATTCAAGATAAAGAAAGTTCAACTGTATGCTGATAGGAAACTCCAGGAATGAGGTACATGTATTTACCTGGTATTTTTCCTTCATCTTGCGACTGGACTCCTCCATCTTTTTCTTACTCTTGGTCACCTCTCCCTCGGCCTCCTTTAGCTCCTTCTCCCTCACTGCCTTGGCATTTTTTATCTTGTCCTCTAAGTCTTTGGCTTTCTTGGACATCTTTTTTTGAGTTTCTTCAGCCTTCTTCAAAACTCCTTCTTGTTCCTCTGTAGAGAAAAGAAAGATACATGCACATGTAATTCTTTTGGATTAAACATTTCACTAAAATTGCCAAGAGAAAATATCAAGAAATCAAGCAACAGAAAGATTAAGCTAATTTTCTTTAAACAAGAAGCATTACCTTTGAACTGTTATATTTATGAGTTAAGAAATACAAAAATGCAGGAAAGTCCCTTTGGATTGTTATATGAGCTAGATTTATACAAGAAGCAGGTCCACCTACCGATGGACTGTTTCAGTGCCTCTATGTCCTCCAGCTGCTGATGGTGGGATCCTTGTTCAAGGCGAGCTTTCAGAAGTTCTGCTTCCTGGACCTTCAGATCGTATTTCTGCTTGAAAGTTGTGTACCTGAAACACAGAGAAGTTATACAGAATTAAACCACTGTCATCACTACAAAGAAAATACATTACATCCATATACATGTAATTTATAGCATCCATCCATGTAAAAAATTGAGGTTTACACAGAAATACACCGTAATTATACTTCAATGCTGTAAATATGTACAGTAGCTTTATTATATGCATATACATGTACATTATAAACTTACTTCTCTGCTACATGTTTGAGTGAGTTGAGTTCCTTCTCCACTTCATGCAGCTTGGCTTGTTTTTCTTTTAGTTTGGACTCCACCTCAGTAAACTCGGAAAGCTTCTCAAGGATTGAGTTAGTATGGGCTCTGGCACCTACATGTAAATGTATCATAAAATATTTATTTATCTTTAATACAGTAGCGCTCATTACACCTGTAATTGTTTTCTTTGACCTTATGAATAACATGTTGATGCACAGTGTTGTGTAAGTTGATAATAAATGTGTTGTGTTAGCTGACTAGTAACACATTGATGTACAGTGTTGTGTT
>WFKH01007768.1:59871181-59897656 GCA_016163765.1 Magallana hongkongensis | reverse complement strand
AAATTTCCAACTTTATAGTTGGAAATTCCAACTTTAAAGTTGATTTTTCCAACTTTAAAGTTGGAATTTCTAACTTTAATCTTGGAATTTCCAACTTTACAGTTGATTTTTCCAACTTTAATGTTGAAATTTCCAACTTTAAAGTTGATTTTTCTAACTTTAATCTTGGAATTTCCAACTTTTTTGTTTGACTTTATTTTTTGGTAAATATTACAGTATACATTATATGACAGGCAAACTGGGCATAAACTTATTGCTGTATATGTCTGAACTAGAAGTTTTCATATAAATATATAAGATTAAAACGTTTAAATACATTCAGTATCAGATATCAAATATCGAAATAATTTTGAATCAAATAAATGTTATCTTAATATGTAAAACAATAGGGTGTCGTTAATTAAATGCAGGATGCAGGATTAGAAAGAAGAACACTAAGAGACAATTAAGATCAAAACAAAGCCTTGAAATTTGTATCTACATGGCGTTAATAAAGATCACTTATTAAAAGAAATTCGTCTGAAATTGAAAAACTTATCGTAATAACAACAGAAGATTAAAGTTGGAAATTCCAAGATTTAAGTTGGAAAATCCAACTTTAAAGTTGGAAAAATCAACTTTAAAGTTGGAAATTCCAAGATTAAAGTTGGAAATTCCAACTTTAAAGTTGGAATTTTAAAGAAAAAATTTTTTACAATGTGGCACTAATGCGCTTCCGTAAACATCATCTGGAAACCAAAATACAATCATTATGTCTCATTGTATCTTTAAATTCTTTTTAAAAACTTTGTTAACAGTTTTTAGAAAAAAAAATGTAATTTGTTTCTTATTTCATGTGAAGGTATGTATTATACCAGGTGTACATATAAACAAAAAACAAAACAAAAAAAACCAAACAAAACAAAACAAACAAAACCCGTGTCCTACAAAAAGGGGGGGGGGGTAAGATTAATTTTTCTATGTGTGAGTTTAAAAAATGTCGGTTTTGAAAAAAAGTGTCCCACCCCTGATGCTACGTGCCTGCATTTGCTGCTGTGGTTGGTTAAACTGAGAGGTTGCATGTGAATTTGATCCTTTATGTAGGCGCCGAATTCTGTTCAAGTGAACTTTCATAATGGTTCAAACCCTATAATCGATTACGCTATCAAACTTCTAATTCACATAAATAATGACAGAAAAACGGTATAATTTTCAAAGTCTGTTTTATGAGGTATATAACGTAAGACGTCCGAGAACGATACATTTTCAATGACATGCATTCCGATGTCCGACTTGGTGTTTAAGGTCAGACGACACGTTCCTCAATTTTATATAACTTTTTCCGGGAATTTGTTGTTGATTTACTACTACTTTGACAAGCTTTCTTGCAAAAAATTGGGGTACCGTACCAGGCATTTGTGCAAGATACTAGAATATGCAATTTGAATTTCCTATACAATCTTATTGAAAATTAACTTGAAATGCTGATATTAAATATTTTTTGGCATATATACATATATATTTAAAATTTTAATCATTTTAAAAATGATAATAAATAATAATAATTTTATTTGGTATATTATCAGGCCGTTGAAAATTTGAAAAATAATCATTTTTCGAGGAACGCGTCGTCTGACCTTAATCAATTAAGTCATATTTATGTTAATATATTTTCTTTTGAGAAGTGGACAGGGATAGCCTTCATAAAGGCTATGCCTGTCCACTTCTCAAAAGAGAATAATGTTAATAAACGTCGTGATGACATCATTGTGCATGCTGGGGGTATATTTATCTAAATTATTACAAAGCCTGTCCAAACTGATGATTTCACATGAAAGTACCCAAAAAGGTTTTGAAAAGTTTATCAACTTTTAAAAATTTCTATTTCTTTTTAAGTGTTATATTTACCTTTTCAAAGGCTAAATAGCGCGAAAAATTCGTAATAACCTCGTTCTCTTTTCAGAAGGCGCTATAATGCAAACCAGATGCCCACTCACCTGAGCAGCAATGTCCGACTTTGAACTGCACGAGCTTGTTTTATATTTATTTTTACAAACTATAGCACCCACATTAATGTGAACATTTCAACAATTTAAATAATAATTTCTCTCCCATTTCCAACTCCAGCTGAATGACTGGGATGGCCATTGTTGAAAAACTTCGAACTTTTGTATATTACTTTACTTCCATATTACTTTCAAACATTTTGAAATAATTTTTATCATATATATTTCTTTCTATTGAATTTTGGACCCATATCGTTATTTCTTCCTAACAAAAAAAAAAACAGATGTGAAACACGTTCCAATTGAACTAGAAGTAGATTGTTTACGCTCCTGTTTTTTTTAATAAGTTGAAGTCGGGATCTAACAAAATACAAAAATTTCATTAAGTATTAACCAATTTGTCAAACGACATGAAGTTTGCCGTCACTTATTTATTTCACCTTCTACAGCTTTCGTAATCACCAGAGTTTTTTTCCAGTACAGACCCCATCCCAAATCGTGACCCTTCTCTGACCCCCGGTCTCATGTGAATATACTATTGAAGATTTCAGAATTGTTTAAAGGTTAGATACTTAAATTAAAATAATGAATTGAATTCTCTACAATGTGCTACCTGTAAGTCTAAATTTCAAACCAAGGAGTATTCTCTATTTAATTAAGTACTATAGACTAAGTATTGCCTAAGTCTATTTATCAGTCTTGAATTAAGCCCCGTACTTATCTTAATCACAAATCACAGTCCACTTTTTTGTTTCTACTCTCCCCCAATGGGTGAAAAATAGTTTAGATATAAACATATGTTTTTTGGAGGTGTTGTTACGTGATATTTAAAGCACGTCAGTACCATTCAAAGGTCTACTGATCATTAATTTTGCATTGTATGACGGTTTTTGACTTCCCACATGACCACATATACATAAGAACACCAGATTCTAAATTCTTAAGCAAGCACTTGAATCCAGTAGATTCAATATGAACAACCTCGTTGAAATTAATGAGCAATATAAACCCATTCTTTGGTTGTCGCACATCTCCCTTGGCAAAGCAAACACACTCCCGGATTTTTAAATGCTACACGCATTCCACTTCGTTACTATTTTCATATGAACAAGTTTACTTCCGATTCATTTTGCGCTAGATTTTTATTTGATTTACACTTGAAATAAGCATCAAAAATAGCAATTTAGAATGATGCACTAGTAATATAACTTGTATAAGAACAGAATTATTACATATGCTGATTAATTCACCCCTTTTCCGTTGTAATTAACGAGAGGAGCACTTGTTGCTAACCACGCTATTGTGTATAGCACCTTGTCAACAATCGTCCATTATCGTAGAGAGCGGAGTACACGTGCCTTAACGGTCAGTAATAATCTTTTAAATGCATTGTTATTTAATACCATTAATCACTGATTGGTAAGTTAGGTAAATATAGCATGGATTATTGAATTAACCAAAGATTTGTTGTCGAAAACACAGAACTTGTAAGTTTTTTATGGGTTGATTTGAAATTTTGAATATTTTCATTTGAAGAATTGCCATTTTAACTTAAGATTTACTTGTTGCTTTGATTAATATCAGTTGATTACCAAAAACAAGGCAAAAATAATTTGCTGTTACAGTTAATCAAATATGTAATGATTAACCATTTATACAATTAAAGTGTACGTGCATGTACGTAGTATATGTCAACGTCATTGCTCTTTCCCTTAATTTTTCCTCTAAATTTAACTTGACAAGTTCACAAAGACATCAGATATAAAGGGGGGGATGTGGACCCATGAATTTTAATTATTTGGTTCTATCAGTTTGATCATGTTCAGAAGTTTAGATGTAATATTCTAAGAGTATACACATCTAGTACTGGATATTTTCCTAAATTTCACAGAGAGATTGTTTTTGTGTTTGGTAATACTATTTGTATTGAAGGAGAGGTATTAATGAATGTAGAAACAAGAAATACAGTGAACCAAAAAGCATCTAATACCACTCCTGATGCTCCTAAATATCACAAGCAATATAATACTCCCTATTTAAATGAATAAAATCCTTTGTCATCACCCCAATACATTATTCGTAATCATATTTAGGACAAGACTGGGGATAAAAACAGATTTAGAATAAACAAAGCATTAAGTGGGATTTAAACATTCATGATCTGTGATACCCCAGAGATTTTATTGTAAGGCTATTGTTGTTTGTTGATTTTGTGATCAGATCATGTAAACCTTGCAATGACCAAAATTTAACAAGTGAAAAACATGGAATTTAAACTAATAGCCATGAATTGCTAACAAAATGGGACTTGTAAGCTTTAAATGTCATTATACATGTATTATAAAACCATTCATCAAGAACTTAATTAATAACCTGTTTCTCATTTCATCATATATACTGATGAAATATTTTATGTGAAATAAGACCTTATCTATTGAAAGATGACAGATATAAACAAATGAAACTTCATTAATACCGGTAGATACAATTCTTTTGCAGTAAACTAAAATTGATTAGAACGTTAATATTTGGAAAAATTTAATTATTACCCTGGTTGTTAGGTTCTTGAAAATCTTATTTTATCCAAGCGCAGTAAATCAGTCTTATTCTGTGCTGCACATAGTATAATGCCATAAGAAAATCCAATTATTTTCTCTTCAGTTGTGTCAAAATTCCGTTAACAAGGATATTTTTCCAAACAGTATGTAAATAAAGTGAATAGGTTTTCAATTGAAGTTTGGAGGGCCTTAACTAAGTATAGCGAAGAACTTGTTTGTTGACATTTTTTGTAAATGAGGTATCTATGCATGTGCATTTTTATATGGATATATGCTTGAAATTTGATTGACAAGCAATTTTAAAAGGAAAGGTACGAACTTTAGAAAAATAATTAACATGTATCAGAAACAGTTACTGTTATAAATTTTCTTCCTTTAAAAATTTGATGAGTATATTAAAACCTTCATAATATTATTTTTACCTTTCATCTTTGTCACTTGATTTACTCAAATATCAATCACTACATGGGATTGATATTGGTTGATACATATATCCATATAAATGCAATTGATTGGATGTAGAATAATTTATTTCAATGCAGCAAGCATTGTATTTCCCTTGGGTTCATAAAAATGTAATCAGGTTGCAACCTCCCCTGTCACAATTTCATGTAGACCTCTTGAACACATTTTCTGTATATTTTGAATAGTTTTTGAGAAATTTGCGATTATCTTTCTGAATAATATTTTAGTAGTCAAGTGTAAGAATACATATTGACAATCTTGTTAACTCTTCCATCTATGTCATTAATGATGTTACGTACTTCAGGGATGATTTCTCATTGATAACTGATATAGGCCTTAGAGATTGTTTGATATTTTAAAATGAATATCATACCCAATATGAAGTATTTTATCCATTGGTAAACAATTTTGATAGACCCAACAGAATTTCCATACATTTTTTTAAGACCCAAGTTCTTGAAATATGTTCAAAATATTATTTTATGAAATGTGATCTACGTATTAGCATTCACATTTTGCAATCACGCTGCATTTGGTTGTATTTTTCAACATTTTCAATATTCGTACTTTGTAAAGCCTTTTTTCATGGCTGTTTTATGAAATTGATCTGGTGTTTCTAATTGACTTTATTTAAGAGTTTTAATATATTTTAATATATATGCTAATGCAGATTTTCAAATTTTTTCTGCAATTTTTGCAACTCAGGTTTGTACCCATAAAAAAACAACAAAGAAATCAGCTTTTATCGTCTTTATTGTATTACTTGGTACTGATAATAATCTAGATTTAATTCAATAGGTGACAAAATGTGTGCTGCCATGGTTGACAGAAATCCAGAATACCCAGACTATGGTCGCTCCATGTACGACTCCAACCCCCAGAATGATTATGGCCGCCCAGCATATGAATCATATCAGCAGCCCGGGGACTACAGGAGGGGTCAGGAATACGGCCAGGAGAGATACAACCCCACCTCACAGTATCCGGGCTCCTCTGACCCCCCCAGTGGTAAGAAGTCTAGCTACTGTCTGTTCCGTTCCTGTATCATTTTAACATTAACGATTGTTTTTTTTCTTGTCCACTGCCAAGATAATTGTGTGGAGAAACAAGTCTCTCCAGAATATCACTCAGTATGGCTGAGGAAAAAGATCTCACCTTGAGTATGTGTACTGGTGTAGTATAATCACTGAAGGAAAAGCAAAAGGATGATGAATTAGAACTCTCTTTGAACTTTCACTATCAAGGTCTAAAATAAAACAACAGTTGAGAACAAAATTTGGTGTTATGAACAAATCCACTTTAATATAGCTAGAGAATATTCTATACTTTCAAGTTATACCTGAAGTGTAATTTATCAAACTTGAATGCCATCTTGAGACTAAATCTCTTGTACTGTGATGGAATTCCTGTGTTATACATAAATGTAAACATATCTATGTCATTAACAAATATCCTACACTTGAATTATATACTGCTGATAAAATTCAGCTATAAAGTTTATAGTGCAATGCAGGTTGCCTTGACAGAATCCATGATGTGTTTATGATAAATGACCCTCTTCTGAATTGAATTTACAAGGACTGCCTGTATTCAAATGTCAACTCCTGTCTTTCACTTTCAAGACTGCATTTTCTCTAAAGTTTACAGCTTTAAAGGGGCAAATCGCCAAATCCCCAGCACACGGCTCTGCTATGCACCGCTCGTGTAGCCTCCTCTGAACCTCACAGCTGACAGCCTGGTCTATAGTGTTTGCTCTCTTGAAATATATTAAAAGAATTATTGATTTTTAGCTGTTTTGTTAATGGTATTTAACATTTGGAAATAAATGAAAGGGTTTATTTATGGTATACAATATTAGGAAATGGAGATGAAGAAGCTTTGATAAGAAACGGAAGTTCTTTGAATGTCTTTGAAGTGATTTTGTCAGATCATTTAAACTTTAAAAGGCTTATTTATCACTAGTTATACATGTATTTCAAAAGGCGAAAAACAAACTAAAAAATGTCTGTTTGATGTCACTCAATCTAAAACTAATGTAGACAATTTTCAAGATTTGAACAAAAAAAATAATTTATGAAAAATTAATTATGATTTTAAGTACCAGTAAGTTTAGGCTCAATAAATGTAGGAAAAAGAAGTTTTAAAAATGAAAAACCGAGTTGTTATAAAAGTTATATCTAATTTAAAAAAAAAAGAATCATAGTTCTCTGTTTTCATCATAGCCTGATGATTTGCAGATAACCTCAGGATTAGTCAGTTTAAGTGATGAAAAAGCCAAAGAGCGCAGACATCTGATTCAGATGGAAATGCGTAAGGAGTACGAGGACCACATGCGGCGAGTATGTAGCTCCCGGCGCCCTCTATAGACAGAGGACTCACACCCTAACGCTTCTATATCTAGTGCATGTTTTACTTGGACCCTGTTGGGGCATGACAACATTACATGCAATCTCGTATTCTAGAGTTAGATGTAGACTCATCATGTATTCAGAATTTCTGATTTCAAGGAATTGTTTCCTTTAGAATAACGTTTTAAACTTTAAAGCTTTTAGAAAGCAATATCTTACAACATATTTTGTACATATTTTTTTCATTTTATTGATTTAGGAAATGTGTTCACGCCTGGATGTTATTTGTACATTTTTTCATTGATGTCTAAGTAGTATTTGCAAACGTCCATAAAATTTTAAATGTTTTCACTTTTTCATTTCAATGCATTTCACTCAATGTTTATGCATTTAAAAGCAGCTTTTTTAGAGATACACATTAATGTAGACTTTTGGAATTTTCCCTTTAAAGATGGCTAATGTTATGAGAAAAGAAATTCATCAGATGTGTAATTATGGTACATAAGGTTAAAGCAGCACACATTATTGTGAATTGTCCCTTTTACAGTACGTACTCAAAATTAAATTTAAAGGGGTGGGATGGAGGGTGTTTCTTGTTTAAGTACTCAGAAGATCTTCTCTAATAGACTTTAAAAAAAAAGCCTCAAGAAAACCAAACCTTATATCAAAGGGATATATTTGGTTCTTCTTTGGCATGCATGCCAATAATTCTCTCATTGATCAGCATGGCATGGCTCTTCACAACTAGAACAGCTCATAGATCTGTCATTGGCCATAATTAAACTAGTCTGACTCAAATATTGTAACAACAATAGTCAGTGCTTTAAAAGTTACTAACAGACAGACGGGCAAGCATGATGGCTGGATCGTTCAAATCACTGCCCTTCAAAAAGACAAAAACATGTCGCTAGGAACTCATTCCTTTGGTCTTGTTTGTTTTTAGCAAAAGCCTGTGTATTATACCACAGGCAGTGTAGATGAGGGGCTCCCAATCGGAAATTATGCACAGGCTCGCAAGGTTCTGGACACTGAGCGTCACAGAGACTACAATAAATATATGAAGGAGGTATACTGGTGCGCTAGTAGTGTTTCTGTAGTCAATAGACGGGCACTGACAGCACACACCATCATTTGATATTTACGTTACAGACTCTGTACTAATCCGTCTGTTTCAGGTCTTCCATCCGCTCAGATTACTACCGTTCAGTTTATAACAAGCTTTTATGTTGTGTTAGTTCTTAAACTTCTCTCTAATTTACCTGTACCTCTCCTTTATTTGCTAGTCTTATATGCTATTATAGAACTTTTAGGTGTCTTTTCAATTCTGAACTTGATCAGTTTAGTACATGTAGTACATGTATTTTTTAACTATTTGGTGTATAAAACTTGTGTTTTTCTTCATTTTTTTAATTTAAAAAATTATGTAGCAAGTGCACAATTCTTCAATAACACCTGTATGTTAAAATGTGACTTGCATGCTTTAAGTTTGCATAGCTTGCTTTCACTTTTGATTTAAATTAATGCACTTACGTGAGATCTAATTAGTAAATTAGAAAAACTTTTATTCTTTACTTCAAAGTACAGACAATGAATGACAAAATCGTCTGGAAATGTAAGTTCATTGATGACGTCAGACGAGATTATAACATTTTTGGCTTTTTCTGCATAAATAGAAAGAGGAGCAGGCAAACAGACATCGCGAGGAGATGGTGCGTCAACAGCACGCCTCACCCCCACATCCAGCCAATCAGACAGAGATGTATGACCACAACCAGATGTCACAGCAACTCCGAGAGGAACGGCGGAAGGAGTACAACGATTACCTGGTGAGTGGGCGTGTCAGTGGTGACGATCTTATTAACCAGAGCTTGTGGTGAACTAAGTTACCACCCGGAATAGACATCACACATCATAATTAACTCACATAAATCTAAATTTATATAGTACCCATGATAAATACAAAATGTGTGTTGACTCTATCTAAAAATAGTTATAACCCAGTAATAGTAAATGTTGGAATGTTTTAAATGCATACATTGCCAAATAAATAGCATGTTTTTCAATATAATCTAGTACTGCAGAAATGAATCATTCGAGATAGATACTTCATCAAAACAATTCAAATTTAGCTATCAATATCATTTCCCAACAATGTTATACTAAAATTAAAATGGATTATAGGTTGAACAATTTATATGCATACATTCAACGACATATCAGAATTTCAACAATATGTATACACAATACTGCACATGTGTTTTATTTAGATTCTCTGTTAGTCTCCTCATTGATATTTAGCTGTCTGTCCTCATTCGCCTTTCATCTATACATGTATAATTTGGAAACCCTCGCTGTAGATTGCTGTATTCTTGTGCATGCAAAATCCATCATACTCTTTCAAACTAAGAGAAACTTGAAATTATAATCTATGACACCATTTCTGAAGGATGATCATAAGCGACTGGATTTAAAATCCGTCGAAGGTGATCGCATGTTGGGTACCCCATCTAAGGTAAAGTCATGTGATGGTCATGTGATATGCAGGCGGTGGCTGAGTGAGGCTTTGTATGTTGTGTGTGTCATCCATTCATGCTTGTGGATATGGCGCTTAGTAACACGAGTTAGCTTTGTTTAACCTGACTTTGTCCTGATAACAGAAACTGAAGGAGAGCTTGGAACATGAGAGCGCAGGGCGACCAGTTACTCCCCCTGGTGGGCTCGCTCTAGGGGGATACGAGGTGTATCGCAATCAGCTCAAAAAGGATAGAGTCCGCGAATATAGGCAGTCTTTGCTTAAGGTAATCAAGCAGCGCCCATATTTTTCTTTGGATATTCCCTCATTGAAAAATATTTGACTTTTGTATTAATCTTGTAAATTTTTATCAAGTTCTTTTAATATATAGAGATCTATTATTTCTCTCTGTGTGGTCCAAAGACAATATCATTGCCTCATTTAAACATACTAGTGTTTCTCCTGTCAGTTTTGATTACTGTCTCTCTGACATTTCATTAGAAGTGAACTAGACCTTTATTTTGAAATATTGAATAGCAACAAAATGAGCAATGGTTGCAACGAGCTAAAGAATTTCAGTTGGACACATCCCCCAGCCACGAGGGGCACTTGGAGAGTGAGCGCCCTTTAGTGGGCTCCCCACGGAACGTAATCATTGATTATAAAAAACTAAAAGAAGAGCTAAGTTCGGAGCGTAAGAACGATTATAACCGACTCTTAGCACAGGTAACATCCGTACATAGAGAGCTAGGAGCCCACAACTATCAGGTCTTCTAGTCTTGTTAACTGTCAGCTTATAGTCCTCTGTACTCTAGATATTAACCTAAAGTCTGGCCAGTATAGAGTAGACACTAGCTCTCCTTACACTGTAATGGTAGATAGTACTAGTGTCTCTACACAGTATTTACTAAGTATGTATTCCTCAGAGTTAGCTTCAAGTCACTAACAATTATTGACAACTTAGAAGGTACTTGTAAAGTTATCCTGTTAAACAGAAAACACTGCAGTTAAGATGCAAGATAAAGATTTCCAATTTATCCATTTTATGTACCTAGAGTCCAGTTTGCATTACACTGTTGATAAAACAGGAGCAAGATAGAGCACTGTGCTTCAATGTTTATTCTTATTACACCCTCATATATGCATGTGTGTCTAAAAACTGTGGGCAGTTATTAATGTTGCTAACACAGAACAATACCAACTAATATGTAAGCCAGGGAGCTTCACAGAACTGCTATTAATATATGTGGCCTTCAGTGCATTGTTCTTGAAGTTTAAATCTAAACCAAGTATTGATTATGAAGTGTTTGTCCAGTTTAATGGTGGAGTTTGTTTGCAGTGGAGTAACACAACTAATACACACTCACTGTCTTGATTTAGAAAGAGGCTAATGGTTCCCCTCGTGCCCCACCCACCCCTCCCGTGGGCCTCAATATACCCACTGAGGCCGAGAGGCACAAAATCGCCGAACTCAAGAAGAGGCAATATCGAGATGAGTTGTTGAGGGTATACTTGATATTAAATACTTAGTAAAGCTATACTGTTGTCATAAATATCAAAGGACAATATAATCATGATAATATAAAGTAGACAAAAATCAGATAATACATATACTGTATCTGTAATCTGTAAATGCATGTTTTAACTTAGCATAGACAGACCAATTAATAATTTTAATGCAATAACTTGTCAAAGTTTAACCTTAATAATAATAAAATGTAGAATTACTTGTGTTTTTGTAGTAGCTGAGTTTATTAATCAAAATCTATCTATAAAAGAAAAATTAAATTCTTAAACTTCCAGCAACAAAAAGAGCAAATCTTGAATCGAGCTCAGCACCAGCTGGAAATTCCGGTGATAGACCGCCGACAGCCAAACTCTGACCCCCCTCCTCCTATAAACCCTCCCCAGGACCGTCCTCCCTCGGGGAGATGGGACCCCCAGTCCTATAGACAAAGCAACTTTGGTCAGGTGAAGGTATGACACTTCACTCATTGTGTCAGTTTCTTCAGATAGTAGGCTTTAGTTAGAACCCATTATCTAGCTGCATAGAAAATATATGTACTATATAGACATATAAAATCATGTTCTGGAATGTTCCATATTGCATGCAATCACTCTGAAAAATTCTCAAGGTGTCTCAATAATTACGTGTATGTGCATAAAACTGTCCAATTTTATCTATTTGATCCTTATCAAGAATTTTGAATTTGAGCAATGTTGTTTACATTTGTCACACATTGTGCCAATACCTATTGAGATGCCTCGAGAATTCATCAGTACTAAATCACTTTACTAAACAGCACACTTTCGGATTCATTTGTGGGTATTTAAAAAAAGTTATTTTGGAATTTTATTTGTTGGTACAACACATGTATATATTCTTTTATTTTTTTCGAATTTACCAATAAAAACAAGACTGGTTCATGGAAACTAAAGAACTTTGTTGAGTGCTATTATTTGCATAGTACTTTTAATACTGTATACAGGGAAATATTCGCCACCAATTTTATTTTGGCCCCTTTTGCCAACGTTGTCAGCGGAATTTCAAACTGGGCGAATTAAAAAAAAAAATTTAAATTGCTGTGTTAATTAGAGTGTCTATAATATACTGATGGGGCGAAACCATTTGCAAGTGTAGAAGTGCGAAAAAAAAAAACAACAGGAAAAATAACCCTGTATACAGTAGAAGTTATTTCTTATAACTTAATAGATATGATTTGTTGCTTAAAATATAGAGTTAATTGAAATTATTTACATCAAAAATGTTTTGTATAAATGCAAAAGTAAGTGTTTTAATGATAAACGTTTTCTTCAACTTCCCATTAGAAATCAAAAGATAAATTGCTATTGATAAAATTTTTAAAGTTGTTTTCAGTCATATTTTCATCATACATTTTCATCATATTATATATTTAGATAAAAAAAATATTCTAAGATATTTAATCTGAGTAGCAATTTTTTTTGTTTCTAGTCTGATAGATTTCTAAATTAATATGATATTCTAAGTACTAGCATTTATGATACCTGACTTTAATTTCAGAGAGTTACTTCCCCTCCACATCAAGCCAACATTGGCCATGACGACTATGGCGCCTTCCGCAGACAGACGGAACACGAGGTTCGCAACAAGGAATACAATGACTTCCTGGCCAAAGTGAGTACAAGCATTTGGAAGGAAATCCTAAAATAATATATAACTTAAATACTTAGAATTCTTGAAGGACTGTAGATTCCTTATTTTACATGAGTACTTCCATGATTTAGCCAATTTGTATCAAATTGCAAGAATATTTAAGAGCCAAATTTTTATTGTAATTTCATAAAGTTTATGATTGTTTAAGCGAGATTTTAAAATCCAAGGGGGATTCTCCTGTTTTATTTCTTCACTTTTGATTAGGAATTTCCAGTATTTCCAGTAGATATGTATAGTAGAGTCAGTCCAGTATTTACATATTGACCAAAGTCTAACTTGATTTTCAAATTGGTTACTATAGAAACAACATCTAGAGGATGAGAAGAAGCAGAAGTTGGCAGAGCAGAGACGCCAGGCCCCGGCACCTATCGTCAAGGGAGACTACTACGACTCAGAGCAGTATGACCGCAGACGTCAGGCTCTCAATGACCTCCAACACAGAGAGTATCAGAATTACCTCAAAAATGTAAGTCCCTAGTGACTAACCATTAACCTACAACCCTAATAGTCTGGGAGTCCTGTCCTCTATGTACAACAGAGGGACTTAGGTGAGTTACGTAAATCTTGGTGCGACTCGAGTCTGGCATGGTTATCAATATAGTGAGCAAACTAAGAATTAATCTTACTACGCGTGAAAAATAACGAGTTAAAGATGGAGGATTTTACTTACAAAATAATTACCAAGTGTGATGCATGTGATTAAAAAAATGCTGACAAATTGATGGCATTGCTTTCTATGCTGTGTAGCATGCAGATAGATGTGAAGTATCTTTCTTCAGCATGCAGCATATATTAAAGCGTGAGTGTATGCTGCTTGCATTATTTGGTCTGTAGTGATTAGCTCAGCATGTATAGAGCTATGTGTGGTTTGAGGGTAGGGCCATTAACTGCTGTGTGGACGTTAACTCGTTTCTATATATAGCAGCCTGCCACACCCCCCGAGGCTTACGGGCTACCGATAGGTCAACAACATTATATTCCCAAACAAAAATGGATGGAAAAGCAGAGAAATATGGAGTACAACCAATTGTTGAAAAAGCAGGTATAAATTGTGTTTCCTCTTGCTCTAGAAGTGTGATATTACTCAAGAATTTCTTAGGGATTTTGACATAGGGCTTTATATGATGGACAGGTGGAATTCCAAAATCACTTGATTAGGGTATAGAGGCGAGGGTTTTACCAAGATTTCATTACACAGTCATCACACAGTTTGGCATGGTGTTAAGTGACTCTTTGTTATGATAGAGATTTTAGTTGTGAGTCAATCATTATTATGTTTCTGAAGGGGGATCCATCAAATCAAACCAGTGCCCCACATAGCTATGGGACCAGCTTACCCATGGTAGAAAGTGAACTCAAGTACAATGAGTTTCGCAAAAAGCAAGAAAAACAGAGAAACTGGGACTACAATGTTCTACTGAAGGTAGTCAGATTAAAGTTACTATGGGTGGTGCCATCAGCTATTGGATGTGGTGCCAAGCCTTAAAGTCACTGGAAGTGGTCCTGTTGATTTTTATGATCACTAGCTGTTGCTTGTTAAGTCAATGTGTGTTGTGCTATACACTGCAGTTACTGGATGAGGTGCCAAGTAAAAAAGCTAAAGGTTATGGTCCCACTGGTTTTGTCTCAATGTGGTGCCACGTACTGTATATAAATTATTTTTGTATGTCACAAAATAAGTGCAAATGGGTAAATTTATAGCATTTTTCATTTGTGCAAGTCATTTTTTAAAGGAATGAATTCAATAGCTACCCAATTTATACGAATATAAAATGGGTTGGAGCAGTTTACCGCAATGCGGTTTATAAAAAAGCATAAACTGTTCCAACCCATTTTATTTAAATATAAATTGGATAGCTGTTGAATTCATTCCTTAAAATTTAATTTTTTGCCATTAATTGTAGATTAAAACGGTCACTTACCTTTAAAATGACATTAAATTGTACAAAATTCAAACGTAACGTCAGGCGGATTGATACGTTTTTGATGTTAGTCTTACTGTGATGTAGGCAACATTCTTATACGATATAAAATCATTTTTTTAGCCAATCAGATAGCGCATTGCAACCAGAATTAAATAAGTTTCTAATATTATATACTACCAGACATAATTTCCACGTAAATTATTTTCTGTGATGTGAAAGTAATCATGAAATAAGCAAGTATTGGATCATATCGCAAAAATTAACTGATATACAGTCTTATGTATACCGTAAGTGTTGCCACATATTAAAGTCACATATCTGAATTGATCAATAAATGTGGTTTCATAAATGATAACCATTGTATTTGGTTGTATCAATCAGGTTACTATACGTGGTACCATACACTATGATCAGAGTCTGTTATTCCATACCTTTCGATTATAGTGGATGAGGACGTGCCATCATAATGAGCAAATGTAATATCACCCACCATCGACTTACTGGTCATTAATTTAGATCAGTATATTTAGTGCCTTCATTATGAGTCAGTGTAGTGTCACCCAGCATGGTAATTTTGTTTATAGTATATCACTGAATACATGTATGTGGTGTCATACATGGTTGTCATGTATATGTTGTTTTTATATCAAGATCACTGTATGTGGTCTCATCAATTTTGCCCACTGCATGTGCTACCATCCATGTTACTATTCTATCAAAAGTTTTGTTTGCGCTGTTTTTACATTGCATCATGATATTTGACCATCACTATGAAGTTTTCTGAGTGTTACACATAGTTCCACTAAGAAGGTCCATCACAGCAGTGTTATAGATCTGGTTTACTTGATTGGTGGAGGTTTTGATATTTTAAAGGTAGCATCAGACATTTTATGTTATTCACCCAATCTAGCTTCCTATTCACGTGGCACTAACTGTAGTTTACATTTATAGCTTATCATATGCAGAGTTTGGGGACATGACAGATATGACCTTTGACCTTCAGACTAAAGGATTCTGGGAATTGATTAGTTATGACTGTAGATATTTATATATAATGTTACAGCATGATCAGCAGCGTAATCGAGCCCCAACACCAGAAGCCCTTCAGGGCTTGCCTCTCAGTCAGCGGCAATATGATAGCATGCGTAAAATGCAGGAAAAACAGCGAAATCAGGAATACAACGATTTGCTGGCAAAGGTATTAGGGCTTTTCGTGTGATGCCACGGTTACCAGACATCTTTTTTGTGGTTTTATTTTTTTGGTTGGCTACTTTAATCTTTTCTGGTTTTCATTTGTGGCACTTTGCACAAATTTTAAATGGGCACTGTCAATTTAATATCTACTTGTACTCAGAGAAACTCTATGATTAATATATATTTGCATTAAAAACATTTATTAACCCATGTAATTGTTCTTTCACATATTTTCCCTGTGCACAACATTATCTCATAGTAGAGTTTTCTTTCACGTATTTTCCTGAAAATTTGCATTGATCATTAATGCAAATCAGATGACAGACCATTTTATGCAATAAAACTTTTTTGTTTACAATTACGGAGTAACGGAAGTCCCATATGATAGAAGATCTGACAAGTTATTAGAGACAAGTTACAAACTGCAGCTTTCTAATGCTTGGTAGTGTGTGTGCTAATTAAGCTTGACATATTTATCTGGAGTGATTGTCATGATTGTTTTGAAGTGATTTGAATGATAAAGATTACCGTATATACTCGCCTATAAGTCGGATTTTTTGGAGTAAAAAATTGAGTGAAAATTGGGGGTCTGACTTATAGGTGAGACATAGTAAAAATAATTTTGCACAAGAGAGAAATAATTAACGATAAACTCATAAATGCATTGAGACTGTATTCCTTAAAAGAAAACAATATTCATTTGATTGTTATTGCTAGACATAATTTAAACAGTCAATCATTTATATCTGAGGTGATAATAGCTATAGGTGTCATATTTCACCTAAAACAACACAAGCCAACACCCCAGTTTAAGGGGCTAATTACCAACCTAATCAGTCAGTAGGGGATTAAATCACTATCATCAAATTTTCAAAAGCATTTTAAATATCCAGAAGTTTTGAAACTATATAATAACCAACTTGTAATGAGTGTTTTATAAACTAATGGCATTAAAATCAAAAGTTATTACCCACAAGGAAGATCTATGATAGAAACAAAAACAGAGTATAGAAGCAATTATGGGATCAAATAATGACCTTTTTAAATTCAGTTTTGTATGATAAAATGTTGTAATTTTATTGAGTGTATCTGTATATCAGTTGTTCTGAAAAAGTCACCCGACTTATAAGAGAGTCAACAGCAAAACCCAAATAATACAGGTCTAAAATGACAACCGACTTATAGACGAATAATACTTATAGGCGAGTATATACGATATAAACAAGTACACAAGTACATGTATGTAATTTATTTACCTAGTATCTAGTTACTATTTATGAATACATGTACCCAGTACATTTGGAATTTTTTTCTTTAATATACAATTTTAAGATTTTTGTTGTTCATTACTGGTAAATATCAATCATCTTTATAATAATGAATAGAATTTTTTAGCACTTAGAACTAGGATAGATTTTGTGCATTTTTCTGAGGATGGTATTATGTTTGGTTACTGGAGCTGTGTGATTTTCATTCAGCACAATGTTTTATTTTTACTAACAAACACATAGATGCTTGACATTAACCAGACAACACACTGAGTAAACAAGCATTCTGTGATGTTCATGTATGATATCACAAGTACAGTTGAACCTCAATTTCTCAAGTATTGATATCTCAAATACCATGGATATGTCAAAGTGGGTTGGAAGACCCAACCTCAGTTTCTATATTCAATTTGATTTCTTCATTCCAAATCATTGGATGACCCTGTATTTTTTCCTCAGACTTAGACTCATTAGGTTTGAGATAACTAGGTTTGACTGTACTTAAATTCAAATGATGCAGATTGCTCAGTATGTCTGTCTATGAACTATTTAATCATTGTTACTAATTATAATCTAACCATGTACTATATAATTCCTGGCAAGGCAATCAGAAAATTGAAAAAAGTGGCAGAAATTTAAAACATTTTATGTAATTAAAGTTCCTGAGATTGCATGCAATTTTTAGATTATCAGGAAAGGACAGAATTTGAATATGACTCTTTTTATGTACTATAACATATATTCAGATCCTAATAAGTTGGCAAAATTCGGTTATTCTAGAAGGGACAAGAGAACTTACTTGGAATTATATAGCAGATTTATCTAAATGATTTTATTTAACAGAACCATAGATAACTAACCTTCAATATAAGTGTACTGCAATATATGCTATGTATACCATGTATGAAATTTAACCTATTTTTACTGTTGCACAAAGCCATGGCGACAGATGTATGGGAGAGGGTTATATACAGGACACTGGGGCTTGGATTTATGTGTGATATACTGTACAACTCTACGCAACTCAACTCTTTTTTATTCCTTGTTTGATTTCCATTAGGAATAGTTTAATAAAATTAATTGAAATATAGTAATGATTTGTGTTACCTGAAAAAATATGTCTTACAATAAACCTTCTGTTGAAAACAAAATGTATGGTACAAAATTGATTCAACTCATTGTCTGTACATTTAATTTGAATACATGAAGAATGCAGTTTTAAACATCAACATATTTCTGATCTTGCAGAAAGGTTTCAATCAGCACCAGCCCCCAGAGACGAATCGTCGCCCAGAACTGGGGGTAAAGAGCGAATTCCAAGACCAGGTCAGTACAAGGCCACCCTGTGGAGCACCTCCCATCCCCTCCCACATCCTCCCACATCCTCGCTTGTAGTTTTATGGGGGGTGGGGATAGTCATCTGTGAATCTGATTCTGCTTGCGTTGCCTTGGAATTGATTGATTTGCTTACCTTTGAGAAAATTTTGTAGAAAAATGCATAAAAGATGCACATTGCAAAGATTCATGTGTATTTTTATTTATTTTTTAAAGAAATTTGCACAGATTCAAAATTCATTGCCTATTTGAAACAATTTGTAGTTTATTGCAATATGTTGTGAAAGTGACAGTGCTTTTGAGAGTGGGTGAAACATATGAAGCATTCATAATATCCACCATCAAAGACTCTTTTGCTTCCATTGAATAGTATCAAGACCCAGCAGCTCTCCTGACAAACAGGGGTAAATACTCCTTGGAGTTGGAGCAATACTCGAGTCGACGTGACAATCAGGCACGGTTAAATTTTGATTCGCACATTCAGGTATTCCTCCCAGGTGTGTCCCCTACTTACCAATCAGAGTGGTCTCATATAACGGTGCGAATCCAATCTAGAGTTATGCTGTATCCAGTTTCCTACCCTTTTTTGTATTTATAGAGTAAATCAAGATTTTTAGAGTGTAGCATTTAATAACACAAATTCTCTCTTCCCGTGAATTTATAAAATGTAAGTAACCACCATGTGAAAATAATCACATTTTAGGTACATGTTTACCATTTGTCCCAATCCCCTAGTTTTTGTGAACAGGTGGCAGAGCTGCCAACCCTTACGATTTTGGCGTAAGGCTTTCGAAATTGGCGTCTAAAATACGCCTTACGATTTCTCTTTTTATTCTTCGGATTTCGGTCTTTTTTCGATAACAGTTTGGAATATCGGAATTTTCATATCTGTCCGTGTACAGTTCTACTGTTATAATAAATATAGTCATAATCTCAACAGCACTTACCTGTATCTCGCTTCGCCTTTAGAAGGCCAATTTGTGCAATTGCATTCATGTCAATGTTTTATAGTAAACAATATGGAAACCGCCGAAACGTGTAAGTCGTCCGAAAGGAAAGCTAGCGAAAATGAAAATAATAATACCCCCTAAAAAAAAGAGGGCACAGTGGAATCAAAAATGTAAAGAAGAATATAGTGTTAAATATGACTGTATAACGAAAAAGGTATTTTTATGCCAAGTGTATGGTTTGTGGTGTTAACTTAACATTGCACACGAGAGAGAAAACGATGTAAAGAAACATATAAAAACAAATAATCATCAACAGGCGGGTAAAAGTGCATGTTCATCTAAGAAAATGGACAATTTTTTGTTAAAAAATCGGATTCTTCTGCAACAACGAAATCAGATTGTTAACTTACGTCCTTTATTGTTGAACACAATCTTTCAATTAGGAAAAAAGGATTAAGCTATTGACATGAAATAAATAAAAACTTAACTTGCTTAACATTATAAAGTTCTGAAAATGTGATGTTTTTGTTATTATTATTAAAAAAACATTCAATAAATTTGTTTGACCAGTTTTATTTGATTATACAGTGGAATCATTTATGAATTAAATCGAGACTAGAAATATGCCTCAAATAGCACCGATTGCATGTCCTTTTACAAAATATCTCCAGCGTCCGCGGGCCTAGGGCCCCGCCTTACTATTTTTCTAATGTTGGCAGCTCTGCAGGTGGATTCCATCTGATGCATTGTTTAATTAATTAATCAATTTGAACTGTTTCACAGTACTATAGAGCAAGTTTCAGTAAAATGTCAGTATAAATGTCAATATATTTCTGATATATCTAATGATGTGTACTTGGTAGCTCATTCCTCCCTCCTCACTGATTACCTCTTAAACATTAGCTGTCCTTACTGTAACAGACCTGAATTTGTAGCAACTTATTTTACAGTAGTAAACTGCTATGCAGAAAATTTTTTTTGTGATGAAGCATACCAGTATACATGTAGATCATGTAGATAACTTAAACAAAAACAAGAAACATGAAAGCACTAGCTGCAAAATATTCCAGTTAATGATGTTTGTGCAAGCATCATGAAATTTTGTTACACACAACAAATACAAGTTGTTTGACAACATATTGGTATATATCCTGGTACATGTACCTGTATTTACAGAGTTATATATATATATATATATATATATATATTGGTACACTCTGCTGGGTAGTAGGTCAGCCCTGGGAGACAAGTAGGTCCACTTGTCTGTCTCTCTGGTTCAGGCATTGGGATTTCCTATTTTAGTTTATTTGTGCAGTGACAACTTGTGACTTTTGGTTTGAGAGTTGTTTTGTTTTTTTTTGATCCATTGTAAAAATTCTGTTGTTTTTCCCCTTGTTACTTGTTGTTCTTTTTTTTTTTTTTTATCAGTTTCTCTCTTTTTATTGAATTTTGATGTATTTAATTGTGAACTTTCACATGGAGGAGTGTTGCACCTGATATTTACTTGACTCTATGTTAAATTCTAGGGAATGATATACCCTTAACATATTTTTTTGTTAATGGTGTCTATATATACATAAAAAAAGTATTTATCTGCATAGCACTTGCCATCAAAAATAAGAAAAAGAAGTCCATGAATTCTGATTTTCAAAACTAATAGCTTGTTAATAATTTTATGACTGCTCCCATAGTAGAATGCACGGTTGTTGTTTAGGACACTGTAGTAATAGACTAGGTCTGGGTTTTCCTGCAAAAATTTGGTCATGAACTGCACCTGTGGACAGCTTTTTTCTGGTTTAAGGATAAGTATTCTGGTATATTTGGTGAATAGAAGTTATGCTGGGTTGGTGTAATAGCTTGTGTGGATTTGTTTATGATGACAGTTTGGATGACATGGTTTAGTTTGGTTTGTGTGTTTCAATGATTCTGTGTTTGATCGGTATATGCTCGGTACTGGGAACATTATTTCTATGGTAGATTGCCCCTCAGGCCATTTCTAGTGACCAAGTTAGGACTAACAGTGGGAAACTGAAATACTATGGACTGATGACAGAGGCTCAGGAACAGGTGAGGTGACCTTGACCCTAACCTTCACAGCCATGTTAAATGACATTGTAGAATTAAGGCAGGGGTAATTACGCTTTGTTTTCTGATATACAGTACAGAAATCCAGTAACAAAGAATTTAGACAAAGGGCCGAAAACGGGGAAGGTAAAGTTCTGTTTTGTTTGATGGTTTGTTTGTTTGTGGTTGTGATTGTGGTTTGGATTTCTTTAATGTGCGGTTTGCGGTTTGCTTTGGAGATTGAGATCTTTATTCCAAGGCTCAAATGTTGAAATATGGAGAGTGGAGATCAATGGCTAAATTGTAAAAGTGAAGACAGAGGAAAAGGCCATACAACTACTTGGATGAATTTCTGGTTTCTGAGATATTATTGAGCAGACAATTGAAAGGCATGACTGGAAATTTTCAACCAGCTACTCTTCAATGATTTTCAACGAGACACCCTAGAATTATTCCATCTTATAATTTAGATCCTCATTTGTGTGCTGATGTTACAATCATTTGATATTTTCTCACGCAAACAAACAAATGAAGCATTATTGATTTTCATTGTTCATTCACTTATTTCAAGAGATACATATACTTCCATATACATTTATTAAGAGGGTGTTTTTAGAAAAAACCATGTTTAACTATTATATATAACTGAATTTGTCAGATGGTACATAAGGTATATCGTGATATGTGATAGTTTATTTCCACGTGGAAAACAATGTGGTGGTGGTTCTAGTTTTTGGATGGATAAATCATTTAGTTCAACTTCATCTGTAGACACTCTCATGTCATAGTCACTGGTTCAAATCCCTTTGTGAGCACTCACTGGTCATAATCATGTAAACATGTTGGTCAGGAAAGTCTTGTGTTCGATCAAATCTTCAATTTTTGATCCCAGGGAAATTTGACTAGAAGACACAGACTGTTACTGGTTGTAGACGTCTTTGTTTCTTGTAGCAGATTGACATGTCCTGCTGTCATGTAGGAAGTAGAGTATAGTGGCTGTCATTGTGTGATTATGTATGTAACTTGTTACTGGGTCTCTCTCCCTGACAGGAGCCAGCCGGTCGACAATCTCAGCGGAATGCTCCAGTGGGCTCACTCATTGCTGGTGACCGAGTCGATTACCCCAGCAGCGCCAACGAGAAATTTAACCGAGAGCGGCGCAAGGATTATAATGATTACATCAAGGTATCATTGTCGTAACCCACCATTAATCTCTACATCTCTTAATCTTTAAACCCTAACCATGACCTTCGACCTTTCACAGTGTTGGTTCACAATATCAATTTTCTTTCACTGATCACAAAAGTTAATGCATAGTCATGTATAGTCTAATACTAGTCTGAGTTTTCTGTTTAGAATACATATAAAAACTTAGTTCATGTTATCATATTGTTATAGTTCTAGAATTGTAGATAATTGTATGTTTTCCGATGCCAGATCAGAATTGATTCATTTAAATACATGTACATCAAAACAATATACATATGTATTTTTTTTTTTTTTTGGCGAAATAAGGTGATAAAATTTTTACCCATGCATAGAAATAAAACCAGAAATGTTAAGTGATGCAGGGGTGTCTATTTTCCGTAACTATCTCACAAACTGAAGCCTATTATTCATAGCCCCAAGATCTGAAGAACATCCACAGGAGAAGAGAGGAAGCGATTGCTAAGATAGAATCTGATGGAATAGATATGGACAAAGTCCGAATCTTTCCTCAGGGAGAGTATGTAGAAAAGCATAAACAGCTGCAAGAGGAGTGGAGGAAAAACTTCCGAGATTTTGCTGCCAAGGTTGGTCACATGACTGGTTCTGCCGTATAATGAATTCTATGAATTCAGTTGAATTCAGAAATAAATTTGATACCTGTTCATAAAATAAAACCCGCAACTTTACTACTGAAAAACAGAAGTACGAAATCGTGAAGAAGGACTTGCAAGAACGAGAAAGGGTCCTGGCCAGTTATAATCAGAAGGAGATTGACAATCCGACGATTCTTCCAGCGGGGGAATACAAGGAGAAACAAAAGCACCTGCAGCAGCAGTGGCGAGACGAGTGTCGGGACTATTACTTGGGGGTAATGCAGCGTGGTCTAATGTCTGAGTCGGTGCTGAAACTAATAAGTACCAGTACAAAATCGGGGCCGACACTAATATATACTAGTTCAAAGTTGAGGCTGACACTAATATATAGGAGTACAAAGCTGTTAACTTCTCTAACTAAAGAGGATTCTAATGTATGCAGGATCCTGGCTTTATGATGTGTGTGTTTTTCTGGCTTAACACAGATGCATGTTGAGTTTTTGGAGTTGTACGTGCTGTAATTCTTGGAGGGTTTTTGTGGAAATTTACTCAAGAGCAGCGAATCAATCTAACAGTGTATGCAAGTCCTCTAACCCGATGCTTGCTTGCTTTGCAGTGAAGATGCATGACGACATTTAATCAACATTATCTGCTCATGTGAGTTTTAAAAAAGGTTGAGCTTGTGTTAAGTGTGGTGAATAAAGACATGGACAGATTATAACCTTGTCTTTGTGCAGCATCCTGTGGTTCAAAGGTCAAAGGAAATATGGCGGGAAGATGAGCCGGTGCATACCATTCCACAGTCCGGCGAGTACAAAGGCCGACGCAAGAGGCTTGATGCTCAGCTCCAAAAGGAGTTTAAAGAATATCAAAGCCAGGTACTCTCCTCCAATCAAAACTCTTAAATCTGCTGCTACCATTGCAACTGATCAAACTTACTCAAACTGAGGCTATGCAATACACATGGTTCGTTTAATCTCATTACGTGTAATTGCTTTTCAGACCAGGTTCAAACAGCTCATGAAATATGGTAAAATTTAATCTAATGCATCAAGCATGACACTGTTTTCAAAATTACTTCAATGATATTCTTCCTATAGCCTATATAGCACCCATTCTGGTCAGACAAGCATGGTTATTTGAGGATTTGCGCCCTCATTTCTTTGCAGTCTTCATTATTTCTCTAAACTCTTGCATTTTCAATGTGTGCATGCCTTTGCACAGATTTTTCTATTATTTTTTGAATTTGCTATCCCTGTTTTGGTCCGTTTTTGCTACATTTGTTTCTGTCTTGCATCTTCTTAGCTATTTGCTTGAAATATTCATGGTTCAGTCTTTTTAAAAAAATTTCTTGGCAACTTTTTTTAAAAATTTTCATCTTTTTATACTTCTTGATACACTTAAGAATGTATTAGTTCTTGAGAATTCTTTATTTTGATTATTTAGAAAAATTATAAAAGGAATCTCAACCACATTCATACATATTGTGGTTTTTGATTTGTTAAACAAGTCAAAGCTGTTGAATCCCCATGAGCTATAGTTTTGACCTATGACCATTTTACCCAGAAAACTCCCCCTAAAGAGCGACTCAAAGAGTTTGGACCGCAAGGGGCCGTCCTGTTTGATCCTGTGTATAATAAGGATGTCAAGAATCGTATGCGTGAGGAGAGATCAAAAGATTTGAAGGATTTCCTAGAGGTAACAAAAGACACTGCTTACGATTGGCTGGCTGGTGGCGGGAACCTCCCTTACACCCAATCATACCTCATGCTTACGTAATAAAAGTTTGCTTCTCTGTCTTTGTATCTTTATGTATTGTTACATGTATCTAAATATTTAGTTTTATATATGTATACATGTATTATGTAGGTATAATACACATTGTATATTTTCATGATTCATATAATAAAGTCATTGTTTGATTAAAATAAAATAATATTATGTACCTAATATTACACCTTTTTTTCTCAGATAATACATGCAAAACATTTTGATTTGTTCAATTTGAGATGTAAAGTCAATGTTTATTTTTCATTGTACACATTTATCAATAATGAAATATTTATTTTGATGAAATTGTTTATAATTCTTGTTCTTGTCCAGATTGACACAAAAGACAAAAATATTCTTGAAAACATTAACCCCCCAAAATACTTATTTTAAAAGCATGGTTTATCTAACTTTGTAACCATGCTATGTAAACTCCATGCATGTGCTTGTCAAACAAATTAAATGCTTTAAACCCTATAGTCTTATAAATATAACAAGTCATCAAATTTCATTTTTCTATCACATTTTATCATAATGATATGCATAAGTCTGAACCTTATTGTTTGTGTTTGTTATAGAAGCAGGAGGCTGATCGGTTTAGGAAACAGGAGAACAGTCGACCTGACAATCGGATCGGCTTCATGTCTCACCTTGGGCGACCGGTTGAAGAGATGAGGGAGAAACTCGCCAAGGAGCGGCACGAGGAATATAACAAATATCTCAAGGACGTGAGTACACATAAATAATGATACAGCCATTATATATAAGGTCCTTGAGACTAATTACTTACATTGTATAATGATCATTTGATGAATTAGGTTTAATACATCACAATGATACACGCCCCCTTAACTTATTTGGCACTCGGGTTTTATCCATAGACAAGATATTGAACCAAAATGAAGTGCCCAACCCAATGCAACTAAATCTTAACAAAGTAGTAGATGTAGATGACTAATTTAGAGATGTAATAAACTAACAGACAGACAATTTACTGGATCCTGTTTAAGATACAGGGTGAAGGGTGTACAGTTAACTGTGGTTATAGGGATGTATACCAGCAATTCTAATTAACTGTGGTTATAGGGAGATATACCAGCAAT
>WFKH01007768.1:59852324-59871171 GCA_016163765.1 Magallana hongkongensis | reverse complement strand
ACCAGCAATTCTAATTAACTGTGGTTATAGGGAGATATACCAGCAATCCTAATTAACTAATGAAGAAGAGATTGAAACAATTCTACCGGGTTATAGGGAGATCGATGTATACAAGCAATCCTAATTAACTAATGAAGTAGAGATTGAAACAATTCTTAGTAAAGCATTTAATATAAATGTATCCCCACAAACCAAGGTAACAGCGAGTGTTGTGTTTTATGTATATATTCTATTTATATGAACATGTAATCACAACTTCTCTGACTTTTTCAAGCATCATTCAGAAAAACACCTCAAATGTACTGACATCAAATGTATTTGCAAAACATTTTTATAAAAATCATTATTACCTCCATAATTTAAAATATTGACAAGGGTATGAAAAATACTTTGAAATTTAGTAAACTTATGTGGAAAGTTGAGTGTTTTTTAAAAATGTAAATGAAATACATGCAGGTTAACATTACATTATACTTGAAAGGAAGCAATAAACTTAGCCTTGTCAGTATTTCAAACTACCGACTTAATGATGTCTTGGCAGGGTTTGGTAAAGATTATTTTGCTCTATGAAAATCTTTGATAACCACAGTGCTTATTTTGGTGGATCATGCCACTTACATGTACTGATTAACATAAAACATCACTAGCTGTGTCACATGGTGTGTGGGGGTACAATATTAATGATGGGTATTTGGTATGTCGGGGAGCTTGTTTAATCGTTTGCATGTGCTGTTTGTCTGCTTGTTACAGAAATATATCTCACAGCCACAGCATCGCCCCCTGGAACGACCCAAGTGGGTGGACCCCAAACTCATGGAAGTAGGTCATTTACTGAGTTAAAGAAACTGCCAGTAAAGTGTTGTAGCTCAAAATCCAGGCTGTTCAGATACTTAAACAAAGAAATATATCTTTGTGGTTCATTTGGGTATAACGGTTGCAGGCAATGACAACAAAATTTGTGCATCAGTTCGTTAAGTATAAAGATTGCAACTTTTATATCTTCTTTGAACAACAAGGCTTGCATGTACATTTGTCTTTGAATTAATGATATTATATTTATACAAAGTGAGATAAGGTATGTAAGATATATTGTATCATCAAATTATACATGATAAGAAGGAGTTGGCATTTTAAATTCTTTCATACATGGAATTTACTTCCATGTTTTAAAGTCAAAAATGTTTCATAATTTCATAATTTTAATTATCCATGGTCTATAAGGAATGAAGTCTTGGAATAAAAATTGATTTTCTTCAGAAATGAAGATCAGAATTCTCATTTGATGTAAATTAATAATGTTGTACACTAGCTGTGAAGCAAATGTAAGAGAATTGAGCACAGGGAAGTTTTCAGCCAAATACTAGCAGTCAAACCAGCTTGGATAAACTGACTCATGCTATTTTCTGTAAATTGTAACTATCAATTACACATTTAAATTTGAGAGAAAATGAAATTCAAATGATTTACTATGAGATACTTAAGAGTTTTGACTGTGATTTATAACTGTTTTTAACACATGCAGATAGATATGTAGAACTTTGTGTGATGTGTTTTAGGATAATTGGCAGAAGGAAGCTGCTGGATCAAGGTCAAGGTCAGGAAAATTCTTTAATCATTGTTATAGTAACATTACAGTTTACTGTTGTATATATATGCATGTACATCTTAATTTTAAATGTATTCAAAATAGTTCTATCAGAGTATATATATAGTTTATTGTTATCATCATTGCACTACTTTTAGTTTTACATGGGCATCCAGTCCTCTATATTTTAAATTTTAGATCTATGGCAAATTTTGCTTGATATATAATTACACAGTGGAAGACATGCAGTTTCTATTGTGAACTATACATAAGTTAACTACATTTTATTTGACCTTGATCTGTACAGGCCGACCAGTGACAAGCCGATCCATACTCCAACCTACGAGGAGATGCTGGACAGGAAGAGAAGAGAGGAGGCCTCCTACCGGAGATTTGATGATCCGGAGTACTCCAGGTCCGGAGCAGAGTAAGTCCAAAGGATGTACCAGTTCAATGCCTCAGATGTACTGGTCCTGTTCTTTATGCATATCATTTTATGAAGAAATGCTTGGGTCTGTATATATTAGACATGAACAAGATCTTGTATTTTTTACAGTCGAGGTTATGACGCGCAATACAGACGCTATGATCAGTAACTGGAGCAGGGAATTCAGAGATTCGTTTCATGTTGGAGTAAGTTGTATCCAGTCTGACAGAACTCAATCCAGCAGATCAGTACAATAATTATATAAACACTCTCCCAACCAATTGTTTATAAGTGTGCTTTCTATTTCCAGGAGGCGACATGACAGAGATTTTTTGTACTGTATAGAGCGCCACATTGTGTCCATTCTGAACGTGACTCCGTCCAGTATTATATAACCTAACACTAGTATAGACCAGAGTATTAATACAAAGCAGCAGACCAAGCTACTGTAGATGTTACAATGACCTGTGTATTTATTGATCACCGCCACTCATAGTTACTTCCCTTTAAACAGAATCTGCCTCCTCTCTCATTCCCTGATCGAACCTTGTTGTGTGGAGCTTTATGTTAATTAACTGTTTTACGTTAATCATTTGTTGGAATTTATACAGAAGTGCTGAGGTGTTATGTCTTTTTGATGTTCCACAATGGTGGGACTTTGTCTCTTACTTATGTGTGCCATAACCGGATCAAAAGGAAAATACTATGTTAAAATCCAAAGTTTCCTAAATTATTTTCATTTGTTTAGTCCTCTAGCATTAAAATTGCACAATTTCTTTTTCTTATTTCATATAATATATTTATTATGATATGTGTATGAATCTTGCAAGTTAAATGTATTTATTAAGTTCAAAGCATTTTATAAGGTACCGGTATTTTGAAATATGTATAAAAACCTGGTTGAAGATTCTGCAGACAGAAATCTAAATCGCATTGTATGTTGATCTGTTTGTTTCTGAATTTTTTCATGTTTACATGTCGAACGTCAATTCATTGGTGGTTAAGGACTTTGAAGTGATCTTAGTATAGGAGACAGAAATGCTTTATTTATTTATAGAAATAAATATTCACAAACAGGAACTTGGTCTTGTTTATCAAACAATTCAGGTAATATAATGGAGGGCATTTTTAATGGGATGCAATTTTCAGTTTAGAATCATTTTAACAAATAATTTTTAAAACTATGAAATATTTACTTTCCTATAAATTACCAACCCATTATATTATTCATTTAAAAGTTCAATTATACTATTCAAGTATGTATATATATATAAAGAAGAAATAACCATCTGGACCCTTATTCAATGATACATGCATGCCAGAATGCTTCAAAGTAAATTAACAAACTTCAGACCAGAAAAGCACAATGGCAGACTAAATGGTCTTCTGCTTTACTTGGAGAATTTGAGAATGAAATGCATTTTGCATTGTGTTTATACATCAACTGGTGAGAAAAACTATGGTTGTTAATCTCAAAACAAGTGGTTTAAGTTCCATTATAAACACCGAATATGTCCAGTTGATAGAAATTACATACTAAAGTGTAAAGATGCCTGAGGGTAGTAGATTAGTCATATACTCCAATGACAATGTCAGCTCAGCTAAATTATTTTCTGGACACTAATAACAATTTACTGTACAAAAAGATGTTTATTTTTGCAAAGATCAAATATGAAACATTGTCTGCTTGCTTGATTTAATGTATTTATTCTCTGTTTCAATATATATAAAAATAGAATTTGATTTATTTTGAATACAAAATTATTCAATCATCTCAAACCATCACATACATGTACATGTTTAATATATTTATAAATATAGATTAAAAGCTTAAAATGCGCATACATCTTGAGCATATTGGCAAATATCACTATCAATTTAATGTACATAAATGAATACTGTGATGAACAGAAAGTAATATATGGCATTGTACATTGTATCACTAGTATGTCAGCAGTACATTAATATCAAGATGGTTTGTCATGAATAAGCAGAGAAGTACTCATTTGCTAAAAACTACAACCTTAAGAAGTATACTCATAAGTATTGTAAGATAATATCACAGAATAGCCGGCGATGACTCGGGTGCAGGGTGCATTTGCTATAATGGCTATGTATACCAAAGTGCTTTATATAAAGTAAAATGAGGGGCCTGTCGGGTGTTACGTTAAGTTTGAGCTGGGTTGATATACTTGTAAAAGTGCATAGATATTGGTAATAAAAGGAAGAAATCACTGGGTTTTAAAGTAGAAATGATAAATATACACAAAGCTGATGGACATCATAAAATCTCCAGGATGAATTTTGTTCAAATATAAGACAGGGAAGACATCTCTTCCTACAGTTGTAATTTATAAACAAAGATAATAAAATGTGTGACTACTGATAAACTCTTATCTGACAAATGACTGCATCTTTATCTACATTTATCAAGGCTAGCTCCTGAATACACAATACTGATACAAACATGTCATGCATCACACTTAATATTTCCTTAATCAAAATGATAACAATCATTATCAACGGCACCCATAGAGCACAGCATAATACAAACATACAAAAACACGACAAAAAATGATTTTTGGCACAAATACTCCTTCGAATGTTGATTGTAGCACAAATACAGCATGGAATGAATATTTTGAGCCCACTTTGACTTAGTACATCAAACGACTTTGATTCCCGTTTAGCTGTGATGTGGGGTTCTGCGTGGAAACAACATCTTCTGGTACAAATTTTTCCCCTTACCATTAATAAAAGTGAAAGTAGTGTTCTGTTTCATGATTTCCATGTAAGCAAATCCTCCAAGGTCCATTTCTTTTGCCCAGAAAAACTTTGAAGAGCCTGATGGAACATCTTTGGCGTGAGCATTGCTGTTGTCAGCAAAGTTTGCTGCTCCAATCACAAAGAAGTTCAGGTTAAGGCCTGGTTTGGTGATTTGTAGATGCTGAAATCATTGGAATTTAGACAATCAACAAATTCTACACGTAGGAGTACAGCCTATAACTATCTGACTCCATGTATGTATATGTAGCCGTGTAGGAGTAGAGTTTAGAATTGCGTTATCAGACTTTAGGACTGAATTACCTGGTATTGACAAAAGAGAAAAGGAAAAAACTACCACACTGGGTACAGTACATGTTCTACATATACAAGAACATGTATTCTACTCTGGATCTTGGCTTTATAAAATGCAATTGACATAGATTATAGATAAATTCACAACAACATAGATAATTATAATGATGAGTCAAGGTAAATTTTATTGTATTGTTGATACATGTATAAACAATAACAAATGAGATGAACAATTGTATACACTCAAACTTCATTATCTCATTGAATCATAGTTATTTTCAGGAGATTTCAGGTTTTACATGACCACTATTTTTTAAGCTGATATCTTGAATCCTTGGATACCTCATTTTGAAGTGTTTTCTCTGTTAGGGTGATTTTACAATGTTGGGGTTTAATTGTACTATAGTTCCCATAAATTGTTTATGTTCTTATGTTAACAAGTAAGTACCTGTTTATCACATATGTATTGTTATATTCAGATACCTGTTAATTGTATACAGTTGTATTTGGTTACCTGTAGATTGTGGTCGTGTCCACTTAAGTATACTGCGTTGTACTTTTGGAGGAGGGGCAGCACTTTGTCAATCAGGCACTTGGTGGGGCCATGCTCAGCAATGGAGTACACGGGGAAATGTCCCGCAACAAACAAGTAGTCTGCACTGAATCAAACAATTCAAACCTAATGACATCACAGAATGTCATCCCAATAAAATTTCTCATAGAAAATTACATTAACTGAAATATTATGATGAGCTGGAGTACCGGTAATATAGATCTGGAATACCTGCTGTTTTTCATGCTCTCAGTGATCCAGGCCAGCTGGTCATCAGCTTTATCTAGATCAACAGGTCCGTGTGGCTGATCGTGAAGAGAATCGTCACCTGTATTCCCACACAGCAGCACCGTGTCAATCATCAAAATCTGGACCACGCCCCCTCCTGGGATGTTGTAAGACAAAGAATAGTAGTAATTTGGGAATCTCCTGCAAAAAGAGGGTATGGGAAAATAAATGTATATTTATAAAATTCATTTTGAAATTGAAAGACATGGGTCTTCATGGTATCTTGCTACACATGCACCAGTACATTGATGCAAATACACATACTGGTACTTTAAATGAAGATAGAGTATTGTAAAGACTATATTTCTATTAGAATTGACTGTTGTCCGGTTACCAGATTTTGGATCGTTTGGTGTACTCTATCTGGCCAGTGACATTCCCATTGTGATCATGGTTACCAGCCACTAGATTCCAAGGAATGGAGTCAAGTCCAGGCTGAACAGCAAACACTTTCTCAAAGGTCTCCTATGATTTAAAGACAATCTTTAGACATTGCTGAAAATTGTGCTGGACTCCATTGAAAATTAGAGACCATTATTTAGTTTTACAATGTATTCATGATACAGAAATCAAATTCTATCCCAATGCATTGTACATGTACTTTACCAACCTCAAATCTTTTGTCATATGAGTTTTTGACGCCATCAAAATAGAAATTGTCCCCCAATGCTAAGATGGCTTCTGGACCAAACTTCTTGGCCACAGTGGACATTTGCTTGGCCACGCCCATTTCTATTGCTGTGTGGTAAGGGATATTGGGTAGTCCTCCCCAATCCCCGAGAATCATCAGCCTTACGCTGTCCACTGCCAGACATGATGCTGTGATTGTAAAAAATCCACTGTGACTCAGATTGATTTTGTTCATACTCATTTTAGAGTTATAATTGACATATGTTGTGATGAAAGAACTTAGCTAGCATATATGTTTTAAAAGTTGGCTATAATTTTGCTAACTACCCTTGTTTTGAATTAACTTATCAGAAAAAATATATATAGTTGTATCAAAAATAAACATTTTGATTCTATATTGTTCTGTAATCTGTCCCGTGTGGCTCTTTTAATGATTTTAGTGCACTTACATCAAGACACGAGGCTAATTTGCGAGAGGGACATTAAGATATATTGTATAACATACAGGAGCTTTTTTGGTGGGGGGGGGGCATTTTTTAAACGCCAGCCTCTGAATGTGACCTACTGAACTTATCATCTCTTAACTTTTGCGATTTATACAAGAAATCATATAAAACACTATTAAAAACACCTACCGATTATAGAAAACGCAGTAACAAATCCAAACCAGCTGAAAGCTGCCATCTTTATGTCATGTGATCGTTTGATGTATCATGTGATACCGATTGCTTACTATCAAAACCAAATCCTATGTTCCGGATTTTATTATCTTGATAGCTATTTTTTTTTTTTTTTTTTTTTTTTTTTTTGCTTATACAGAAACATATTGTTCATCCTGTGTATTTTTTTCAAAATAAAGAAATAAACAATACAAATTGTTTAGGTCCATGAACATGTCTTTATGAATATTGCTCTTGGGAAATAGTTAACAGAACTATGTTCACCAGCAGTATTAGATTTTCCTTTCGTTTCATCATCTGAACAACTTTTGCTTTTATCTTATGAAATATTTCTAGCAGTGTTCGATTTTTCTGAATTGTGTTATCTCGGATGATTTATGATTTTACTGGTCCAAGATTAGACTTTTTACAAGACAAAACACGTACTTTGCATGGCTGACAATAAAACTTTGATTCTATGTAAAAACACTTATTTACTGACTATTTGGAAAATGGCAAGTTTACAGTCAAACTTGACACAAACTATTTCTAGAGGCTACCCAGAGGGAAAAAGTTGCTGTCTGATGAGAACAATAAACAACCATAGATATAGTCCTTATAGCCAGTAAATACAATGTAGGTGTTTGAAAAACAATTACAGTGTATATGTCCTACTGTAATGCCTCATTATATAAACCTCTTGTTAAATTTGATGAACCGCAAAATAAACTGAACATCAAGAGTTTATAAATAAATTTATTCATAAATATGAATAGTCTTAATGCATACTATTATGAAGGTTTTACCCAACAATCAAAAAGTCAATGAGAAGATAATGAGAACAGATATCACAATGTCATCACATGACCCAGTCCATGCTCACATGATCAGTCATGTGATCATTAGTAAGTTGATCAGTCTAATTATGCTGAATGAAGAGTTCACTTTGATGAGTGGAATTTCTTGGAAGAGTCTTTCGCGTGATCCAGTAACAGCTGGCAGGGTGTGAATTGCTCGCCGTAGATTTGTTCATACCGCCTCATCCTGTCCACCAGTTGTCCTGCTCCGTGGAGGTCAATGTAACGGAAGGGGCCTGGAGAAGAGAGAACCAGTTTTAGGTTTGAATAGACATATGTAACCACAATTAAAACCAGACAGAGGAAGCAATAGGTCCAATGAGCGGTTATAATATAGGCTTTAAAGTTACAAGTAAAATTGTCAATCAGATATAGAAAATGCACTATACAACATGCTGCATATAAAACAATTAACATTGCTCTGTCAAATTAGACACATAACCAGAGCAGTTAGGCCTTCAGATTACAGGTTAAATTGTCAAAGGGGATAGCCAAAAAATGTCACTATACAACGATGTTGCTGTCCAACTATATACCAGTAGATAATGGGTACTTACCTCCAAAAAATGGAGGGAATCCCAGACCGAAGACAGCTCCAATATCTCCCTCCAACTGAAAGAAGAAACAACAAACATTATGTTTTTGTGTTGTAAGTTGGTAATTTAGAAATGAGTACATACAGCATGAGTGTAAGATATGGAACATACATGTACATGTACATGTAGATTATTGTGTGTTAGGAAGTGTAAAACTTTACTAACTAGTGTAATAATATAAATTTAGGTTATGTTTGTTAAGAAGTTGATAACTTTACTCATAAATATCGTTAAAACATTGAAGTTACATGTACTGTAAACATTACTTTGTAGTGTAGTAAAAACATAAAAGTTATTGTTGGTCAAGAAGTGCAAGACTTTAATATCAATGTAGTAAAAATATTGGATGGACTTTTACTTACAGGTGTAGTAAGAATGCCCTCCTGTAGACACATGATGGCTTCATTGACAAATCTAGAGAATAGCCTGTACTGGTAGTCTTCTGTTGTGTTTCTGTAACCCCCAAAAAAGAGTCAAATTTCTATTCTCTGAGAAAAATTGGTCATGAAATACATGTACATGTACATGCATACATCCCAATTGTTTTGAAAAAAAAGTGATCTGAGTATCCTAATATTCCAGTACACACATTTTTTTACCAGCAACAAGATAGAAGATAAATTCCAGAAATACCTATACATACATTTAAATGTATTTTATTCAATCACTACATAATGGAATAAGTTTTGAGTGAATGGACTGAGGAGAGAGGAGCCCCCTAAAGTGAACAAGAACCCTGTCATCTTCTCTGACTTACGCTGAGGTGGGGGTCAGGCAGTGCTGGTTTAAGATGGCCAGGGCCTCCATGTTTTCTGTCTTCCCCTTCTTTTTACCTTTACTGGGATCATACACAAAGCATCCTTTACCAGACTTTCTTCCTGTAAATGTATTAGTGTTAGCATAAGTCTGCATGTAATTGCCACATAACCATCTAATACTGTGGCAAAATCTCAGATTACAACATTTTATATCAGATTTTAAATTCTGGTGGATAACAGCATTTTTCACTGAACTTTTGGGGGGCGTTTTCACACAAGTGCTATACACATGACTTTACAGCAAATATAAGATCTAACATCATACACACCTAGGAGTCCAGCAGCAACCATTTCTTTCAGGACAGCTGGATCACCTCCTCCGAATCGACTTCCAAAAGCCTTCCCAAGATCCTCAGCAACGTGAGCTGCCACGTCAATGCCCACTTCATCAGCCAGCGTGGCCATTCCCACTGGCCAGCCAAATCCTGTGGTCACCTTGTCCAGCTGCTGAGGGTTCACTCCCTCCTAAAGAAAAAACAGGGATACAGGGTTCCAGCATCAATGGTGTGCCATATCAACCAAAACTCTTTTCTTATTAGGTTATTAAAGTTCAAAATTGATTCTAATTGGATGCCAGCAAACAAACGATAAAGCTTAAAAATAAACCCACATTATATAAAGAAAAGCGAGCAATTCTTCTTCACTGAATGAGACTGTTTACCTGGAGAAGTCGGACGGCCTCAGCTAACATAGGAGCCAGGATCCTGGTGGTGTAGAAGCCGGGACCGTCTCCCACAATGATCACCAGCTTCCCCTGACGGAGCCCCACGTCCACAGCGGTGGCTACACGAAATAAATGTGTTATAGTCATAATGTATAGACTTTTTGGCTTACATGTAAATAATGAGTTGAAATATCCAGAATACAAAATGGAAGGTACTATTATATGCGTGTGTGAAATTACAATCTGAAAGGTCATTTCCTGTTATAACATGTTATGAAGACACTAGCCAAAATTTTGGCAAGAGTACTTTTCTGGTATGATCCAAGATACAATGTTTCTTGATGTTTGAAAACTAATGGGAACATTTGATATAAATTAGATGATAAAGAGTCTAAAACCTTTTAACAGCCAACATGTACCATTAAATCAAAATAATCAATAAATGCAAACAGTCTGTAACAAATGACAAAAATACGGCAACTTAGTCCCATAAACACGAGCTTACCTATTGTGTCTTTAGAGGTTTCAGGTGTTGTGATAATTTCTAAAAGCTGCATTTTTTCAACAGGTGAGAAGTAGTGCATTCCAATTATCTGTGAAATCAATGAGAAACTAGAATATTACATGGATACTTTCTATTTACATTCTACATGAATACTTAGTACATGTATAAACGATAATACAGAACATTTCTATATACAATATAATCAGGAGAAGAAATTACCATGATTTTAAATGAACAATGTTCACAGTCAAGACTTCTTTGTGTGATTATAAAGCCTTTGTATGTAACTTATTTATCTATTAGATTTTATGATAAAAATTCATAATGTTTCAATTATTTTCTTAATTTCTTTGAAATTAATACCAATATGAATGATAACACTCAAATAGTTTAAAGAAAAGATTTTCTAAACTTAATCAAATCATGTATATACATGTACAGTTCATCTACATGTAAGTTTTACCTTTTCTGGTCTTTTACTGGCTGTAGCTATCTTGCTTATAGGTAAGGCTGATGTGTTGGAGGCAAATACACAGTGCTCTGGAATATACTGTTTAAACAAAGAATAATCAGCCATGTGAATAACATAAAATTTTCTCAACAGTCCACAAACAGATAAACATATGGTTTCTTTATTGATCTTTTAAATAACTATTTCCATTCTAAGTTTTAAATAATTGAGACAGGTATTGGTTGGCTCTGATCTGTACCTGTTCCACCTCTTTGATGACATGGTGCTTGATGTTCAGATCCTCAAACACGGCCTCAATCACCATGTCACACTTGTGGAAGTCATCGTAAGTCAACGTAGCATCCAGATTGGAGTAAATCAAATCTCTCTCAAAACTGCAAGAAGGTGATCAGAATGAAAACATGATAAAAGACTGGTGTAATGGTACATTGTATGATTAAGTGCATGTAAATATGCCTGCACTTTTAACTGTTAAACATTATATCACTGGTACCCTGATGGGTGCACTGGTATGCATAATAAATGTGAATATTGAGAATTATTACCAGTCTATTGCATAGATAACTGATAGAGAAATTACTGATTGTCTGTCCTCCTGAACATGAAACTATATTTCAAAAACATAAGCATTAAAAAGATATACTATGCAAGGCCTGGGTCAGTATAGATTTAGCTGGTGGCCTTACCTGGTGATCTTCTTCTTTTTTGTGTCCAGCTGGAGACCCTTGAAGATTTGTTCCTCACCCCTCGCTAGCCCGGACAGAGACATGTCCTTCAGAAACACGTGCATGTTCTTGTCAATGGAGACCTGAGCTATACCAGCTCCCATCAACCCAGCACCCAGGATCCCAATCGTCCTGGAATGCACACAAATCACTCAATCAGGTACTTTCAACCTCATATACATGTAAATCTATGTGCAGGAATGTATTCATTAAAATATATCTACTCTTTATTTAACTTGTTTACTTACTGTGATGGACGGCTGGGGGAACCAAATTTGTTCTTCTTACAGGCCGTGGTTCCATTGTATAGACCAATCAAAGCCTTGGATTCTGTAGTCATAGCCAGCTCACCAAAACACTGTTCATGCAAATAACTAACACTTTAGTATAATTATTACACGTACAGTTTTATCACTGTAAGCTAGTACATGTAAAGCCTACAAAGCATACAATTTTAATAATATAATTTACAGTGTATAATTTAAGTACCAGCAAAGACGAGGACACAAACTTTCATTCAAAACTAAAGCTCAGGGTGCATATTACCTTAGCCTCCATTTCATATCCTGTAGACGGGTTTTCAATTCCATTTTTCACAACATCTATGATTTTAAGTGGAGCAGGATAAAGTCCCTTTGTCTTCTTTACAACTGTTTGTTTCACTTTGTCGAAAAAGTAATCTCTTGTAAAAGGCACAGCAATCACCAAATCTATGACCTCTGTAATACAAGAAAATTTAAACTACAGCACAAGATTTTGTTATCCTTATCTATTATGCATATCATACTACTGTACATATGTATGTTAATAAAACAACACCAGCAGTTTAAAAAGGTAAGAAACACATGTAGGTAAATTTCTACAATCTCCTGTTGCCTTAATTCTCATCTTATAAATCCTTTCTAGAAAACTTTCTTCATAAGCCTCGATCATCAATATCTTTCTTGACTTCTTGATTTGCCTCAATCTGATACACCTTTCTCCTTTCATACTGTTTCCTTGCTATGCATTCTTTTTGTGTACATCATTCCTTCATATAAATCCCCCATCAAACCCACTTGCATTCACTCCCATTTTGTATTTAACACAAAGTCACTTACTGTCCATTAACTTCTTCTTTTTGATAGGTTTTGGGTTGCTGGATGTTGCTAGCCGTCTGTGAATTACAGATTGAGTATGATATTGAAAAGTACAAACATTTGAGCCACATCTATTGAAAATATAGTAACAGAATACAGCGGTGCTGCTTACTTGGCCTCTCCAATGGCAACGTCCTCCAGGTAAGCCAGGGTCCTGACCTCAGGGTCATCTATTCCAGGTCCTGTAAATAGATCAAGTCAAACGTAAATATAAACCTGACATAGTGTTGTACAATTGAATTTTGTCAAATATAGGAATTGTTTCCAGCTAACTGATTTGACCTTGACCCACCTAAAGGATCTACAAGGTGGTCGACGAGGCCCAGTTTCTTGGCTTTGTCTGGTTTGATATTTTTCCCGGTCAGCACCATGTCTAGGGCAGTTTGCAGTGGTACCTGCATAAAAAGAACAAAAATACTGACTGAATGTAAAGATACTGATAAATGTTCTTTGGTTGTCATATTGTAAAATAAGGCTGGGACACTGACCAGTTTTGGGAGTCTCTGGGTTCCTCCTGCACCTGGTAACAGACCCAGCATCACTTCGGGGGCACCTAGAGCTGTCTTCTTGTTCTTCACAGCAATTCTGTAATGACAGGCCAAGGCAACCTGAAAAAAAAGATTAAAGAATGAAACTACCCAATAAAAGAACAGAACTACAGTGACTGCAAGTCAGAAGCAGGGTATTCATCAGCATGAAAAAATAACTTGATATCATTGACCACATGACCACCTTAATGGACATAAAGATGTAAGAGCATTTAAAATGACTGTACTTTGACATTAAAATTTGACTTATAAAATTGGTTCACATGATTTACCCACAAGCACTCTTGGTGAAGTATAAGGCAATGAGGACTAAGGGGGACAAAAATGCTCTTAACTAAAAATTTTAAGCTATGCTATGACCTTGACTATTGTCACTGAAATTTGGTTCAAGGTCACTGCAAAAACATTCCTCAAAGGTCAAAGGAGGAAAAAATATTCCTTAGACAAGTAATATCAGATGGACAAAAAAACTTAAGTACAGACCATTAAATTTTTTGTAACATACGAGTGATTACAACAGATTAAAGGACCTAGACACGATTTCAGATAAAAATTTTATTTTTGATTTTTATGTATTAAATAGTTTACTTTTGTATTTTGAATGATTCAACAAATCAACAAAACTTGAATGTTAAAAGTTATGTTACAAGCGAGATACAGCAGAAAGAAGGCGTTGTTACGTAAACAAAGCTCGAGTCTTATATTTGTTTACAAATAATGTAAAGTAAAGAAATTACCATTTCTTTGACAAAATAACTTGTGGAATCAAGATAAACTGATTCAATGTGTTCATAAATAATTTCATCAACATCAAACAGCAACATTAGATTGAAACTTAGACCAATACAACACATATGTAAACATTAACAGGACTCGAGCTTTGTTTACATAACAAAGAATTCTAACTTCTGTAACTCGCTTGTAACTCGATATTTGACTTTCAAATTTTGTCAAAGCATTTAAAACATCTATATTAACAATTCTAGACATTAACATAGGTAATCACAGATTACAAAGCTCACCGAGACGAGGCATCACCTTTATGAGGCATCACCTTTATGAGACCATCTTTATCATATTAAATGAAAATCATAGTTAATGATCTTGGATATTCATGGATACTGTTTTGACACAATATCGTATATCATATGTTAAAAAATTGTATGATAATCATAAGTTCATTTCATACAGTATTACAAGATACAATGTTTATCAATACAATAATATATAAAATACAATATTGTATCCTATGATACTTACAATATATATCATATAATAAAATATAATACTGTAATAAATAATGATGCAATATGATATTGTTACATATGATATGACATTGTATCATGTTATACATTATTTGATCACATAATACAATATCATAATATTTAATATATGATACAATAAAATATTATATGATACAATATCATATCACCTAATACATCACAATATTGTAACATATGATATTATATTGTATACTATAGTATGATATTGTATGGTATGATATTGTATCATATTTGATACATAATATGATATTGTATCATATGATACAATATAATTTGATACAACATTGTATCACATCATATGATACATTGTATATTGTGTCATATGATACATTGTACATTGTATCATATAATACAATATAATTTGATACAACATTGTATCACATCATATGATACAATATGTGATATAGTAATATATCATATTATACAATATCTTATCATATGATACAATATTATATATTATACAATATCATATCATATGATACAATATTATATATTGCAATATCATATGAAACAATATCATGTGATTAAAAAATTTATAATACAATATCATATTAAACAATATTGTATCATGATATACAATACTATACATAACAATATCATAAAACAATATCATATCATAATGTACAAAAAAATTGATACAATATCATATCGTATCTTATAACTTTTTACAATAAAATATAAGATATAATACTGTATCCTATAAAACAATTATAGTGTATCATATCATACAATACTATATCATAGGAATCATGTCATATCATTTAACAACAAACACATCTATCAAGCAGGTTTGAGTAAGGTAGGAGATTTTTTTAGCATCCTTGATAATGGATGCATCTCAAGCTACCTCTGCGATTCATTTATATTATAGTTAAATCAACTATGCAAATTTGAAATAGTACTATTATCTATAAAACATGTGCCTGTTCCAAAAAAAATAAACCTCATCCAGCATCCGAAACCTATGGCTCAGATTCAGCATTCATGCCTGTCAGGTGCATCAGTATCATAAGACGCATCATCCATGCAAGTTTGGTGGAGTTAGGACCAGGAATAACTAAGATATTATCATCAGAACGCACCTGCTCCAAAAACTTTAACCAGCTTTAAAAACCTTAACCTCCTCCAGCATCCGAAACCTATGGCTCAGATTCAGCATTCAAGCCTGTCAGGTGCATCAGTATCATAAGATGCACCATCCATGCAAGTTTTGTGAAGTTAGGACCAGGAATAACTAAGATATAATCATCAGAGGGCACCTGCTCCAAAAACTTTAACCAGCTCTAAAAACCATAACCTCCTCCAGCATCTGAAACCTATGGCTCAGATTCAGCATTAATGCCTGTCAGGTGCATCAGTATTATAAGATGCACCATCCATGCATGTTTGGTGAAGTTAGGACCAGTAGTAACTTAGAAATTGCTATCAAAGGGCACCTGCACCAAAAACTTTAACCTGCTCCAAAAACCTTAACCTCCTCCAGCATCTAAAATTCATGGCCCAGATTCAGCATCCAAGTCTTTCAAGTCCATTAGTAGGTCCAGATGCATCATCCATGCAAGTTTGGTGAAGACAGGACAAGAAATATCTTAGATACAGGACCTGCAACAAAAACTTTAACCAGGTCCGGACGCCGACGCCGACGCCAGGGATATAGCATAAGCTCCCCCAGACTTCGTCTAGGTGAGCTAAAAATTGAAAAAATAAATTTTGAAAAATTTGAGCTCAAATCGTGTCTAAGTCCCTTTAAGAAAGATGTTGATATTGTGACCCTTCACTCTGTTTTTAAACAGTCCCAGTATTCCTGGGCCTCACCTCCAGACCTCCTCCCAGGCAAGTTCCCATTATGGCAGCCACTATTGGCTTCTTGCTGTCCTCCATTTTTTGGAATAAGACCTGTCCATTTTTAGACAGTGTTTCTACTTCTTCAGCAGTTTTACAAGCTTCCAGCATCCTACCGGTAAAGAACAATTACCGGTATATCAGAGTATTGATGTAAAAACAAAATTTATGTGAATGCAGAAAATCTAAAAATAAGGCCATAAAAATGACCTTGATCATAATTCAATTGATTTCATTCAATATTTTATTTAATATACTGAAGGTACTGTTCTTTCCAGCATTAATAATCACAAATACAGAAGGTGGATGTACACAACATTCTGTCCCTGTACCTACCCGATGTCTGCCCCTGCAATAAAGCAGCCTGGTTTCCCCGACTTGATGACCATGCTGTGGACATTAGGATCACGACTGGCCTTGTTGAAGCACTCCTCAAATTCTGTCTGGACATCTTTTGACAGAGCGTTAACCTTTAAAAAACAAACAAGCAAGTTACCAGGTAACCTTATATCCTCCACACAAGCATACATCAAACCATTTAATTACTCAAAGCTATTAGAGAAGACTTGAGTTATCAAATCAGATTAGACATTTTGAATCTGCATCTCTTCAATGATATTCAAAAGAACTGCACTTATAGTTGGTAATTTGTGATATTAAAGCTGATAGATGAATTTAGATGTCATCTTGATGCTGACCATCTCAAAGGGTCCTGTTTTGTCATAGGACAATAGGATGAAAGAGACTTGTTAATGAAGAAAATGATATTCCTTGAACAAAGGTTTAACAGAGATACATGTATGCTATGACCTTGGACCTAGAAACTTGTTTCAATGTTGCTGCCCACATCATGACATGAAATCTATGCCAAATTGAGCCAAAAGGAGTGAGGGATTGTACTCTACACAAAAATTTTACACATGAAATCTGCTATGGCCTTGGTCATTGTTTCAAACCAAATGGAATAACCTTTACTTCAATACACTCTGTAGGTGATATATGTCTCAGATTGGGCTAAGAAGAAAGGAAATATGCTTCAGACAAGAATTTTACATAGAGATCTGCTAAAAAAGCATAGGACCTAGAAAGTGAGTTCAAGATCACACAACACCCTTTGTGCATGAGCACCCTTTGGGTTATGCATGGGCCAAATTGGTCCAAAGAGGGGGGACATATTATCTGTACAGAAATATTTAGAAATCTGCTATGATCTTGACCATGGACATAGAAACAACACACCCTTTAACCATGAGCAACATATTTAATCTTACCTTTGAATCTGGTGTGTCAAATGTTATTACAGCAACATCATCTTTAATTTCATATTTTAGATGCTCTGTGTAAAAAAGTAAATGTATAGAATATATCATCAAACACTGTATGGTATTGAACAATTCAGTTGAAAGTTAAATTAATTTCAGAGTAATTCTGATTTCTCAACTGTGTGTTCTTACTTTGTAAACCTGCAGTTGTGCTGAACCAATTTCTTTGTGCTATAAAAAAGAACAATACCAGTACAAAAATCACTTTCAAGCAAAAAAAATGCATCATCATTTTTTTTACTCTCTAATCATAATCCTTTCATTTTGCCTGGTAATTGATAAGATTCTATTAAACAATTTTGCAAAGCACACAAAATAAATGAAGAATATTCTTAGTACATAAGAAGGAAATGAACACAAAAACTAGTACATTTATTATGGTGATAAAGAATATTTCTAAAGGGTTTTAATATTTGAAGAAGAAGCAAAATCAAGTTTTTTGATAGTTTGTTTCCATTGATACCCTTGTCAACTAGATACATGTAGTTGCTTTTCCATCATTTGTAACAATAAGAGGTAATTGTACTTTTCTTTGCCTTAAAGTTAATCAAACAAAGAAATTTCATTTTTTCTATGAAAATATTGAAATTTTAAGTATCTCTCTTTTAAATAGTTTAAGATGTAAACATGATTGAAAAGCAAACTCTCAACAGCTAAATCAAGCAATTTGAAATCGCTAGATCTAGCCATGGTAGCTAGAAAGACTAAGCTTTAGAGCAAAATTATGAGATATTGTGCATGACTTGATTACTTTCAATCAAATGCATTTGTCACGTTAATTATACTTTCGATCAACACAATAATTATTCAAAGTAATTGATTAAATTATTTTTAAAGTATTAACCTTGGAGGTCAT